>OZ023263.1:144516880-144699380 GCA_964006375.1 Tillus elongatus | reverse complement strand
ATATATATATATATATATATATATATATATATATATATATATATATATATATATATATATATATATATATATATAAATAATTACGATGTTAATATTTTATAAGGATAACATTTGTGCATTTTTAGTACCCTAACGGCAGTACGTTGGGATGTACTGGCTTCTGCTGCGATCTTCCTAGTTGAAGTTGAAGAATTTTGAGTCACACTGGCCAAAACGTTTATTTGTGCCACTTCACTAATGGTATTTATCCTGTCTCTTGGCCTAGTGAAGAAACCACATGCCCCTAAATTATCATAAATCCTTTTAACTTTAGGCAAACTGGGCAAGTGGCGATCAAAATATTGTTCAAAATATTGGTCTTTAACACGCCCAGCATTTTTATTACTTAAAATATAACACTCAAACATATCTCGTTTCTCTAGATTCGAAAAATTCATAATTAATTAACTACAAACGTCTTTACCAAAATAAGACTTTTTACAAAGAAAACGTCACAGTAATATTTGCAAGTGTCCAAAACAATTATTTTCATAGTTACCTGTTAGATTTTACATAAAAAATGAACATCGACTGCCTCTTAAAAAAGCCGGCCTAGATTGTTTTGGTATTAATGGTAGAAGTTTCAATAAATAAGCGACGGATTCGATTTTGCATAACAAAATTAGTTGTATACATTAGTAATAACTCCAACGCTTTTTAGACATTTTCTTTAAATTTGTATCAAACTTTTTCAAATTTGATTTGAAAATTTTATTTTGTTAATTATTATGTTAAATCTCTAATTATAAATGTTTTGTAAACTATGTGCGATTGAGGTTTTCGCTATTTGAAATAAACAACCGTTTCCGTGGTGACCAATGTTATTTTTTGAAAAAAAAAAAGGAAACCAATGTAAAATATTGATTTCTTAGAATAATCATATCGTGTTTCATATCAGTGTAAAGAGGAAAAAAAGACCTCTTTAATAAAGCCACAGCCAACTATGGTCTCTATTAAATAAACAAAAGTTGATGTCATAACTCAAAAGTTACAGATCTTTTTAAAATTTGCATATTTTTGCTTAATTTAGATATATTTATCTACAACTTTTTCCTTTACACCTTTTCAGTAAACCCAATACCCAATACTGACTCAGCTAAATGCATTTAAAGAAATTTGCAAATTTCACTTTTTTCAAAATATCTAGTAAAACTAATTGTCATAAGTCACTTCAAATTGATCACTGTTTAATTTTTATTGGAACATGTATTTGGTATCAGAGTGGAGATCTGAGTAAAACAAATTCATTTTTCTTTGGAAACAATATTTTCTTGTATTTTGTCTGAATTTTTCCGAAAAGACTCTAAGAATTATATATTACTATTAAACTTGGAGTTTCTTGTTATTAAGTTAAAGTTATTAGTTTATAAATAAAACTAAAAAAGCTTAAAAAGCGGCATTGATTAATTGTCCTGAAGGTACTGTTTATAGGAAATATTTGTCCCATAGGCATACTTTCTGCTCTCTTCATATGCCTTTATTTAAATGTGCCTATTAACATCATTCACTTAAAACATATTTTAATAATGAATTCTAAAATTTTACAGTTTCCTAGGAAGAGAATATGCTAGAAAACCCATTTTGAAAAATATGTCATATGCCATAAAATATCAGAGAACCGATGGTATTTATTTGTACATTTCATTTAAAATTATTATATTTCATAAAGTCCTCCACCTGGTGTACTATAAGTGTAAATTAAGCTTAAAATTGAGTTACATTTTATAGAAAACAAAACTCTCATATTTTCAATTAGCAGGCCATAGAATACAAATGTAATTAGTGATATTGATTTTAACTAAGTATTCTATGATCAAAAGTAAGACAGAATACTCGTATAAACAAGTTCCGAAAAAAAGTTTCACACGAGCTCTTTCAGGCGAGGATACTATATGAGAGATACGTGTATCCGGGATTCAGAATTACGGTTCATATTTTCAATATACTGTATCTCACAGCGAGCGCCCAGCATCTGGTGTACTATAAGTGTAAATTAAGCTTAAAATTGAGTTACATTTTATAGAAAACAAAACTCTCATATTTTCAATTAGCAGGCCATAGAATACAAATGTAATTAGTGATATTATTTTAACTAAGTATTCTATGATCAAAAGTAAGACAGAATACTCGTATAAACAAGTTCCGAAAAAAAGTTTCACACGAGCTCTTTCAGGCGAGGATACTATATGAGAGATACGTGTATCCGGGATACTGAATTACGGTTCATATTTTCAATATACTGTATCTCACAGCAAGCGCCCAGCATCGGTCATGGTCAGATTGTATTAATTAATCCTAATTATGTAGCTAAGCTATAAAGTTGTCGGTATAAAAAATTATGCTATCCATATTAATCATTTCGATCTTCTAATTAACCAGCCCACTATACCAAATGAATATAAAAAATATTAGAGGGTCGCCTGCTATTCCAAAAAGGAAGCGTGTTTGAAGAGGTGAATATAATGTTTTAGAAATGTCTGTGCGAGATACAGATTTTGTATCTGGCGGCTGAAGATGAGGGATGGAGAAATTTGGTGTTGCAATACTGAATATGTTGCCCCATCCAGTCCAGTGTGAGGAGGTCAATTTAAGCGCACACATTACAGAATCCTGGTCTAAAAGAGCTTTACAAGAGCTAGCTACAGCCCTCCAGAAGGTATAAAACTTGACATGATGAAAATTTTGCTTCATCTGATATGAAACTTAATTTTAAGTTCAATTTTTACAAAATTTGGAACCTCAGCAAATGAACTTTAATGAAATCAGAGATTTTTAAATTATTTAATTAAAAAATTCACTCATAAAAGTTACCATCGATTTATAGCATATAACATATATATAACTGATTTCTCTCTAGAACCGTACATCCCATCAAAGTGAACCAAAACATATTTTCTTCTCAGAAAACTATAAAATATTTTATAATTTAATGAAATTCACATCCAAAAAAGTTGAGGTAATATTTGCCTTCAACGATTCTTTATGTAACGCTGCCCTCAGGATATATGAAGTTTGAATAGTAGAATCTACTTCAGCTACTACTACTCTTGTTTTGCTTTAGATATATTAGGAAAGAAAAATCTTCAGGATTATCCATTTTGAGGTCTACAGCTTCTTTAGGATATATTTTTCGTGACATGATTATATAAAATTGTTCATATTTTTATTTTTATGGATACTTTCACCATCCGAAATTTTTAACACCATTCTAAGGACATTTTATATATATATATATATATATATATATATATATATATATATATATATATATATATATATATATATATATATATATATATATATATATATATATATATATATATGGCGGTTTCCGTCAACATTACTCTATGTTTCTGCATAAATACTCTTGACTCTTAAACGTTGCGTTACGTTATGCGACAGCCAGCTGTCAAGAACTACCATATAAGAGACACCAGGCGATCTCTCTCGCTCTGCTCTCTACCAATCGCTACAAACAGCACACGTCCTTCACGCTCGATCAGTTATCCGCTATGTACTCGTGTACTGTTGTAATTGTTATAAAGTGTATTATAGTTAAATGTATCATATAGTTTATTCAGTTAGTGAAGTAATAAAGTTATATTAAATGTTTACGTATGGATTTAATATCAACAAGTGCAATTAACATCCATATTGGTGACCCCGTGCCGCAAACCGAAGATGCCGAGCCTGATGTTCCAGCCGACGTCGCCTAACTTCCACGCACGTGCCCATGCCTACAGAAAACGAATATATAAACAGGTCAGTCCTTTCTAATTTAAAAATTATCTGATTTTTTTCACAATGGCCGAAGATTCTTCAAGCAGCAATACCATGGCAAGGGTTGGAATAAAATTACCTCCTATATGGAGACGTAACGTGAAAATCTGGCAAATGCAGGTTGACGCCCAGTTCGATATATCGCAGATCAGTTCTGAAAAGAAAAAATTTAGTCATGTACTCGCTATACTCGATCCTGATGTCGCAGAGTCAATTTCAGATTTTGTAACCCAACCGTTATCATCAACCCCCTATTCAGATCTAATGAAACGTCTTTTATTAGAATTTGAAGAGTCCGAAAGTCACAAAATAAATAAACTTTTAACAGTAGAATTAGGCGACAGAAAACCATCGCAACTTTTACGCAAAATGAAGTTTTTAGCCGGTAGTCAGATTAAAGAGGATTTCCTTAAAACTTTATTTCTACAATGTTTACCAGTCAACGTTCGTTCAATTTTGGCTTTGAGCAACGATTCTCTAGAAAATTTGTCGGTTACAGCAGACAAAATCGTGGAATTTTCCGGAGATAAATACAACGTGGCTGGAATTCAGTCACGCGAGCCCGACAAGTTAGCCAAGTTAGAAGCGCAATTAGAGAAGCTAACAGCATCAGTCAACGAATTGCGAACGCGTTCCCGATCTACCTCCCGAGAAAGACCCAAGCTTTCTCGAAATTCCATAAACACAAATTCCTCAACCTCCACGTGTTGGTATCATGAACGATTTGGCAACAAGGCCAAACGTTGCATCCAACCTTGCAATTTTAAAGCAAAACATGTGTCGGAAAACTAATAAGGCACTCCCTCCACGCGGCAGGAGACGAGAGCCACCTAACACGCCGCCTTTTTATTTTTGATAGACGCTCCAATATGAAATTTCTAATCGACTCTGGAGCGGATATTTCAGTTATTCCACCCACTCACGACCAACGGAAATCTCAATCGAAACTTACCTTGTATGCTACAAACGGGACCCCTATTCATACATATGGCGAACAACTATTAGATTTGGATCTAGGTTTACGCCGTAGGTTCTGCTGTACCTTCACACTTGCCGATATCAAGCAACCAATTATAGGCGCTGATTTTCTAGCAGAGTTTGCTTTACTTGTGGATATGAAACATAGACGTTTAATCGATACAAAGACAAACCTCTCTAAGGCCGGTGCTAACCCACCACCAGGAATTAATTGTAAAAATTCATCTCGTAGACCCGACACACCAGTACTTCAAATTGCTACAACAATTTCCTGACCTTTTTAAGGAAACTTCTTCTAGCAACCTTCCAGAGGTTGAGTTCTTCCATACTATAAGTACGGAAGGACCACCTGTCACTGCAAAAGCTAGAAGATTGCCCCCGGAAAAGCTAGCTCAAGCAAAGCTAGAATTCCAACACATGATGGACTTGGGAATTTGTAGAGCCTCCAAAAGTCCATGGTCAAGCCCCCTCCACATGGTGCAAAAAAAGGATGACTCATGGAGACCATGTGGGGATTACAGAGCAGTAAACGCTAAAACAATCCCAGACAAATATCCCATTCCAAATTTGCAGGATTTTAATGCCCAGTTAGAAGGCAAACGTATTTTTTCAAAATTGGATATCATTCGCGCTTTCCATCACATCCCAGTAGCACCTCAGGATATTCCCAAAACAGCAGTCATAACCCCATTTGGGTTATTCGAATTTGTTAAAACCCCATTTGGCCTTCGTAATTCAGCACAGACATTTCAAAGATATTTACATTGAATTTTAAGACATCTTGACTTTGCCTACTCCTATCTTGACGATATTCTCGTTGCATCAGTTTCTGAAAAAGAACATCAAGAGCATCTAGCAAAACTTTTTCAGACACTTCAAGACAACGGCATCCGTATCAATTCATCTAAATGTGAATTCGGAGTAGCCGAAATTTCATTTTTAGGTTTTCGTGTAAATAAATCTGGATGATTTCCACTTCCTGAACGCATCAAAGCTATTACCGACCTACCTCTTCCCGATACCATTGAAAAACTCAGAAGATTTCTAGGTCTCATAAATTTCTACCGTCGTTCTCTTCCACGTGCTGCGGAAATTCAGCAACCACTATTCGACCTCTGCCAGAATCCCAAAAAACGCGACAAACGTAAAATCGAGTGGACTCCTCAGACTCGAGAAGCATTCGAACGTTTGAAAGAGACACTAAAAAACGCTACACTAATAGCTCATCCGTCTTCTTCGCTGCCACTGATTCTCCATGTCGATGCTTCTGATTATGCCGTAGGCGCTTCCCTCCAACAGCTACGTGATCAAACACTAGAACCCCTAGGTTTCTACTCTAAAAAGCTTACTTCAGCCCAAAAATCTTACAGCACCTACGATCGCGAACTTCTAGCTGCTTATCAGGCAGTTAAATACTTTAGATATACCCTAGAAGGTCGCCATTTCACCATTTATACGGACCACAAACCTTTGACATACGCTTTTGAACAACGCGTCGATAAAGCATCTCCAAGGCAACTACGACATTTAGACTTCCTAGGTTAATTTACCACAGACATTCGCTACATACCAGGTCCTACAAACATTCCCGCAGACTATTGTTCTCGCATTAAAACAATTTCACTTTCTTCCACTGTGTCACTCCAAGAAATTGCGCAAGGTCAGTCATCTTGTGAGGAACTCAAACACCTTATGCAGTCTAAATCTTCCTCATACAAATTTCAAAACATGCCTCTTGACAACGGATTGAATCTTATTTGCGATTCTTCTTCAAAGAAACTTCGCCCATTCATTCCGCTCAAATTTCGCCGAAAGATTTTCGATTCTATCCACAATTTATCTCACCCAGGCATATCAGCTTCAGTCGATCTGGTCCAGGATAGATTTTGTTGGCCCAAATTGAAACGCGATGTATCTCTTTGGCCTAAAACTTGCATTCCCTGCCAGAAAGTCAAGATATGGAGACACACTTCCAGTGCCATTGGACAATACACCCCAGCCATGAGAAGATTCTCGCATATAAATGTTGACATTGTGGGACCATTACCACCATCACAAGGTCAACGCTATCTGTTAACAATAATAGACAGATTTTCTCGATGGCCCGAAGCAATTCCATTGTCAGATATTACAGCAGAAACAGTAGCGAACACTATTTTATCATGCTGGATCTCTCATTTCGGTGTTCCGCAATACATCACCACAGACAGGGGTAAACAATTCGATTGCCACCTTTTCACACACCTCACTAAAACACTAGGTGCAGACCACATCAAGACCACAGCTTACCACCCAGCAGCAAATGGTGTAATCGAGAGATGGCATAGAGTTCTGAAACAGGCCTTAAAAGCTCATATGGACGAAAACTGGGTCGCTAAATTGCCAATTGCGTTACTAGGACTCAGATCGTACATAATTCCAGAATATCGCTCAACACCCGCTGAAATAGTCTACGGAGAATCAATCAAACTTCCCACCGACTTTTTCAACAGCACACAAGCTCATGATGTTCCACCACTTATATCTCAGCTGAAAGAAGACATAAGGAAACTTCGACCAGTACCTTTTAAACATCATACTGCAAAAAAGGTATTTGTCCATCCTAAGCTTATGGAAGCTCCTTTTGTTTTTGTTCTCATTGATATTCCGCGAAAAAACCTCGAACCAGTTTATGACGGCCCCTTTGAAGTGTTATCCCGAACTGACAAAGTCTTCAAAATCAAGAAATCACACGGAGAAGAGACAATTTCTGTTAACCGTCTTAAACCCGCATTCATTCTTTGTGATAACGAACAGACAACTTTCCAGCCTCAGAGACATCCTAGTGAAACTGAAAGTGACAGTGAAAGTCCAACACCTAGTGAAACTGAAAGTGACAGTGAAAGTCCAACACCTAGTGAAACTGAAAGTGACAGTGAAGTTCCCGTTCCCGTTCAAACTACGCGCCATGGACGTAGAGTTCGATTTCCACGAAGATACTTGAACTAATAGCGTTGCCACTGAGAGGGGAGTATGTGGCGGTGGTTCCGACCGCAGTGTTTCCGTCAACACTACTCTATGTTTCTGCATAAATACTCTTGACACTTAAACGTTGCGTTACGTTATGCGACAGCCAGCTGTCAAGAACTACCATATAAGAGACACCAGGCGATCTCTCTCGCTCTGCTCTCTACCAACCGCTACAAACAACACACGTCCTTCACGCTCGATTAGTTATCTGCTATGTACTCGTGTACTGTTGTAATTGTTATAAAGTGTATTATAGTTAAATGTATCATATAGTTTATTCAGTTAGTGAATTAATAAAGTTATATTAAATGTTTACGTATGGATTTAATATCAACAAGTGCAATTAACATCCATAATATATATATATATATATATATATATATATATATATATATATATATATATATATATATATATATATATATATATATATATATAGTGTTTTTTTATAAAATGATAATATTTAAGGTTGTTCCTGGGTCCATTTTGAGAAAATAATTTCATATCCTAAAAGTCTCAACTTTTGAACTACAGGGTGTTAAAATCTAATGAAAAAATTATTTATATTTTATGATAACTTTAGTATAACCCTAGATATTTTTATGAAACATAGTACGCGTCTTCTATGCATCAAAGCGCATTTTTTGCTGTACAACATATTTTTTATTCTTGTCAGTGGCGTTCGTGCGGGATTTGCACTGAAACATTTTAAAGAAGAAAGTGATACGCCACTGCTTTTTCTTAAGGTAAAAAATATGTTTGAAATCCTCATCCTTTTCTTAGCAAATCTGGTGTGCTGATTTTTTTTTCGTTTGACGTACGGTTTTCGCATAAAAAATACAATTCATTCATTTGCACGTTGTTATGAAATAGACAACTGCATGGGTTTTCCATTAAATTAACTTAACATTTACCTAATAGTTTTTCATACATAGAACATTATTACATGCATAAAAATACCCAAAAACCTATGTAGTGGACAGAAAAAGAATTTTAAAATCAAAAAACTTCTAAATATTATCATGTGACCGCGAACGTTTTACCGCGATTTGAAACGTCAAAATTCGCAACATTTGGGCAAAGAACCTGAAACAAATACGGATTATGTAAAGAAAATGTCACACGAAGAGTATTCTACAAACTCTTGAGTTTCAGCTTCAACCGTCATTGTCCTTCATTTTACTAAAATATTTACAGAAAATTCATCTCAAATAGACCCTTTGTCTGATGCTTTGGCTGTAGGTTTAGTTAAATTTATGGTTTAACGGTCTATGATTTTTGGCTAATTTTCGTAGAAAAGATTCGCTATTGAGGAGATCGCGACTTTTGAATTTTAAAAAGATTTTGGTAGCGAATTTTTTATTAAATCCTTCAAATTTCAATAACTCAATTAGCTATTAACCTAAGGTTTGTTGGCTAAGAAACCAGTTTTCTCGGAAACATCTTAAGTTTATTTTCGCAAAATTTTTGTACATTGTCAAACAATAAGTAATTTAAATAAAATATGGTACATTGTTTCTACTATATAGGTTATACCGGTTACCAGACTGATGCCTGCTTGCGATAGAGACACATATTTGCTATTAAAAATATTTATATGAAATTTCACTTCCATAACGCACTTGCTGCGTCCAGACTTCTTTTATCTTCGACAGTCCGTATCATACGCGGCAACATTAAAACTGGAGGAAAAGTGATATAATGTATATCCACCTACGAACCTTTTTCAGGATTTTAGTGAATTTTCATTAAGAAAATTCACTAATAGAGAGGTATCGATGGTGAGACTTTTGAAAAATTTCTTCAAATGAGCGCGAATTTGGTCCTCTAGAACCCATATCCAAGGTCGGTTTTGATTTTTATATGCTTATATATATATATATATATATATATATATATATATATATATATATATATATATATATATATATATATATATATATATATATATATATATATATATATATATATATATATATATATATATATATATATATATATATATATATATATGTATCCAACTGATAACTCAAAAAATACTTGACCGATCTTCACTAAATTTGGAGATTACCTTGATTTTGTTAATGGCTTGGATGAGTTCGAAGATGAGCACCGTAGGTTAAATTTTTTGTATAAAAAATGTAAAGGAAATTTTTAAAACGCAATATTTTTTTTTTGTTTTAAGTACTGCAGTGATTCAAATGAAAATTTGCACATATAAGGGAGATGTCAAAATAAAGTTGGTAACCAAATTTCAACTTAAATGGTCCACGAGGAAAGAAGTTGTTCGAAAATAAAAAATGTGTAAGAAAAAATTAATGAGTAAGAAATAAATAATCTACGACATCAGTTTGAATTGCATAGCCATTTCGCACATTCAACGTTGACAAGGATAGTTAGAGTATTAATGTGTGTTTTATTACTTTAGACCCGAAAAATGTAAAATCGTCGAAGCGACACAAGAGTTCGTAAATATAAATAAGCAGGGTTGTCAGATATAATAAAAATTAACAAATATTAAAATGTAATTTGATTCTTAGGATGAAAACATATGGACCTAACATATTTTTAAATTACTAATGACATAATTCAAACAATAATTGCGGTACAATAATCAAACATTTTGAATTACCAAATCCGTATGATATTTTAAATTAAAACTTATTTATACTTGAAAACTTTTTGCACTATATGTCAATGCAGCAGTGTAGTAGTCTACTGTCAATTTAAACGCCGTTAGGGTGGAAAGCGCTACAACACGTACACGGTATATCCACATCATGTTTTAATGTTTTTTTTCAAAATATCAAATAGTACGGTGAAATCTTTCCTTCACTACCATGATTCAGGTAATCGTGATATTATATTTATTTTAGCAGTAACACCTTACAAAAATTATCAGAAGAAGACACACAAGTGAAAGCAAAATTCAAGTTAGGATCTACGTGAATTGTTTTTAAGAAAGTAACCTTAAATTTGCGAATCTCTTTTAGCAAAACAACAAAACAGAGATGAATTTATATAATTAAAGTTGAAAGATGTTTACTATATATAAAAGGTATGTATTCCTATTTTTTATGTTATCATTTTAGAGGTAATCTTATATACTTTGAAGTATTTACCCAAGGTGAAATAATTTAGCACATGTCCAAAGCCTAAGATTTTTTCTGTTGTGTTTTGTGAGCTTGAATTAGTTTTTGTTATAATTTATTGTCATTAATGGAGACATAAGTAGAATTTACTTTAAAAATTATTTCCTTTTTTAGCAATGGTAGTTTCCACAAAATCAGCAGTAGTGAGTTTTCTTAAAGATGAGAAAGAGTAAGAGGGTCACGCAAGAGGTATAACCTATGACCTTTGATGCTACAGTGGCTTCTTTCTAATTAAAATATGTAGTATGGAGTATTGAAAACAGGAAGTGTACTGTCCAGGTAATATTTTTTTAAATAGTGTTAAACTTGTAATTTCCCTTAAGCTAATGCCCACTGAGCAAGGTAATATTGCATTAACATTGCAGAATCTTTTCCAAAGCAAGTGTAAGTTTGATAGATAACTTGCAGAAAGCCTCCTGCAAGTTTGTTGCAAATGGCAAATCTTCCCCCCAGTGACTTTACATATGTAAGTGTTTTTTTTGTAACTTTACTGCAAGTTTACTGTAGTGAGCTGTTACAAACTTTCTTTATACTTACACATGTTACTTTACAGCAAGCTTCAATTTTAAAAGGGCTTGGCAAAGTTGTAAAATTTAAACTTACATTTGCAACTTATCTGCAATTGTATATATTATATATACAGTGCAAGTTTGTAACCTGGGATAATTCCAATTAATCTACTTCAACTTTTTTTTTCAAAAATGCTCGGAGTCTGATAATATTCTCAGTTACAATCTTTTCAAAAATGTATTATACAATTTGTATCAAATGCCATTGATAATTTTTGTAAATGACAACCTTAGCTTTTTGTTGACTATTTTTAAAGTACACATCAAGCGATACAAAACCACCAACTTTCAAATTTTTATTATAAATCTTGAGTTGAAAGCACGAAAAAAATTGTGTAGTTATCAATGAATAAAAATTTTAAATCTGCTGGTTTTCTACAACTTCACATGTAAGAACTTTAAAAATAGTCAACAAAAACGTAAGGTTGATTTAAAGAAATTATCGATGAAGTCATTTTTCAAATATGGTATATACTGTATAGCTTTTTTAAAAGACTGCAACTCGAAATACTAACCAATGTGTCCAAGCATTTTTGAAAAAAGAAACTGTATTTGATTAACTGAATTTATTTCAAGTTACAAACTAATACTGAATATAGGTATATAGGTGTATTTATACATAATATAAAATTTCTTGTAAAACTGTAAAAAATGACAAGACAATGTTAATTAGAATAAAATCTTTATTACATAAAAAAATTAAAGACTTACAATTTCATTTCTGCTGATAGATAGATAGATATAGACTTTATTGACCATCAAATGTACATGGTAAGTCACTGTCTTTATAAGTACCGACTATAGTTACTAGATAGAAATAGTTAGACATATAGCGAGTGTCCATGTTTAGCCTAAAATGCAGTTCTAGTCAAAACTCAGCGACAAAATAGATAACTTGAACTCGTGATATCGTTATTAATTGACGGATTTCAAAAATTCCTTTTTCTAAATAAATACCAATTAATTGTTTTTGATATTGTTTTACTAAATAACTCTTTAGTCGTCTAGAAAAACGTGTGAAACACCAATAACAAAAACGAAGCCTTCTGCAGCATTACTTGTTTTGAGAGGCAAGATTTTTTTTAGCTTCTAAAATATGTGGTGACATATGTTACATAAAATAAATTCAACATATCAAATACTATTGTGAAAAAGAAATATCTAAAATGGTGCGTTCATTTCGATTTTAGAGAAAGTTTAATTAAGCAAACGTAAGAATATGCAATGGATAAATCAAGCACAGGTAAATGAATACAACTTCACTGCAAAAATAGCTTAAACATGACGACAGTCTCTGAAAGTGTTCACACATGTCTTAACTATCCCTATCGAGTAAGTATAGTACCGTCAATGTCTAAAATGTCAGAAACATTGAGTTAAAATAAAGCAAAATTATGACTACAATGAATTACGTATCTATAAAAAAAGTCTGTGGCTAGTCGAACTTGCCTTCCAAAGCTTTTGCCTAACACACAGACACACACACTACAAAGAATGAATACAAGTAGTATGTAACACTATACACATTGGTTTAGAGCACTAATAAATTCCTTCACCTTGGTTTTTGTTTTATAACATCCACTAGTGCCTACTGTAATCTTGTTAGTGGAAGCATCTTAATAACATTAGGTAGAAAATTGAGGAATTTGATTCCCAAGTAATCAAACATCTGCTTTGTTTTCTCCTTTTTGTGGAACTGTATTTTCAATTCATGCCTGTACCTGGTATTGAGGTATTGATGTTGCAAACTTCATCATTCACTGGATATTTTGAATACATATACTGAAGAAGGATATAGCTGGAAGTGTACCTAAGTATCCCATTGGCCTCGAACACATCAGGGCAGCTTTTTCTTGGACCTACGCACACAATGTCCTTATTGCTCTTTTTTGCATGATAAACACATGTTCCGCTGCTGACGAGTTAACCCATATGAATGTTCCATAGCATAGAATACTGCGACAAGTGTAAAATAAGCAATCCTGGCAGCTTGATGGGTACTGCTCCACTGTTATTATGATGCCAATTGCTATGTATAAGCCACATGCTTCCATAGGTCAATCATATTTAACGTTTTAAAATGAATTGGTCTGACCAGGTATGACATCTCCAGGCTGCTTCTAAGGACATAACAAAATTCATGTAAATAATATAATATTTCATAAAAAGAAACAAAAATATAAATGCAGCCATTTTATAATAATTCACCAATAGCGACATACCAAAATAATTATGCTACAGAAAAGAGAATAATGAATTCACACATGTATTTAATATATAGCTGTTTTAGGGATTCTTACCTGAAATGTTTGTCGATATACTCCATGTTTCATTATCTACTCTCCAGACAACGAATTACAAAATTCAAACAATTCAGGCTACAATAAGATTGTTCAATCTTTAAAACTTCCAGGAAAATAAATAGACATAGATCAAATAACAACTTATGATGATGAAATTATAAAAAAAGTAAACAACAAACCGCCATTAATTAATGCCGGGCGCTTTGTCATTTGTCAGTCAGTTCGCTGTTGGCGTCGGTGTTGCTATGTTGCTATTGGACGACGATGACATAGGATCGAACATACCCGAAAACGGAGGGAATTCAAATGTTTACAATTTGAAACAAACTTTCAGAAACATTACAATTGTAACTTAACGTGAGCTTACAAATGGAGAAAAACCACAACACGGCAAACTAGATATTATTTTTGAAAGTTACGTTAAAGTTTCATTTGTAAGTTTGCATTGGTTTTTTGCCTGCAAACATTTAGAAATGTTGCAAACTTAACTTGCCTAATGGTAAATTATCTAACGTTGCGGTAAGCATTTGTAAGTTACCATGCTTAGTGGGTGTCATTGATTAATTTTGTTACATTATCAGAAAGCTTTTCCATACTGATTACAAAGTATAAGCAGACAAGCTTTCTATCCTGTCTGATTCAATGAGACAGGATTCTATATGATTAGCTAGACTGGTTATTATAATAGGTGCTCCTTTAAATTGTTAAATTTTATAATTATAATTATGGAAAGCAATGTTAATGCTGGTCACGCTACACTCAGATTGTATTATATACTTAGATTTTAACACTATGCCGAAGTTCTTCCGTTGTGATGCTATATGTACTACTGGTGCATAAACCTCTTGGATAATTTGTGGACCAATTGTATTATTGGTGATATCTTGTAGAATTATATATTTAGTAGAATGTAAAAATTGCTGGTAGGTATATAAAAGTGGACAAATAAAATATGGCAGTGGTATCTAAATGAATCAAGTAACATGACAAGTGGGCATCGCTGGTGACTCAGTTTCGTCAAGTTGTGCATGCTGAAATAAGAGAGTAGTCGAAGTGGATAAGGAATAGTGTTTATTTTTCATATATGTGGAAAAAAAAAGTTAAAACAAGAAAAAATTGCCATTGTCATGAAGAAATGTTCTATTATACAAACATAGTGCATGAGCATATGTACACTCCTTACAAAAAGTGGAAGCCAGTTTAGCCTTTTGTGATGCTATCTCTGATTTTTTGTGACTTATACTGCTTGTTTTATTCTCCATTCAGCCCCATAAAAATATGGCTGTCGTCAGAACATTCTAAGTTGGCTATGAAAACTTAATGATCTAGTATGCCCAGAAAATTATTGAAACTGGTAGTAAATAACTTGTGACGACTTATGTAAAGCGGACAGATATCATATCATTCGCTTAACTAATATGTCTGGTTGAACTTTCTCTAGAATTTGTTGAACCTCGACATTCTGGCTTGGAGCCATTTGTCATTTTCAAGAGGTTGGGTAAAATATGAATGGAATAGAACTCTTTAGGCCTTAATCTGCCTAATCTTTAGAGTGGTGGTTAGGTGTAGGTTGGGTTGTAGTTCAATTATGGAGTCGTAATCTTCCTACTCTCGAAATCTCACCGGATATCATCTCTAAAGCCTTGGTGTATTCAACCATAGACTTGAAAGAGATCAAACTGTCCTTTGGTGGTTCTGTATTGTCTATAGTGGGGTTTTCATCTGAATCCTTATTGGGGCTATTGGTTGGGTAGGTGAGGTTTATTATATACCTCACATATAGAATGTTAGATGTAGAATCTAGAATTTTTTATGCATCTAATTTTTTTATAATTGTGTTGCAGATTATCAACCATACCAGAAACGCCTCATGGACATGAATGAAGATTTAAAGGGAAGGTTTGTCCATCATAGACATAAAATATCAAATTTAGGATCGTCTGTCTGGTGATGTGAAAACTTTGTACATATTTACAGATGAGTTAAATAGTATAATTGTTGTACTCTTAGTCCTAAAATGACAATCCTAAAAACAGGATTTCATAGAAATCGCAGCTAATTTAATTTGCATTTGTAATTTAAAACCACCAAATAATACCACTTTATATACTTGTATCAAAATTATATGTAAAGCGTGGGCCAAACTCGATGGAGTATTAGAAGTATATAGTGATTCAAAATTGATAGAAATGTGAATTTAGGTTATGTTCTTAAGTGGTTATGGTCTTCATTTTGAAAATATTTATGACATGGCGGCGTCGTCCCATAACATTATTTTTTCAAATGAAAAAAATGTCTGTATTGTGACACTCTTATGTTTGCAGTAATGTTTTTAAAGATATATATATATATATATATATATATATATATATATATATATATATATATATATATATATATATATGTGTGTGTGTGTGTGTGTTTATATATCTGTTAACCTATCTCAAGACGTTAAGAAAATAAAAGTTATTAGTTAGGAAAGTTCGCAACCTCCATTCATTAACAACAACAAAAGAGTCTTTCCATAACCAGCATAGATAGAGGTTTCAGTTTTTTGTTGCTGTTTGCTAATAGGTTGATATAGTCATGAAAATCCAATTATTGCATATAGGCTGTCTACAATAAAAATGGTCTTTAGGTAGAACATATAATGGCAGGTAATGTGAGATTTTCAAATCGAACATCATGTATTATATAGGAATAGCAAGATCAATTGATTTTCTTTCTTAAAAAAACCAAAATATTGCAAGTAAAATTTCGAAACTCCGTGGAGTAATACCAATCATTGCTCAACAACCTGTCATATTATCAAATAAAGCTGAAAAAAAAAATCTGGTTTATTAGTTAATATTAAAACATATATATATATATATATATATATATATATATATATATATATATATATATATATATATATATATATATATATATCAACTTGTGTTATATAGAGCATTGGTTGAGTCGATATTTTTGTATGGCATATTGTCCTGGGGTGTATGTTATGAGAGTGCTCTTTCCTCCCTGCAGATCACACAAAATTTCATACTGAGGGTCATATATAAGAAAGATGTCCAATACCCGACTAAATTGCTGTACAACTGTGACAACAAAATATTGGACCTGAGAAGCTTATTTGTGCTAAAAGCACTAAAATATATGCATGTACACAGTGCAAAACAGGCAAGAATGACACATGGTTATACAACGAGGACTCGTGTAAATGATGTCTTGTCAGTTCCACTAAGAGTCAAAAATGCTTCTCAGCGATCCTTGTGGTACTACGGCCCAAAGTTTTATAACTTAATACCTGGAGAATTAAAGGGACTGATACATTACAAGTTCAAGAAAAGGGCTAAAGATTTCCTAATACAGAGAAAAGATTCATTCCTGGCGATTGTTAATGGATGATTGGGCATGTGTGAGTGAGCAAGCGAGTAAGTGAATGGCTAAGTGCTTGTGTGTAAAGATCTGTATGTGGCTGTATATGAGTGTGAGAGTGTGCCTGGGGAGTGATGGTATGGTATACAAGGACATGGATGTGGGGTGGTATATGGACGCGAGTAAGAGTGAATGGTTCGTTGTTTGTTTTCTTGTTCTTTTTTCTTTTTGTTTCTGTGAGTGAATGGTTGAGGATGAGGTGTAGAGGGGAAACCTAACGGTGCTGTGATAAATGTGCTGTGGTAAATATTTTTGCGATAACTTCAGAAGATGCTTTGGCACAGAGGGGAAGTGGGGATGTAATGTTCCATGTCTGTATCATACGGCCACGCGATCGATGTGCTGTGTATTTTGCTTCGTGAAACTGCTTACTTTTGTATTGTTCTTCTTGGAATTTCACCTGATGCTTATAGTCGTAGAAGTGTTGAGCTTTAAGAAATAAAGGTAGTCTGTTTTGTGTGATCTTAGTTTTGTTTAAGTATTGGTGTGGAGGCTGTGATTGTTTTCAAGTTGCTCATCGGCAATAGAGAGGCATGGCTCTGAGCGTCATAAATTGTGTAACTTGTAAAAGTGTAAAAGGCATACACAAGTCAATAGACTTAGATGTCTTAGCTGATATGTAAATAGACTTGTGAATGTATGGTGTGAATAAATAAATAGATGATTAGGATTCCTAATAGACTAATATATATATATATATATATATATATATATATATATATATATATATATATATATATATATACCGGAGGTTTCATTTGAAAAAACAAACTTGGTATCGGGTAAGGAGCGATGTGTCAAAAATATCAAAATGAAGATCATGACCAGCAAGCTGCATGAAATTTGGAAGGTGATAGATATTCGGACTGGTACATATTTTACTGCTAAAAGAGTGTGGTTACCTTTAAAGGGGCGGTACATTGGTGCCATTACTAATAATTTTCTAAGAAAAAAAAAATCTGTCACTGACGTTTCTTTCTTAGCAGTTATGTAGGTCATTTAGTGCTGATAATTTTTTTAATATTTTGTCGATTTTCATCTCGCTTATGAGATAAATGCAATTATGTTGTCTTATGTTGTGTATCGAATGTGTTTTGGAAAGAATGAAAAAATTAGGCTGTTATTGTCATTTATTTATCAAGGTAATAATAGGCTTGTTCAATTGAAACCCATTTTTGGTTCAGAACAAATTTATTGGCAAATGTATTTACAAATAATTACTATTATTATTAGGGCACATATCCCATTGTTTCACCTACTGATGTATACCCTGCTTAAAGAATTCTTGTGGCTAATGCCCGAAAAATTCTTTTAAGGCATTTAGTACTTCTTCATCCGACTGAAAACGATTACCTTTTAACACCTTTTGCTGTAAGCCAGTTTGTATACGATACTACGGATAGATTCTATAATCACACCAACATCTTCTGTAATTGCTTTGAATGACAATAGACGATTTCCTCTAATCAGGTCTTCTACACATGCCACATTCCTGTCTGTTGATGCAGTACTCAATGCACCTAGTTGCGGCTTATCATTTATCTTCTCTCTTTCACTCTTAAATTTTTGAAACCATTCCTTGACAGTTGGATATGCAAAACATGTGTTTCCATACACTGCTTGCAATCGTGTTTGAATTTGCAATGGTTGCAAACCTTTATCACACAAAAATTGAATGACCGCACACTGATTATATTTAGATGGATTGTTAACAACAAACGCCATTTTAAAGTCACAATACTTAAAATCGCTGTTAAATACAAATGACAGGAACTCATAAGTGTGATGTTTACAAACAAAACTTACATTGCAAAACGTCATTTGAGTGATTACAACTGTTTTCAAGGCTAACCTGACCAAAGATGGGTTTTAATTGAACAAGCCTTGTAATAGATGCTGTATATGCTTTTAAAATGCACTTTTCAATTATACCTTGGGTGAATTAGCTAATTTGTTATTACATTGTGGTGAAGCGAAACAAAATGGAAAAGAAGCAGTGAGAATTTATTATGACAGGTTTTCCCGGATGAATAGCACGCAGCAGAAATATTTTTGGACATATCTGCAGATGTTTTAGGGAAATAGATGCCTTGAAATCTGTAAAATCTAATTCTATATGCAAAAGATACCAATGACCTCCTCAAATTGAAGAGTCAGTTCTCAATGCAGTGGAAGGTAACCCCACTACAATTGTCAGAATCGTTTCTAATGAGAAAGTATTGCAAATTAAATCACTACATCCAAATAGCTGTGATAATCTACTCTTGTTAGAAATACTATCTCATGAAATGATTTCAGGATCCATGACTTGAACAAAAAGAAAATATTCGTATTCCTCTACCGATAAACTTCTGAAAGGTTATATTACTCGACTTTTAACAAAAAAAATTAAATTTTCATAAAATCACCCCCCATTGATCCCCTACCCCCTGAAGTGACCCAACCCAAAGACTATGAAGTGTTCCTTTGCCAAAGACAAAACAAATCCCATTCCAGAATCAAGTTGTGTACGTTTTCAGATGTTTTGTCTTTTTTTGTTCTTAAAAAAAATTGGCATCAATATTCCACCCTTACACATTTAACCCCAAATTTGATTTCAGCATAGAATACCAGATGTTTGATGAAATTCAAAGTTTTGTAATAAACAAACAAACATAATATTACTGAAGGTTTAAAAAAACATTCAATTTTCTCAAAATCATTTATCACCTATCCCCTGGAGCAATTTTAAAATAATCTGAACCGTTCGTTACAGACCAAAAAAAATTGTTTCCAAATCATGCTTTTTATATTTGTGTATGGGACAGTATTAGTTATTTGGACAATCAAAATAAATGGAAACTTTGAAACTACAAAAGTTTTTGACGTACCTGCATAAACTCCAAGCAACACAATGCACAAATTGTAACAGAAATGGACTGTGCACTTATGGAACCTCAGGCAGAAGATTCCAATTTTTATTGACAATTGAGATTGCTTTGAATGTGTTTTAAGTAAGGTAGCGAAAGATCATCAAACAACAATGAGTGGGCCTCGTATATATGTACATACTACGCAAATCCGTTTATTAGTGTATAGACTTTTATAAGCAACGTTCAGTCGCGAGGACTCAATAATTTACTCGAGTGTCACAATGAGTTCAAGAAGAGATATGTACGGTGTCACATTGGACTGCTAGGAAATCAACATGTGTAACAATTCCTTGAAACGCCAACCAGAGAAACCTTAAGCTTCAACATATAAAAACATTGTATCGTCTGTATTTTTAAACAAACCAAAATTTTTTGTAGAAAACAATTAATTATAAATTAAAATAGTTCATTTGTCCATCTCAAACCACTATCAGAATTGATTTAATTAAAAACGTTTAAATTAAAACCAACTAGGCGTATTGTTTTGCCTCTTTTTTTTGTTGGAGAATTATATTTCATGTACTTTTACATTTACTAAACTGTTGGAATTGTGATACATAGTCTTCTTTAATTAGTCGATAGTAGATAACACTAGAACTAAATTCACTTTCAAATGTATATTAAAACTATTAATATGACCTATATATTATATTGATTTTACATGACAGCTCTTTCCCAACGATGTGTCTTTTTTAGATAATTTATCCATATCGGAGGGAAACAGCTGCCACGTAATTATAATAATAAAATGTAAATCTTACACCTGTTAGTAAATATATTATTTTACACGATTTTCATTAACAGCCTTTGATTGTATTGTCACAATAAGCGAATTTTGTCCCTTACTTAAATATACCTTGTATTGTTTTTTGTTAATTACACTTTTAAAATTGTATTAAACTTCCTTTCTTTTAACTTATTGTTTATTTTCTGTGAGAACTATTAGGGAATTTCCCACATCCAACACTTTTAGATAAATCAACTGCTGATAAATATAATTTGACATCACTAATGCACGTCGACACTACTCTTTCCCTTTGCATTCCTTATCTTTACTGAGTTATTTACATGTGAACTTCTTCATGATCTGTTACTATAAGTTAAAAAACATTTAAAGGAGGTACGACTGCAAAATCTGAAAAAGGCAGCTGTTAGAGATCCGACTAAGCTATTTTTTTCACTTTTCCACTCATATTTACAGTTCGTTTTCCTCGCCCTACACCCTTATTAACTCCTGGTCCTGTAACTTTTTTAGAGGTTGTTTATAAGAAATGTTTGTTGTGGGTTATGCACCTAGGAGAATCCTAAGCATGTTTCGGAAAACAATTCTCAAAACCCTCCATGAGGTAAACTGCTAATTTACCAAATTAATTTTATATATATATTTCATTTTGTGCTGTTTAGACAAATTAAATTCCTGATTGTCATTTATTTTATTTATTTTATTAAATTAACCCACTATAAAGATTGATCTAGAGATATTGTATTTTATTTGTCCCTTTGGTAGTACCTTTCTTTTCATAAATCAAACATCTTAATCTTATGAAAATTCACTACCATAACGCACTTGCTGCGTCCCGAGTTTTATTAACTAAAACTATTTGTAAGACTAGATGCATTCTCGCAACAATTAGAACCGTAGACCGGTTTCGCTCTCATTAGAGCTCTTCAGTACGGCATATTAATTGTAGCAAAAATGCACCAAAAATAACACGGCTATCGTATAGCCAGTCTTAAAACACTAAGTGAGTGGTGAACGTGTCGCCACCTAGTTCGGAACCAAGTACTATGTTGTCACGCCCGCTCCAAATAACACAGAGTGTTAAAAATAGAGAGGGTGTACAACTAACTAACAATTTAAAAAATTGTTAGCCCTGGCCCATTTCTACCCCAATATAGGGACAAAGTATGTAAGACTAGATGCATTCTCGCAACAATTAGAACCGTAGACCGGTTTCGCTCTCATTAGAGCTCTTCAGTACGGCATACTAATTGTAGCAAAAATGCACCAAAAATAACACGGCTATCGTATAGCCAGTCTTAAAACACTAAGTGAGAGGTGAACGTGTGGCCACCTAGTTCGGAACCAAGTACTATGTTGTCACGCCCGCTCCAAATAACACAGAGTGTTAAAAATAGAGACGGTATACAACTAACTAACAATTTAAAAAATTGTTAGCCCTGGCCCATTTCTACCCCAATATAGGGACAAAGTATGTAAGACTAGATGCATTCTCGCAACAATTAGAACCTATACGATAGCCGTGTTATTTTTGGTGCATTTTTGCTACAATTAGTATGCCGTACTGAAGAGCTCTAATGAGAGCGAAACCGGTCTACGGTTCTAATTGTTGCGAGAATGCATCTAGTCTTACATACTTTGTCCCTATATTGGGGTAGAAATGGGCCAGGGCTAACAATTTTTTAAATTGTTAGTTAGTTGTATACCGTCTCTATTTTTAACACTCTGTGTTATTTGGAGCGGGCGTGACAACATAGTACTTGGTTCCGAACTAGGTGGCGACACGTTCACCACTCACTTAGTGTTTTAAGACTGGCTATACGATAGCCGTGTTATTTTTGGTGCATTTTTGCTACAATTAGTATGCCGTACTGAAGAGCTCTAATGAGAGCGAAACCGGTCTACGGTTCTAATTGTTGCGAGAATGCATCTAGTCTTACATACTTTGTCCCTATATTGGGGTAGAAATGGGCCAGGGCTAACAATTTTTTAAATTGTTAGTTAGTTGTATACCGTCTCTATTTTTAACACTCTGTGTTATTTGGAGCGGGCGTGACAATATAGTACTTGGTTCCGAACTAGGTGGCGACACGTTCACCACTCACTTAGTGTTTTAAGACTGGCTATACGATAGCCGTGTTATTTTTGGTGCATTTTTGCTACAATTAGTATGCCGTACTGAAGAGCTCTAATGAGAGCGAAACCGGTCTACGGTTCTAATTGTTGCGAGAATGCATCTAGTCTTACATACTTTGTCCCTATATTGGGGTAGAAATGGGCCAGGGCTAACAATTTTTTAAATTGTTAGTTAGTTGTATACCGTCTCTATTTTTAACACTCTGTGTTATTTGGAGCGGGCGTGACAACATAGTACTTGGTTCCGAACTAGGTGGCGACACGTTCATCACTCACTTAGTGTTTTAAGACTGGCTATACGATAGCCGTGTTATTTTTGGTGCATTTTTGCTACAATTAGTATGCCGTACTGAAGAGATCTAATGAGAGCGAAACCGGTCTACGGTTCTAATTGTTGCGAGAATGCATCTAGTCTTACATACTTTGTCCCTATATTGGGGTAGAAATGGGCCAGGGCTAACAATTTTTTAAATTGTTAGTTAGTTGTATACCGTGTCTATTTTTAACACTCTGTGTTATTTGGAGCGGGCGTGACAACATAGTACTTGGTTCCGAACTAGGTGGCGACACGTTCACCACTCACTTAGTGTTTTAAAACTATGCACAATTTTGCTTTAAAACTTGATTTTAAATATCTGCTATACTTTATTTTTAGTTTTTCAGTATTTTCACGAAGAACTACGGGCTGGTGAAGTTAGAAAAGCGATCTTTGAATTTCAACGGATTGTGTTCAATATATTGCAAAGCAATTTTTTGAACACAAAAAAGATTGTGATGGTCAATATCTAATATACATCTTCGTCCGGTTTTCATTTTTTCTTGTAAAATTAAAAACTGTAACGGAAGGGAAAACCTATTTTTCTATTTTTGCAGCCATGTTGTTATTTTTTCAAAACATTGTTCTATTCGCAGCTTTACTGAAGAGACATGTTTTTAATTATTTCGGTAGTTAAAGGTTTCCCGTGTAAATAGCGGCTGGATAAAATGAAACAAGCTATTTTTGTATTTGAAAAACACTTTTGGTAATTTTTATTGGCTTATTCAATATGTTCCAAAACAATGATTATAAAAAGTAATGATTGTTAATGTCTAATATATTTAATTTCATGTGCCTTTAAACTTTTCCTGTATAGATATGGGGTAGCAACTAAAATAACTTAGGGGTTAACTACCCTTAAAAATAAATTTATTGCAACAAGTGAATTTACAAATAACTTAATATACAACAGACTAACTTATAAGCTGACTGAATGTATTACAGAATAGTGGTCTATTTATATGTGAATCTGGTGTAGAAAGTACAATTAATAGGTGATAATACAGTATTTGGTAAATAACCATATAGGTTTTTAATTGGATCTGGAAAGTTCTAAATTAGTTAAAAAGACTACGTGACCTATTTTAAGTTACAAATTATATTTTAATTACAGAAACGTATTGATTTAGGTATGTGAAAGTGTATGACTAACTAATGTAACTCCTTCCTGCCTAAGCTTGAAAACAATACTGAGGTGTTGTTTTCATCTGCGCATTTTCTGTTGTCAGCTGGTGTCTTCTTTCTTGCTTTAAATTTCTTATATGCAAAGAAGGAGGCTGCAATGGCCAAATGGATTACCATTAGTGATGTTGAAACGTGAAACGGAGTATTGTACACCTCTTCTGGAACTGGTTGTTGAAGTTGTGCTGCATGGTCTTGGAGTTTGTAGATGTCGTCCATGTTCACATGATGCAGGTGGACGTGACTCAGGTTGCTTCTTTTAGGAATATCTTCTATTGTTATTACGGGTAACACGAATGGCTTTCCAATGACTTCTTCGACATTGTTGAATTGGAACTGGCTGGATTTAATCTCGCAATTGTTTGGGATTAGTAGAAGACTAGGTGTAGTTATAGTGATATAGCCATTATTGCTACATTTTTTCTGGAATTTTACTTGTTCCAATGCAGGAACGATCAGGACATAATTATTGTTAATTTGTTCAAATATGGTGTTATTGATGTGGACGTTTGTTAATTGACAGTATTTGAGAGCTTTTTGGTGAATTATGGAAACAATACAGTTGTCCTCATTTGGCTTTAATCTATCACGACAGATGTAGACATCTTCAACCATTGGGCAGTTGTTTTCATCGAACTGATGATATCGTGAATTGAGTGTTATATATGGATTCGGAGGGATCAAGGATACGTTTTGTGATGGTATAGGATATAAACGAAAATGTTCAAATCTTTCTGGTTTAAAGATAGGGAAGTAAATTAGAAAAATTATTTTGTCTTTAAGAAATGAGACTTGCGTTTGAATTATTTGATAATAAGAGAGGATATTTTTAAATTCTAATACCTAGTTTGATCCATATAGGTGTATTAATTTATCTACTACTTTACTTAGCTCATTTTTTGATATTAAGGAGTTGTGTAGTGCATTTAATTTGGCAAATACTATGGCGTTTTCTAAATTGTCTAAGAACATAATAAATTACTGAATATGCAGCGTTAAAGTGTGTATAGTGGTATGAGATTTGAGGTAAATGTTAACGCCGTTTTGGTTTTTGGATACTAATTCTTCTACAAAATTTAATTTTGATTCTATAAGTTTTTGATTTTTGTTTAACATGCTTACAGTACTATTATAGTTACTTACTAGTTCTTTAGTTAATGACATTTGTAACTCTAGTTGTTTTTTAATTGAATTTTTATTTTGTGACAAGGCGTTTAGAGCATTATAGATTTTAATTTCGTCGTCAGAGTCTAGGGTACCTAACATAAACTTAGAAGCTTTTCCTACTAAGTTAATTAAACCTCTTTTATTTCTTTTCTTTACTACAAGATTGTCTAGTTTGTTTTTAGCGTCTGTAATTAAAAAGAGCATATGAGAAAGTGAGCTCGCTAGTAAATGTATATAAAAATTATTCTCTTTAGATACTGATGATGTAACTATATTATTTAGTACATCATAATAGTAAAGGGTATTATTCAACAAGTCTGAAATTTTAACGTAATTAACTAAAGTATGTTTAGATGCTAATATTCTACTATGTCCTAAATGGAAAGGTAAGATAGGTGAATTTATAGGGATAACTTGTATGTCTTCCTTTAGAAGTCTAGGTTCTACTAGTAGAAGGGCTTGGATCACAAGGAGGCTTCTCGCTAGAACCATTTTCCTGTAAAGATGAGGATGACGGTATATAAAATTTCCTAGGTTTCTTTAAGGAGGATTTATAGTAGGTACCTTGTTGGGTAATTAGTTTTTTATCTTTGTCCTCAATGATTTTTGTTCCTTTAAATTTTTGTTTTGCTTTATTTCTATCTTTTGTTTGAACAAAGGCTGAGTTGCCTGGTACGTAAGGTACAGGGTTTTCTCTATTTTCATTTAGTTTATTTATGATTTTTTCTTTATTTTCGACCAATTTTTCGCGAATTTCGGAATACAATGTTTTAACTTTATCTTTGTGGTTTTGAATATATTCGGATACGATCTTTTCGTCCGTTAGGTCAAAGGGGTCATCGGAATCTATGTGTCCTTTCACGACTTGAAGGGGTGTATAACCTATTGAGGAATCTACGGCGTTATTGTAGCCTAAAATGGCATATTTTATTAAATACTTTACATCGGTTTGGGGTTTTTCTAATTTTAAGCAACGAATTTCTTCGGCTAGTGTAGAATGGAAGCGTTCTACATAGGAATTGCTATTGGAATTTTTTGCAGTGGTATAGTGTAATTCTATATTGTGTAATTTACAAAAGTCTTCTAAGCTATTGGATTTAAATTCGCCACCTTGGTCGACTGTAAGTTTGCGAAATATGCCGTGGTGTGAAATAAATGTTACTAGGGAATCGATAATGTTAATGTTGTGAAGGGATTCTATGGGGTAGGCTTGTCCGTATCTAGAAAATGAATCTATAATAGTAAGAAAATAGTGATTAAGAATTTTAAAGGTATCTGCATGGACATGATCAAAGGGTTTACTTGCAGTAGGTGTGAGGTTGAATTTTAGAATGGGGGGATTTCTTTCATATTTAGCTAGTTGGCAAATTTGGCAATTGTTAACATAATTTGTAATGTCTTGAATCATGTTTGGCCAGTAATGGTTTCTTGACAAAGATAATCTCATTTCGTTTATTCCTTTGTGACATGTTTTACCTTCGTGATGATATTTTAATTTTAGTTTTTGTTCTTCAGGATCTACTATGTCTTGCAAAAGGCGGCTGCATTGAATAAAATTTAGGGAAGAATTTTTAAAGTAGTTCTGAACAACATTAATGAATATGGGAGTTAACTCTTTTGTTTTGAAGTATAGGCCATATGTGTTTTTTGGATTTACATACGTTTTTATCATATAAACAATCTGATCTGGCAAGTTATTGTTATAAAATGTGGTTATGAGACGATTTTTGTCGAAAATTTTAATAATTCTGGTAGTTAGATTTTATGGCATTTCTAGTACAACTTATAATTATTTGATTTTTATAACTATTAAGAGGTCTTTCAGTAATGGGAATTTCTAGGATTGTGTTTTCTGCGGCTGAATGTATAGTGTCGCTTTCGTCGGGTATTCGTTGTGTAATTTCTGGGGTCGTTTGATTATTAACATGGGGTCTAATTAAAATATCGGAAAGTATGTTTACGTTGGAAGCGGAGCTTTGATTATTATGAAGGAGGTCCAGAAGACTGGGGTCGTCGGGAACAGGGATGGTATCAGGATCATTGAGATAGTTGTTAATTGTTTCTTCGGCGTCACCGATATTGGCTATAACGGAGGTTGCATCGTCAGTGGCATTGATTTCTATTCTAGAAAGGGCATCTGCATTTAAATTGTTTTTTCCTTTTTTGTATGTGACTTGATATTCGAATTCTTCTAATTTAAGGCGCCATCTGACTAATCTAGAATTTGGTTCCTTAAGGTTAAATAACCACTGAAGGGGTTTGTGGTCCGTGACAATGGTGAATTTTCTTCCAAAGAGATAAGGTCTGAAATATTTAGTAGCCCAAACTACAGCAAGGAGTTCTTTTTCTATTGTGCTATAATTGCACTCGGCTGGGTTAAGTGTTCTCGAAGCGTAAGCAATCGGGAGATCGTTGCCGACAGAGCCTTGGCTTAGAATGGCATCGGTTGTTAGATTAAATGGTTTAGAAAGGTCGGGGTATTGCAGAATGGGATCGTTGCACAGAATATTTTTACAGAATTCGAAAGCTTTTAGATATTCTTCCGTGTGTTCTATTTTTTCGCCTTTTTTTAAGCATTTTGTAAAAGGTTTAGTTACTTTAGCGAAATTTTTAATGAATCTGCGATAATAACCCAATAGTCCTAAGAATGACTTAATCTCTTTTACAGTTTTAGGAATGGGAAATTCTTGGATAGCTTTGATTTTTCTTGGATTTGGTTTTATTCCTGAAGGAGTGACAACATGACCTAGGAATTCGACTTCTTTTCTTAGAAACTCGCTTTTGTCTAATTGAATTTTGAAACCCGAATCTCTTAATCTTTGGAAAACTAACTTTAAATTAGAAATGTGCTCTTGAAGAGATGTAGAGAACATTATTATATCGTCCATGTACACGAGACAAATTTTATCCTTTAAATCCTTAAGGATATTATCAATGACTCGCTGGAATGTGCTTGGCGCGTTCTTAAGCCCAAATGGCATGCGCACATGTTCGTAATGGCCACCTTCTACGTAAAAGGCAGTTTTTTCGATATAATTTTGGTTCATCTCGATTTGGTGAAACCCTGATGCTAGATCTAAAGTAGTAAAATACTGGCATTTACCAAGTTTATCGAGAATGTCTGTGATGTTTGGAATTGGGTATCTGTCGTCTATTGTTTTTTCATTAACTTTTCTATAGTCTACAACGATGCGCCATTTTTGTTTTCCACTGGAATCCAATTTTTTGGGGACTATCCAAATTGGGGAGCTCCAGGGACTTTGGGAAGGTCTAATGATACCGTCGTTTAACATTTTTGTTATTTGTTTTTCTACTTCAGGTTTATGAATAAAAGGATATCTATATGAACGTGTGTGAATAGGGATTTCGTCAGTAGTTTTAATTTCGTGTTTAATTTTATTTGTAAAAGTTAGTTTATCTTTTTCGTTGTGGAATATGTCTGAGTACTGTCTACATAAGGATAAAATAGTTTTTTTTCTTCCTGGTTAAGGTGATCTGTTCTAATGAGATTTTCTATATTGAATGCTTTTTGTGAAGCTTTTTTTTTCAAAAATTTCGTCAGCATGAAAAATGTGAAATTGTTCTTGTATAGGTTCATGAAATGGGACTACATGTAAAGGTTGATTTAATGTGATGGTTATTCTTGAGTCTGTGTTGTTATGAATTTCGACTAATGCTAAATAATTTTTTGCAGTTGTTAAGGAATCTGGGATGTATAAATTATTAAGATGATTTTCGGGCACAATGATATCGCCGTTATTGAAATCTACAGGGATTTTTTGTAGCAAGACTTCATGTGCATTTACACTAATTGTATAGCATTTCTCGCTTGGCTGTCTATAGAAGAAGGGGATAGAAATATTACTATTAAAAAGTTTCTGGTTGACTAGGTCTATTGAAAATCCTAAATTATGTAGATCTTTTAGGCCAATTATTCCATCGAAAAATTCGTGAAAATCATAAAGAAGAAATGTTATATTATTGGCTGATTTAAATTCTTTAAAAGTTGGGATATCCGCTTTGAAAAGGATGTCTTTTTCGCCGGTTGCTGTTTTTATTTTTGAATGCTCCTGGTATATTTTGTTCGGGAAATATTTCTCTGCGATAGAGGGTCTAATTATCGAGACTGAACAACCTGTATCTATTAGTAATTTGGCGGGGGATTTTGAATTTTTATAAAGGGTAAGGAATTAATATAGGTAATGGTGTTAATCTCGGGAATTTCAGAAGTTTGAATTATGTTAGTGTGTTTGTGAGGCTTCCTTCTATAAAATTTTCTACATAATGTGTTTCTACGCCGTCAATTTTTTGATCCGGAATTTGGTTATAGGGTGTGTTTTCGAAATCGTTGTGAGGGTGGTGATCTGATTTATTATTGGGGGTGTTGAATGAGGAATTATCTACTTGGTGAAGCTCTTGGGATACGAAATTACGAGGTCCTGAACTTTTAAAATAATTCGTGTTAGGGAGGTTATTGAGAGGGCGTCTAAAGCTTCTGGTTCTTGTGCTTACTGACATAGGTGTTGGAGGTTGTTGAGGTGTTCTACCTGTGGGTTCGAAGACGTTTCTTTGTTTTGTGGATTATTAAAGTTTTGGGATGGTCCTTGGGGAAAATTATTATTTGTTTGTGAAAAAGGTTTTTGTTGAAAATTGTTGGAATTAGAATAATGAGGGTGGCTATAGTTTTGCTGGTATTGTCTATTAAAATGATTGGGTTGCTTAAAATGATTAGATTGATAAAAATGATTAGGTTGATTAAAATGATTGGGTTGATTGAAGTTCGTATAGTTAAAATTATTGTTTTTGTTTGGAGGTGGATGATTTTTATTTGAAAAAGGTTTACTTAATGTTTTATTATATAATTGTGGTAAATTTTGGGTGTATTTAAAGTTTTCTTCTTCGACTACAAATGACATTGCTGTTTCTAGGAAGTCAGGATTTCTTAGTCTAATGATACTTTGGAGGGAACCAGACAATCCCCTAATAAAGGTTTTTAGTGACAAACTATCGTATTGTCTAAGGTAAACAAGTTTTGTTACATTCGGCATTTCTGTTTCGGGAATAGAATTTATTTTTGAAGCTAACCTACTTCTAAATATTTGAATCCTTTGTCCAAATTCTAAAGGACTTTCATTTTTATTTGGACACAAGGTAATAAGGTCCTGTTCTAAGCAATCTAAATTTCTTTGGTCTCCGAAACTCTGTCTGAGTGCATTTTTTATAGCGTCCCATGTAGTGAGTTCGCTACGACTACCTATTAAAATCTGTGCTCTACCTACTAATTTTCCTATGACTACCCTAAGTAAATACATTTTAAGTGTTAAATCTGTGGTATTTCCATAAAGACTAAATAAATGATCACAGGCGGAAATGAAAATTTCTAGGCTATTGCGGTCACCATCGTATGAAGGGATAGTGTCTACGTATAATTTTAGGAGTTGAAAATTTGTGTTAGGAGTAGCCATCGTGTTATTTTCGTTTGATTTTTCTAAAGTTAGACTGTTACTAAATTTTTGAACTAAGTCTTCTAAGTTAAAATCTGTGCTCATATAGTTATATAAAATAGTGGATCAAAACAAGTTTATTTATCAAAAATTAATTTCTCTTATTCGGAGAGATGCAAAAGAATAAAATATCCTACACAGGGATAGAGGGAAATAAATATAATAAAAGAGATGGGAAAACACTCAAACTCACCACTTGATTATCAGTCAGTTGATGGTTTTTCTTTCCAATCACCTCAGTGAGTACAGCTTGATACTGGTTCTTTGTAGTGCTCAAGGGGTTGAAACCCCAGGTCTGGTAGATTTTGCTCGATGCAGGGTGTTCCAGAATGCACTATCCGTTGCGACTGCGCCACTAAAATAACTTAGGGGTTAACTACCCTTAAAAATAAATTTATTGCAACAAGTGAATTTACAAATAACTTAATATACAACAAACTAACTTATAAGCTGACTGAATGTATTACAGAATAGTGGTCTATTTATATGTGAAACTGGTGTAGAAAGTACAATTAATAGGTGATAATACAGTATTTGGTAAATAACCATATAGGTTTTTAATTGGATCTGGAAAGTTCTAAATTAGTTAAAAAGACTACGTGACCTATTTTAAGTTACAAATTATATTTTAATTACAGAAACGTATTGATTTAGGTATGTGAAAGTGTATGACTAACTAATGTAACTGGCAGAGTAAAAATTAGTCGTTTTTCTGTTTCTTGTAATCTCATTCAACATGTTAGGAAACAGCTCTTTGTTCACGGCTTTGTTAAAAGGATAGGGTGTTGGGCAGGGGCGTGCGGTGACATTTGAAATAAGGCAAGCAATTCCCAGAAACTTACCTATTTATAGTGTAACTCAATTCTTCTGTTATTTTTGGAAAATTCGTTAATAATGTCGTCATGTAACTGTGGATTCTGGGACATTTCCTGGACGAGTTTATTTTCAACTGACAAAAATGAAATTTGGGAAAGTCTTTCCTGTCCTGTTGAATTTCTAACAAAACTCTTGATACGTTTCAATGTAGAAAAATTTCGTCCTACAGACCCACTAGTAGCAGGACTTGTTAATACTAATTCACATAATTTGAACACTTCAGAATATGCATTTTCCAATTTTGATTATTTTAAGAATGTTAAGATTTCACTAGCGTAAATTTTTGTGTCAATAACATCGGGTCCATAAAGGACTGTAAGTTCTGATCGTAATAAGGCTTTGTCAAAATAATGTCCATAGTGGTTAAATAATAATTTGAATGAATCTTCTGGGAAAGGTATCCCTTTAAATCCTCCAAAATTACACAATTCTCATCCTGACCCCTCTGATATCTCACAAAACGTCACCGAAATTATCCAAGCTGGCATGGAATTATTTATTCCACGTACCTACACAGAAAACCACTTCAGCCACTCAAAAGCCCTGGTTCTCTAAATCCTGTGACAAGGCCAGACTTGAAAAGATCAAAGCTCACAAAACGCTTCTACACAATCCCAGTCAAGAAAATCGTCAAGCATTTAACAACGCAAGAAACCGCTATGTGCGCATTCTTTTTGAGGCCAAAAACTCGTTTAATAACCACATCAAAAACAAAGTCCTCTCAAGCTTCAACGGCAGCAAACCCTTCTGGACTCTTGCTAAATCCATTGGGAATAATTTCTGCAAAAGCACGTTCCCACCTCTTGTCTCAGGGGATGAAATTGTTTCTACCGCCCTGGGTAAGGCTGAACTTTTTGCTTCTCTGTTCGCCGGCAATTCTACTCTCAACCCACCTCCAAATGTTCAACAACCAACAGTCTCTAATGTCGCGCATAAAATGACGGATATCATTTTCAAAACTAAAAAGGTACGAAAGATGATCTCTTCTCTTAATACCAGGAAAGCCTCTGGCCTTGACGAGATCCCAGCAATTGTTCTCAAAAAATGCGCACCAGAACTTGCTCCTGTCCTGACTCGTCTATTTCAGATATCTTACAATAAAGGCATATTCCCCAGTAACTGGAAAACTGCTCGAGTACAACCCATCCCCAAGAAAGGATCCAAAGCGCTTCCTAGCAACTACAGGCCTATTTCTCTCCTTTCAGTCGCCTCTAAAGTGATGGAAAAGTATATAAACACCGAATTACTAAAATTTCTTGAAAAACACAGTCTAATCCACGACAGGCAGTATGGATTCCGTCAGCGCAGATCGACTGCCGACGTCCTTTCCTTTGTCACCCATTCTTGGAACAAGTCTATGGAACTACACGGTGAATCTCAGATTGTTGCTCTAGACATATCCAAAGCATTCGACCAGGTCTGGCACGCAGCGCTGCTTAATAAACTTCCGGCTTATGGCCTACCACCAAAACTTTGTACCTGGACAGCAAATTTCCTCTCCAACAGGAGCATTTCTGTTGTTGTGGATGGCCATTCCTCTAAACTGTATCAAATTAATGCAGGAGTTCCTCAAGGGTCAGCTCTAGCCCCTACTCTGTTTCTTCTCCACATCAATGACCTCCTCTCTAGCACATCCAACCCAGTTCACAGTTACGCGGACGACAGCACCCTCCACTCAAATATACAATATTCTAAGCCTGTCTCTTTAGCACAATTAGATCAGGATCGCAGACTCATGGATGGTTCTGTCTCCGTGGATCTCCAAAAAATATTAGACTGGGGAAGTAGAAATCTTGTACAATTCAACCCCACCAAATCTCAGTCTTGCTTTCTTTCTCATAAGAGATACACCAACCCTAGACCCATCACAATGAACAACCAAGTTATTCAAAGTAATGAGTCATTTTTTCTTGTTGGCATTTCTGTGGATCGAAATCTTAATTGGCACCAACATGTCACATCAATTGCAAAAGCGGCTGCTAAGAAATTAGGTTTTCTCTTCCGGGCTCGCAAATACTTTTCACCAGCTAATCTCTATACCTTATATACTTTACAAATAAGGCCAAACCTCGAATACTGCTCCCACATCTGGGGTGCAGCTGCCGCTTCTACACTCGCTATCCTGGACTCCATTCAAAAGAGAGCTATACGTCTCATCGGTGACCCTACCCTCACCCAAAGACTGCCATCCCTTGCCCACCGACGTGCCGTTGGTGACCTCTCTCTCTTTTATAGATATCTGCACGGGCACTGCTCAGAGGAGCTTTCCTCCATAGTTCCCCCACCTGCTGTCCCCAACAGATCTACCAGGGGAACAGAGCGAATGCACCCTTTTACTGTCCAGGTCACCAGACATAGAACATCTTGTTATGTCCGCTCTTTTGTCCCGAGGACTTCCAAGTTGTGGAATTCCTTGCCGGCATATGTTTTTCCTTCTCCTCCGAACCTCCAAACCTTCAAGTCCAGAATTAACAAGTTGCCTCTTTCCTCCTTGTCAACACCCACGGTACGATAGTATTTAGGCTGTAAGCCCTCGTGGTGTGTTGTTAAAAAGAAACAATTCATGAAATTTCAGGTCACTGAGATGATCAAATCTGCAGTTAATTTGCTGCTGAATTTGATCTATAATTTCGTAGAAAAGGCGACGGTAAGAAGTTTGAAGGTCTGCCACATTATCATTGCGCAGACGCTTTCTTCGTGGCTCCACTTCTCCTAATTCAATTGTTTTTTCCCAGAACTTATCAAATTCATTCCTTTTAGTGAATTTTCTTGAAAAAAAAATTACTAATGAGGAGATCCGGACTTTTGAATTTTGAAAAAATTTCTTCAAATGAGCGCTAATTAGGCCCTCCAGAAAACATATCCGGGGTCAGTTTCAATTTTTATATGTTTATATATATATATATATATATATATATATATATATATATATATATATATATATATATATATATATATTTATTATTATTATTATTATTATTATATATTGTATTGATTTTACTAACTGTTTTTTGATTGTATGTCAATTTGTTATGAATATTAAGCTTATATTGTAATTGTAATTTATATTGTAAAGGAATTTGTATATTAGTAAATTTTTATTTAAAAAAATTCACTAATAGAGAGGTATCGATGGTGAGACTTTGCAAGAAATTTTTCAAATGAGCGCAAACTAGGACCCCTAAAATCCATATCGGGGGTCAGTTTCAATTTATATATATATATATATATATATATATATATATATATATATATATATATATATATATATATATATATATATATATGTATCCATCTGATAACTCAAAAAATAATTAACTGACTTCAATGAAACTCGGCAAGTGCTTTTCTTTTATTAATGGCTTGGATGAGTTTGTTAGCCAGGAAAATCGGACGGGGTTTTCCGGAAAATTTTTGAGTTTTCTTTCAAAAAAAATTTTTCTCCGAAAATAACAAAGCTGTTTTAATGAAATTTACTATCTATGTTGCCTTAGGAGAGACCTTACTAATTACCAAAATTCAACTTTGTAAGTTTATAGAAAATTGAGTTATTCATATTTAACTTTTTTTTGCAAAAAAAATTTTCCTTTAAAAATTACAAAGTTATTTTAATGAAATTAAGTGGATATCTTGCCCTATGCAAAAACTTACCACATACCAAAACTAAACTTTCTAAGTTTATAGAAAACTGAGTTGTTCAAATTTGAAGCATTTAATAAAAATTCACTACCATAACGCACTTGCTGCGTCCAGAGGTTTTTTTATATTTGTAAAAGACCAGCCTATATATATATATATATATATATATATATATATATATATATATATATATATATATATATATATATATATATATATATATATATATAGATTTTATTTTTTATAGGTATAATTTGTGATGATTTTACCTTTATATATTGTATTTTAAATTGGATTATTATATATGCAGTTTACACTCAATGTTTATGTATAAATTATGTACATTTTATTTTTATTTTTTGTGATTTGAAGGTGTTTGTTTAATAAATGTTTCTGTGTAATGTTGGTGGCCTATTCTTTACCTTTCTAGTTTTCTACCAAATAAAACCCACAATTTCTACCCTACTAGTTATATTTTTGTTTTGCTATAGTAAACTTGAAATGCAGTGCTCTTCACTAGGTTTGTTTTTCTTGAGGTTAAGAAGCTGCCATAGTACTCTAGTCTTATTTGGGGCGTTACAAATATAAGATGCTGTGTAGTTTTGTTTTTCCTGTTTAATTAGGTTACTTACCTCGCCTTCATTACCTTATACATAACATTAACCTACCTCTCTCCCAATAGTTTCGTATTGAATTTAAAAGCCTTAGGTCATTAAGGTTTTGTTGCAGATTTGGTGAAAACTGAATCTAATATTTTAAATCATAACCTAAATTAACAATTATTTTTTTTAGTTTTCGGAAAGCTACCTCAAAACACCAGACAAAAGCGTCGACAAAATGCCATGTCTACATCTTCCATTTCACTTAAATAAAAATCGTATGTACTCACAAAACGAGTTTTAAATTTGTTAGTTGTCATTTTATCTAGAGGTCGAAGGACAATTTCTCTTTTTGCCTTTATGAAAGAGTGGCCAATTCTATCCGTTGGGGTAAACGTAACTGATTAACCGTAATGGTGCGAGATTCCTGGATCAAAATTGTCTACAACAGCCTCAATATTTGTTAAAACATAATCAATGCTACTACTACTCAAGATGTCACCCTATCTAAAGACCCTTGTCGGAGTATTAACAAGAAAAGTTAAATTGTAAGAATGAAATAGATTATCTATTACTTTATAATCAAGCGATTCATCGTTATTTATGTTGAAGTCACCTGTTACATAAACAAATTTGTATCTCTGAATAACAGTTTTAAGGCGTTTAAAGAATAGGTCACAAAATACCCCAAAGCTGCCTGCAGGCAACCTGTAAATATTAATAATACATGTCTGTTTATCATATAGGATAGCAGCGCATTCAAAATCAAGCTCAACTGAAAGTCTATTTAAATAAGTTAATGGTTTATATTCCGTACAGATGCTTCAGTGGTAAAAATAATTGACCCACCTTGTCGGTGGATCGTTCGTACAAATGCATCAACTTTGACATAATCATCAAGAGCAACAGCATTACAATTTGATTGTGTTAACCAATGTTCACATATACAAATAAATCATGATTTCGTTCTTTCAAGAAACAGTTCTAAAATGTTAATTTTATTTGTCAAACACTGAATATTTATATGCAGCAAGTCTGTCTCCCTAATGTTTCAATTAGGAATAGGGTCACCGGAAGTTCACTCATTCGCATCAGAAAAGTTAAAAACATTGCTACTTACTAATTGTGATTTCATTATATAGTAACACATCATAATCACTCTGTTGGTTGCGACTGTTCTTTTGTGAAAAAAACTATAATCTTACACTATTACGGCAGCAGGACACGTTTCCTCGTTGAAGATATCACTTTTGTTTTCTTACGGGACACTCACTCTAGAACTACTGTTGTTACCTTTCGATACAAGTTTAAAGCACTCACACTTTAATGTTGGCCAATTTTCTGCAATAAAAGCTCCCCATCACAGAAACATCCATGTTGCCTCTTACTGTCCTCACAAATATCCAGGAAACCTCATCCGCTCCCTGTGCTTTGGCAGCAGTAGTGTGACCGCCTTTACCCGTAATCACCTATTGATGTTTTCTTCTTACCGGCAATTGTAACTCACTGTTGTTCACACCTGAGTTCGCCTTTCCAGCCATCGCACCGATCTTATCACTGTCACCTGTCTTTAGTTTTTGTAATCTGTAATCTGTCTCTTTTATAGGGCCAGTATTTTTAATTGTGCAAATATCTTTATCTCTGTTGTTGAGTTCAATTAATGCCGCGGTTTTACTCACAAGTTTATTTGAACAGCTACTTTCTGTTTTTAACAACAAAATAATAAACGCTTGATCACAAATCCTCTTTTCCGACTGTGACATCAATTTCTTGGTGCACAAATTGACATTTTAGCTTATTTTCAATACATGAATATTGGTTGCAGTCACCATTACTGGGCACTGTGTTAATAGAATTGTGAAATTCTTTTTCACTTGTACACTACACTTAATTCCTAGAATCGAATCTTTCATAAATTCGTTAAGTATTTGATTTTCACAAAAAAGTTGTGGCAATTTTTTCAACAATAGAACATCAATTAGTTCACTTTTCTTCATTTGGTTTAGCTCATTCACTACAACTGACTCACTTGCCACCATCTTGACTGTAGTATACTGTAATCACATGATTCATATCTGAAGGGCTTTTATGCAGTATGCTTAAGTACTATATGTGCTGACAAGCTACATTTAGCAGCAGTACTGTAATCAGATAATTCACATTTGAATGGTGTTTCTGCATTATGCTTAGATGCTATATGTGCAAACAAATTTCCTTTGCAGGCAGTACTGTAATCACATGTTGCGCATTTGAATGGTTTCTCTGCAGTATGTTTCAATGCTATATGTGATGACAAGTTACCTTTATGAGCAGTACTGTAATCACATGATTCAAATTTGAATGGTTTTTCTACAATATGTTTAAACGCTATATGTGATGATAAGGAAGCTTTACGGGCAGCACTGTAATCACATGACTTGCATTTTAATGGTTTTTCTGCAGTATGTTTAAACGCTATATGTGCTGACAAGTTACCTTTAATGGCAGTACTGTAATCACATGACTCACATTTGAATGGTTTTTCTGCAGTATGTTTACATGCTATATGTGTTGATAATGTACCTTTATGGGCAGTACTGTAATCACATAATTCACATTTGAATGGTTTTTCTGCAGTATGTTTCAATGCTATATGTGATGACAGGTTACCTTTATGGGCAGTACTGTAATCACATGATTTACATTTGAATGGTTTCTCTACAACATGTTTAAACGCTATATGTGATGATAAGGAACCTTTACGGGCAGCACTGTAATCACATTGATAGGTCTGTAAGTGGGTTTGTGCAAGGATTAATAACACTGGTTTAATAACTAACTATTTATTAACACAGAATAACAACTTAATAATAATGACGATGTTGACTTACCGTCAGCTAGGTAGCAAGTGGCGATGGTCGAGCTGTGACAATGCGTCGACGCTGCGCTGGAGGGCGCATGCTCGTACATATGACAACTGACATTCACATACATGTCACATCTCTCCCTTTAAATTTGAAATTATTTCAGTTACATAAAATTCTAGTCATGACCATACCTTAGGGGTGGTTTAATATTTCGCTTAGGGCGAATTGGCTTTGACTTACAATAATCATGGGGTAAACCTATGATTTCCAATAGTTCCTTGTGAGTGTATTCCTTAGAACTACTTATGTCTACATTACAACCATCCGTAGTGTCGCTCGCGACTTCATTTGGTGAGTCTGGAGCACTAGCCTGAGGACTTACACTATTCTCTACAATGTTTTTATTACAGCTATTTACAATTGTTGTACTAGATTTATCTACATTAATACTAAGATTAGGGTATGCTCGGTTAAAAGAGACAGGATCTATTTCAGTACTTATTATCTGATTGACATGCCTTTTCCAGACATGGCCTTCATTTGTCCTACAAATATAAACTGCTCCACCAATACGCTTAACCACAGTTGCTAAGGCCCACCCTTTTTTATTCTGTACTCGATAATCCCTGACCATTACAATTTTTCCAGGCAAGTGCGCTCTTCGAAGTTTTGTATGATCACTTTGTAGCTGTGGCACGGGTAGATCTCTAAGTAGATCTAATCTTGTCCTTAGTTTTCTACCCAGCATAAGTTCAGCTGGTGATACCTTAGTTGTTGCATGAGTAGATCGGTACATAAACAATATCCTACTTAATATTGTGTCTACTTCGTTCGTTGCTCTTTTCAGATTGGCTATCTCTGTTGTCAACTTATGTTTTATAATGCGAACCGCATTTTCCGCTAACCCATTACTCTGGGGATTAAACGGAGGAATTGTTATATAACTAATTCCATTGTTTTTATAAAAATTCTGCATCTGGTTGGACACTAGTGAGGGTCCATTATCAGATACGACAGTATTAGGAAGACCAAACCTTGTGAAACAATTTCGCAGCGCTGCTATAGTGTTGTCAGAAGTCATGTCATTCATTGGGTATACTTCTATCCATTTTGAGTATGAATCGATTAAGATTAAGTAGCGTCTATTATATACAGAGAAAAAGTCTATGTGTACAGTCTCAAATGGCTTTTGGGCTAAGGGCCAGGGAACTGATTGCTTCGGTGGATCTGCACGTGTCTGTAAACACTTTGTGCATGATGCAACTAAGTTCTCGATTCTTTTATCAATCCCAGGAAACCACATATACTGCCTGGCTAGAGATTTCATTCTCACTACCCCTTGGTGAGTATTGTGCAGTTCTCTTAGCACTAACGACTGCAATGAGGTAGGAATAACTATTCTATCTCCCCAAAATAAACATTTGTTGATCACATTCAATTGATGTTTTCGGTGAAAGAATGGTTTCAAATCAGATATAATATCCCGAGGCCAATTACTTTTCACACAACGAATCACGGTTTAGCAAACCAGTGGTTGCATTTTTAACTACGAAAAATTTCATTACTACACTCTTATTTAAATATTCTACCCTGAGATTGACAAAACCTTCAGGTAAAATCATCTCACCAGTGTAACCTTTAAAAGTGAGGGTTGTATTGTGGAGGGGAATATGATTGAAATTTTTCTTAAAACAGTCATATTTTAAAGTTGATACTGCAGAACCCGAATCTAGCTCCAAAGAAAATGTCTTATTATTTAACTTAACTGCAATTAGCATAGGGCCTGAAATTGAACTGAACATATCTAAATTATAAATTGAAAGTTCATTTTCTGAGACCTGTTCATAATCAACATTATTAACGGTCACCTTATTAGAGTTTTTACATACACTTACCAGATGTCCTATCTTACCGCACTTCACACAACGGTAATTGGCGTACTTACACTCGCCAAAGTGTTTTTTCCCACAAGTTGAACACTTCATTTTCCTGTGATCCTGCTGTTGTCGCTCTCGTCCGCCATTGTTGTCAAATCTTTGGTTCGTTTGAAGTTGACGTTTGGAGGCGCCGCTACAGTCATGCGTTGAATTGTAGTTCGAACTTGATGGCGCTGACTCTTGTTTCCGATTTCCGTAATAATGGATTCCATTGTTGGCGTTGACCGAATTTGAATTTTCGGACGAATTTAAGATGGTTGCTTCTCTGGCTACGGCGATTTCTAGAAGTTCTTCCATCTTCCTTGTGTGGGACTCTTCTACAAGACGATCCAATACTGGTCCAGGTAACATGCCACAAATGAATTTGTCACGCAGGGTATCAACTAAGTGTTCAAACTTACAACTTGATGCCAAACGCTTAATTCTCGCGTACCACTCACAACAGGATTCGTGACTGACTTGCTGAGCTTTAAAGAACGCTATTCTTTCCCTGAAAACGTTGATTGGCGGGCTGAATTGCTTTTTTAGGATTGCACATAGTTCATCGTATGTTTTATCCTGTGGCAAGGTAGGGAAACATAAATCTCGTAGCACTTTATATGTCTGTGTACCTATAAGGCTAATTAACATGGCTACTTTGAGATCGCTGTCGACCTTGTTTGCCTTACAATATTGGGATAGTTTTTCTTCGTACACGCTGAAGTCTTCTCCGTTATTGTATTCCGACATACTTCCGATCGCCGCCATTATTAAATGTTGTATTTGCGTATTAACAGATGCACGTGGTTTCGATTCAAATATCCGCGGAACACTAAAATTTTATTGCTGTTCGACACAAAACTTATTTGTTTTAAGCGCGTCCAACACAAATTTTTCTTCGTGTAGACTAAAAGGAGGGAAAGTTACAAATTTTTACACACGCGACTAGGCTCTCACCATGCGGTTTCCGTTTATTATTTTTGATTTTACGGTACCGTTTCACTTGCACATTAGTTATCCTCGTCGCCAATGATAAGTCTGTAAGTGGGTTTGTGCAAGGATTAATAACACTGGTTTAATAACTAACTATTTATTAACACAGAATAACAACTTAATAATAATGACGATGTTGACTTACCGTCAGCTAGGTAGCAAGTGGCGATGGTCGAGCTGTGACAATGCGTCGACGCTGCGCTGGAGGGCGCATGCTCGTACATATGACAACTGACATTCACATACATGTCACACATGACTTGCATTTGAATGGTTTTTCTGCAGTATGTTTCAACGCTATATGTGCTAGCAAGTTACCTTTAAGCGCAGTACTGTAATCACATGACACACATTTGAATGGTTTTTCAGCAGTATGCTTAGATGTTATATGTTTTGATAAGGGACCTTTAAGGACAGTACTGTAATCACATAATCCACATTTGAAAGGCTTTTCTGCAGTATGCTTAAACGCTATATGTACTGACAAGTTGCCTTTACGGGCAGTACTGAAATCACATGACTCACATTTGTATGGCTTATTTTCATCATGCTTTAACCTTATGTGCTCAAGTACGTTAACTTTCTTGGCATTGGTGTAATCATATGACTCAGGTTTGGAAGGCTTTCCTGCAGTATGCTTTAATGCTATACGTCTTGAAAAGTTAGTGTCATCACATTGCGTGTACTTGAATGGCTTTTCTATACTATGCATCAACATTATGTGTTTTGTTAAGGAACTTCTAGTGACAGCACTGTAATGACACGACTCACATTTGAAGGATTTTGCTTTATGAACCAACTCTCTATGCTGCACAACTGCACTTTTATTAATATTTTTATAAGCACAAAGAGTGCACTGAAAAAGGTATACAATGTTCAAAGCTTTCTTCAATATTTTCTTGATTTTGATTTGCAAAGCAAACACCATCTGTCATGTCTTGTTCTACTCCTTGACTAACTTCCTTCACTGCAGATGACTGTATTATATTATTTAACATGGAATTATCTTCCAACATTTCCTGATCACTAGTTTCTGCTTTTATATCTAAACTCTCGTTGATTTCAGTTTTGACTGAATCTTTTAGATTTTCCTCCTTCAATGAGGAAAGCTGTATTATATTTTCGAGGATGGAGGTTGGCTCATCTTCCAACATTTCTTCATCAGCAATTTCTGCTTTTATATGAGGACCATCAGTGATTTCAGTTTTCACAACTTCTTTTGGAGTTTCAAGGTGGTGATTAGACAATGCGTTACCTCCAAAGCTTTGAATACTCGGTTCTGCTTTGACAGTAACAATTTCTGCACTGTTTTCATGAGCTTCATCAATTTCAAATTTATTTATATAATGTTCACAATCTTTAAGAAAAGGTGGCTCAGTTAAACAATCCGCTAGTTTCCTCCTTTCTCGCGTTACAAAATAGAATGTCCTGAGATTTCTCACTGGAATCACAAAACTGGACTGCATTATCCTTCATTCTATCAGTGTGCAGGGCACTACTGCGCTTATAATTGAAATTGTGCAAAAAAATATACTTGGCATCCATAATTAAAGGGGCGGTTGTGTTATTATCATTAATAAGTAATAGAATATCAGTACACACATGTATTTCACTACACACCACAAGCCAATAATATAATAATAATACTTTAAGGCAAATATGGAAGTTAATTGCACTTGTTAATATTAAATCCATACGTAAACATTTAATATACTTTATTATTTCACTAACTGAATAAACTATATGATACATTTAACTATAAAACAATCACAGACAGCACATAACAGATAACTGACCGAGCGTGGAGAGACGTATCTTCACTGTGTCGGTTGGTAGCGAGGAGAGAGAGAGAGAGAGAGATCCCTGGTGTCTCTTATATAGTAGTTCTTGACAGCTTGCTGTCGAATAACGTAACGCAACGTTTAGCTGTCAAGAGAAACATAGGGTAGTGCTGACGAAAACACTGCGGTCGGAACCACCGCCACATACTCCCCTCTCAGTGGCAACGCTATTAGTTCAAGTATCTTCGTGGAAATCGAACTCTACGTCCATGGCGTGTAGTTTGAACGGGAACGGGAACTTCACTGTCACTTTCAGTTTCACTAGGTGTTGGACTTTCACTGTCACTTTCAGTTTCACTAGGATGTCTCTGAGGCTGGAAAGTTGTCTGTTCGTTATCACAAAGAATGAATGCGGGTTTAAGACGGTCAACAGAAATTGTCTCTTCTCCGTGTGATTTCTTGATTTTGAAGACTTTGTCAGTTCGGGATAACACTTCAAAGGGGCCGTCATAAACTGGTTCGAGGGTTTTTCGCGGAATATCAATGCGAACAAAAACAAAAGGAGCTTCCATAAGCTTAGGATGGACAAATACCTTTTTTGCAGTATGATGTTTAAAAGGTACTGGTCGAAGTTTCCTTATGTCTTCTTTCAGCTGAGATATAAGTGGTGGAACATCATGAGCTTGTGTGCTGTTGAAAAAGTCGGTGGGAAGTTTGATTGATTCTCCGTAGACTATTTCAGCGGGTGTTGAGCGATATTCTGGAATTATGTACGATCTGAGTCCTAGTAACACAATTGGCAATTTAGCGACCCAGTTTTCGTCCATATGAGCTTTCAGGGCCTGTTTCAGAACCCTATGCCATCTCTCGATTACACCATTTGCTGCTGGGTGGTAAGCTGTGGTCTTGATGTGGTCTGCACCTAGTGTTTTAGTGAGGTGTGTGAAAAGGTGGCAATCGAATTGTTTACCTCTGTCTGTGGTGATGTATTGCGGAACACCGAAACGAGAGATCCAGCATGATAAAATAGTGTTCGCTACTGTTTCTGCTGTAATATCTGACAATGGAATTGCTTCGGGCCATCGAGAAAATCTGTCTATTATTGTTAACAGATAGCGTTGACCTTGTGATGCTGGTAATGGTCCCACAATGTCAACATTTATATGCGAGAATCTTCTCATGGCTGGGGTGTATTGTCCAATAGCACTGGAAGTGTGTCTCCATATCTTGACTTTCTGGCAGGGAATGCAAGTTTTAGACCAAAGAGATACATCGCGTTTCAATTTGGGCCAACAAAATCTATCCTGGACCAGATCGACTGAAGCTGATATGCCTGGGTGAGATAAATTGTGGATAGAATCGAAAATCTTTCGGCGAAATTTGAGCGGAATGAATGGGCGAAGTTTCTTTGAAGAAGAATCGCAAATAAGATTCATTCCGTTGTCAAGAGGCATGTTTTGAAATTTGTATGAGGAAGATTTAGACTGCAGAAGGTGTTTGAGTTCCTCACAAGATGACTGAGCTTGCGCAATTTCTTGGAGTGACACAGTGGAAGAAAGTGAAATTGTTTCAATGCGAGAACAATAGTCTGCGGGAATGTTTGTAGGACCTGGTATGTAGCGAATGTCTGTGGTAAATTGACCTAGGAAGTCTAAATGTCGTAGTTGCCTTGGAGATGCTTTATCGACGCGTTGTTCAAAAGCGTATGTCAAAGGTTTGTGGTCCGTATAAATGGTGAAATGGCGACCTTCTAGGGTATATCTAAAGTATTTAACTGCCTGATAAGCAGCTAGAAGTTCGCGATCGTAGGTGCTGTAAGATTTTTGGGCTGAAGTAAGCTTTTTAGAGTAGAAACCTAGGGGTTCTAGTGTTTGATCACGTAATTGTTGGAGGGAAGCGCCTACGGCATAATCAGAAGCATCGACATGGAGAATCAGTGGTAGCGAAGAAGACGGATGAGCTATTAGTGTAGCGTTTTTTAGTGCCTCTTTCAAACGTTCGAATGCTTCTCGGGTCTGAGGAGTCCACTCGATTTTACGTTTGTCGCGTTTTTTGGGATTCTGGCAGAGGTCGAATAGTGGTTGCTGAATTTCCGCAGCACGTGAAAGAGAACGACGGTAGAAATTTATGAGACCTAGAAATCTTCTGAGTTTTTCAATGGTATCGGGAAGAGGTAGGTCGGTAATAGCTTTGATGCGTTCAGGAAGTGGAAATAATCCAGATTTATTTACACGAAAACCTAAAAATGAAATTTCTGCCACTCCGAATTCACATTTAGATGAATTGATACGGATGCCGTTGTCTTGAAGTGTCTGAAAAAGTTTTGCTAGATGCTCTTGATGTTCTTTTTCAGAGGCTGATGCAACGAGAATATCGTCAAGATAGGAGTAGGCAAAGTCAAGATGTCTTAAAATTGAATGTAAATATCTTTGAAATGTTTGTGCTGAATTACGAAGGCCAAATGGGGTTTTAACAAATTCGAATAACCCAAATGGAGTTATGACTGCTGTTTTGGGGATATCTTGAGGTGCTACTGGGATATGATGGAAAGCGCGAATGATATCTAATTTTGAAAAAATACGTTTGCCTTCTAACTGGGCATTAAAATCCTGCAAATTTGGAATGGGATATTTGTCTGGGATTGTTTTAGCGTTTAGTGCTCGGTAATCCCCACATGGTCTCCATGAGCCATCCTTTTTTTTGCACCATGTGGAGGGGGCTTGACCATGGACTTTTGGAGGGTCTACAAATTCCCAAGTCCATCATGTGCTGGAATTCTAGCTTTGCTTGAGCTAGCTTTTCCGGGGGCAATCTTCTAGCTTTTGCAGTGACAGGTGGTCCTTCCGTACTTATAGTATGGAAGAACTCAACCTCTGGAAGGTTGCTAGAAGAAGTTTCCTTAAACAGGTCAGGAAATTGTTGTAGCAATTTGAAGTACTGGTGTGTCGGGTCTACGAGATGAATTTTAGAATTAAATCCTGGTGGTGGGTTAGCACCGGCCTTAGAGAGGTTTGTCTTTGTATCGATTAAACGTCTATGTTTCATATCTACAAGTAAAGCAAACTCTGCTAGAAAATCAGCGCCTATAATTGGTTGCTTGATATCGGCAAGTGTGAAGGGCCAGCAGAACCTACGGCGTAAACCTAGATCCAAATCTAATAATTGTTCGCCATAGGTATGAATAGGTGTCCCGTTTGCAGCATACAAGGTACGTTTTGATTGCAATTTCCGTTGGTCGTGAGTGGGTGGAATAACTGAAATATCCGCTCCAGAGTCCATTAGAAATTTCATATTGGAGCGTCTATCAAAAATAAAAAGGCGGCGTGTTAGGTGGCTCTCGTCTCCTGCCGCGTGGAGGGAGTGCCTTATTAGTTTTCCGACACATGTTTTGCTTTGAAATTGCAAGGTTGGATGCAACGTTTGGCCTTGTTGCCAAATCGTTCATGATACCAACACGTGGAGGTTGAGGAATTTGCGGTTATGGAATTTCGAGAAAGCTTGGGTCTTTCTCGGGAGGTAGATCGGGAACGCGTTCGCAATTCGTTGACTGATGCTGTTAGCTTCTCTAATTGCGCTTCTAACTTGGCTAGCTTGTCGGGCTCGCGTGACTGAATTTCAGCCACGTTGTATTTATCTCCGGAAAATTCCACGATTTTGTCTGCTGTAACCGACAAATTTTCTAGAGAATCGTTGCTCAAAGCCAAAATTGAACGAACGTTGACTGGTAAACGTTGTAGAAATAAAATTTTAAGGAAATTTTCTCCAATCTGACTACCGGCTAAAAACTTCATTTCGCGTAAAAGTTGCGTTGGTTTTCTGTCGCCTAATTCTAATTCTGTTAAAAGTTTATTTAGTTTGCGACTATCGGACTCTTCAAATTGTAATAAAAGACGTTTCATTAGATCTGAATAGGGGGTTGATGATAATGGTTGGGTTAAAAAATCTGAAATTGACTCTGCGACATCAGGATCGAGTATAGCGAGTACATGACTGAATTTTGTCTTTTCAGAACTGATCTGCGATACATCAAACTGGGCGTCAATCTGCATTTGCCAGATTTTCACGTTACGTCTCCATATAGGAGGTAATTTTATTGCAACCCTTGCCATGATATTGCTGCTTGAAGAATCTTCGGCCATTGTGAAAAAAATCAGATAATTTTTAAATTAGAAAAGACTGACCTGTTTAGATATTCGTTTTCTGTAGGCATGAGCACGTGCGTGGAAGTTAGGCGACGTCGGCTGGAACATCAGGCTGGGCATCTTCGGCTTGCGGCACGGGGTCACCAATATGGAAGTTAATTGCACTTGTTAATATTAAATCCATACGTAAACATTTGATATACTTTATTATTTCACTAACTGAATAAACTATATGATACATTTAACTATAAAACAATCACAGACAGCACATAACAGATAACTGACCGAGCGTGGAGAGACGTATCTTCACTGTGTCGGTTGGTAGCGAGGAGAGAGAGAGAGAGAGATCCCTGGTGTCTCTTATATAGTAGTACTTGACAGCTTGCTGTCGAATAACGTAACGCAACGTTTAGCTGTCAAGAGAAACATAAGGTAGTGCTGACGAAAACACTGCGGTCGGAACCACCTCCACAGCAAATTTAACTATTTAACGGGATGAATAGACATGAGACTGGGAATGATAAATATGTTGGGTATTCTATGCAGTATAGAGCGGACATTACTTCATAACATATTAACTTACCAGGTAATACGGTATTTATACTAGTGTGCTCGCTCTGGCTCACAGTTTTGGGAATCTAGAATACTATCGATCGACTATCCAGTTCAAAATAACAGATAAATAACTGAAGCTGTTATGATGAAATAACGTAAACGGCTTCAACTGTTAATAGAAATAAACGGTTTTGCACATCACTACTTTAAGGTAAAGGTGCAAGAGTGCAAGTGCAGGCCCAATTATGTATTATGTCATTGTGCAGGCCATTGACAATGACATATAGATACATATGTCATATGTCATTGGTGAAGGCCAAGATCCAAGATCTATAAAACTTATTATTACTTTATAGATGTTGAGTGCAGACAACCATAAGCATAAGTTTATTAATAATATGTTTGTTTCGGGGCAACGTCCAGTATTGCCGACTCTCTCACCCCAAAATATGTCAAACCGTTGTCAGAAAAATACCAAAATAATGCAAAATTGTTGTAAAGTACTAAACAAAGCCAAAGAAACAATTTAATTTATTTCTATTTACAAGACCATCATTATTTATGGTTTATATTAGAAAATTATAGGATTGATACTTGTCGTAACTTAAACAAGTTATATGGTACTTAAACATTATTTTCAAAGAAAATATTTAATATTAATGTCTTCATCTTTGGGCTAGTTCAACAGACGTCAGTAACCAGGATCTATAAAACATTTTTTTTTACTTTATAGATCTTGGTCAGTAACTGCCAACAGCTCAATTGTTATGTCAAAAAATGTTGAAATCTGTCAACGTTTTATCAACATTTTTTGACAACAATGGAGCTGCTGGTGCCTTGTGAACTCGCCCCATGATATAATGACTTAGAAGAGATATGATATTGCGCATATGTCCCGCCCCCTCCTACGACGTCACGCGGTGAGTAACGTTTAGAAGTACAACTACACACTTAAAACAAAGTCATTCTCAATCAAAAAGTTTCTATACGTTAGTTTAATGCGGTTGAAGTTACGCCTTTATTGTCTTTTGCAGGGTAGATTGCTACGAACGTACGCACGCACGCCTCCATGCAATCTAAAAGAAGTAAGGACCTCATACCCCGGGAAATTAAGGTGATTAGTGGCTGTTTTGGCACTGATTTAAGTTTCGGTCAGGAAGAGGAGTTGGGGCCTATTAGCCTAGAGGAAATGGTCGACGAAGTTCAGGTTATAATTTAGGCCACATATATTCAAGAAGGATATGTTAAATCTTGATGCTGGCGCCGCCTGTACACCCCTCGCCTGGAGATTCGAATGGAGGGGTATTTTTACCTCCGGAATCTTTTGTACAAGAAGGAGCCATCATCATTTTTGCTTATAAGGGAAACCGACTCATACACCAGAACCGGAAACGTCCGTTGGGACTTCACCGGCCCCTTGATGTAAGTGGTAGTACTTCCTCTGGCGTGAAAAAAATCCTTTACTATCACGTAAAGGAAAATTCCACTACCACCTACCATATTGCAAGTATACCACACCAGTCAACTATTAAAGAGCTGACCAGCTCTGAACAGCTCTAGAACTTGCGTACCATAACGTGTTTAAGTTACCATAAGTATCAATGCTATAATTTTCTAATATAAACAATAAATAATGATGGTGTTGTAAGCAGAAATAAATTCAATTACTTTTTTGGCATTTTTTAACACTTTTTACAAAAAAATGTCATTTTTCTGAAAACAGTTTGGCATATTTTGGTGAGAGAGAGTGATAGTTGGCAACACTTGGCGTCACCCCTAATGAAATATTTTATTAATAAACCAAAGAGATATACAGTATACAATACCACCTCTTTGCTCTTTGTAATAAACTTAAACATATGGTATGGTTGACTCCATGATATAATGACTTAGAAGAGATATGATATTGCGCATATGCCCCACCCCTTCCTATGACGTCACGCGGTGAGTAACGCTATAGAAGTCCAACTACACACTTAAAACAAAGTCATTCGCAATCAAAAAGTTTCTATACGTCAGTTTAATGCGGTTGAAGTTACGCCTATATTGTCTTTTTCAAATAATATAGATCACAGCACTAATTTTAACCTTTTTTATTTTTATTACTTCCAACTGTATGCACTTAAATATTAGTAAAATACGTAATTTGTTAAGAGGTTGTGATGAAACGTCAAACCTCACTGTACGACAGCATATTATTGTTGCATTGGACTCACCACTTGACACCATGCGCGTGACAGGTCTAAAAATAGGCAGTCGGAATATCATATCTCTCGTTATTTGTATCATGAGTTGACTCCACTTGCATCTTAACCTTAAAGTAAAAGTATTATTATTTATTATTGTCGTGTGGTGCAAGGTTTATATAATATATAATCTATAAACCTTCCTTGTGGTGTGTACTGAAATATATGGTGTGTACTGATATTCTATTACTTATTAATGATAATAACACAACAGTCCCTTTAATTATGGATATTTTTTTGCACAATTTCAATTATAAGCGCAGTAGTGCCCTGCACACTGATGGAATTAAGGATAATGCAGTCCAGTTTTGTGATTCCAGTGAGAAATCTCAGGACATTCTATTTTGTAACGCGAGAAAGGAGGAAACTGTAGCGGATTGTTTCACTGAGCCACATTTTCTTAAAGATTATGAACATTATATAAATAAATTTGAAATTGATGAAGCTCATGAAAACAGTGCAGAAATTGTTACTGTCAAAGCAGAACCGAGTATTCAAAGCATTGGAGGTAACGCATTGTCTAATCACCACCTTGAAACTCCAAAAGAAGCTGTGAAAACTGAAATCAGTGATGGTCTTCATATAAAAGCAGAAATTGCTGATGAAGAAATGTTGGAAGATGAGCCAACCTCCACCCTCGAAAATATAATACAGCTTTCCTCATTGAAGGAGGAAAATCTAAAAGATTCAGTCAAAACTGAAATCAACGAGAGTTTAGATATAAAAGCAGAAACTAGTGATCAGGAAATATTGGAAGATAATTCCATGTTAAATAATATAATCCAGTCATCTGTAGTGAAGGGAGATAATCAAAGAGTAGAAGAAGACATGACAGATGGTGTTTGCTTTGCAAATCAAACCCGAGAAAATATTGAAGAAAGTTTTGAACATTGTATACCTTTTCACTGCACTCCTTGTGAGTATCCAAATGAATGTAAAAGTGCAGTTGTGGAGCATAGAGAGTTGGTTCATAAAGAAAAATCCTTTAAATATGAGCCGTCTCATTACAGTGTTGTCACTAGAAGTCACTTAACAAAACACATAATGTCAATGCATAGTATAGAAAAGCCATTCAAGTACACACAATGTGATGACACTAACTTTTCAAGACGTATAGCATTAAAGCATACTGCAGGAAAGCCTTCCAAATGTGAGTCATATGATTACACCAATGCCAAGAAAGTCAACGTACTTGAGCACATAAGGTTAAAGCATGATGAAGATAAGCCATACAAGTGTGAGTCATGTGATTTCAGTACTGCCCCTAAAGGCAACTTGTCAGTACATATAGCATTTAAGCATACTGCAGAAAAGCCCTTCAAATGTAAAATATGTGATTTCAGTACTGTCCGTAAAGGTACATTATCAACACATATAGCCTCTAAACATACTGCAGAAAACCGTTCAAATGCGAGTCATGTGAGTACAGTACTGCACTTAAGGGAAAGTTGTCATCACATATAGCATCTAAACATGCAGAAAAGCCCTTCAAATGTGAGTCATGTGATTACAGTACTGGTATTAAAGGTAACTTGTCATCACATATAGCATCTAAGCATACTGCAGAAAAGCCCTTCAAATGTGAATTATGTGATTACAGTGCTACCCTTAAACGTACATTATCAACACATATAGCATCTAAACATACTGCAGAAAAACCATTCAAATGTGAGTCATGTGATTACAGTACTGCCCATAAAGGTAACTTGTCAACACATATAGTGTTGAAACATACTGCAGAAAAACCGTTCAAATGCAAGTCATGTGATTACAGTGCTGCCCGTAAAGGTTCATTATCATCACATATAGCGTTTAAACATACTGTAGAAAAACCATTCAAATGTGAATCATGTGATTACAGTACTGGTATTAAAGGTAACTTGTCATCACATATAGCATCTAAGCATACTGCAGAAAAACCATTCAAATGTGAATTATGTGATTACAGTACTGCCCATAAAGGTACATTATCAACACATATAGCATGTAAACATTCTGCAGAAAAACCATTCAAATGTGAGTCATGTGAATACAGTACTGCCCATTAAGGTAACTTGTGGGGTTAAGGAGTCGCGGGCCAAAGGACTCCAGGGGGCAAGCTGAGGAAGTGGAAATAACAACATAAACTCCCGATGAAGCTTTCCCCAAGACCGTCATGCGCGGTAAAAATCCGCATCCTGCACGAGGTGACCCTGCTAATAACTAAACATGACGGATCTAGACAAGGAGGTCGAACTAAACTCCCCCAATCTACGGTGTCACGTGACCCGTGCCTATGGATGGATGGCACCAGGGCGATGGTGTCGTGAACGGAACCTCTGGAGTACCAGGCAACCCTCCAGAGTAACCCGCCTTGCACCACACAGGGGGTTCTGATGGTGTGGACAGTATTTCCCCCATTCTCGTGGGAACAACATGAAGATAATAAACACATACAAAACCAAAACCAATGAGGCTCGAGGAGTGGCTCCGGCTACAGACTTGTGCCTTGAGTCTATCCCGGAAACGGAGACGAGCCAGGGGGCGGCAGCGGACTCTGGAGGTCCCACGACCGGCGTAGATACGGGGGATCAGGGGGTAGCTTCGGCCAGAGACCTGTCCCCGACACCCAAGCTGGAGGCTGGGTCCCACCGGAGGGCGGCGAGCTCCACCAGTGAGGACTCTACTGTTAGAGTAGAGGGACTGCCCCGGCAGTCCAAGCGTCATTCCGGGGCGCAAAAAATGGCGGCCGGGACCTGGACGGTCGAGAAACCTGTAAAGGCGCAAGAGGGGAGTGCGGGTCAGATGAGGACGCGCTCGAACTCTAGCACGCCCACTACAGACAGACGTTCCAAAAGGGCCAGGGTGCCTGTAAAGGCGCAAGAGGAGAGTGCGAGTCGGTAGACGCCGCGCTCTGGCTCTAGCACGCCTACTACAGACAGACCTCCCAAAGGAACCAAGGCCGGAACACCGGCGCAGACTGGCTCTTACAGGGAGGCTGCGGAGGGCCTCGGGTTGGCGGTGATTGACAGACGCCATCCTGAGGTCACGCTAGACCTGGGGAAGGCGGACCTGATCCAGGCTGCGGTGGTAGCTGCAGTGGATTCTCTTCAGGAAGGGGAGAGCCCGCCTCAGTTCCACCGGACGCGCCTGACGGGGGGGCATACTCTGGATAACCTGTGCCGGCCCGCAGTCGCGGGACTGGCTGCGGAAAACGATCGGGGGCCTCGGTCAGATTTGGGAGGGGGCGGACTTGACAGCCGTCGAGCCCAAGGAACTCCCAAAGAGACGCAAGGTCCTCGTACGGATCCCTGACACCGTCCCGCAGGAGACGGTGATCAGCAGACTTAAGATCCAGAACCCTGAACTGGGGACGCAACACTGGTCGGTTCTAAGCAGGAAGGCAGAGGAGAAAGGACAGACGCTCGCCTTCTCGATCGACCCGACATCTTACAGGGCCCTTGAAGGAACCTCCTTCAAGGCATTCTGGGGCATGGGAAGGGTTACCTTCCGCCCACTGGGGAAGCAACTAAGGGTTAATGGGACTTAGGTTCCTTCAGGTCAACCTCCAACACAGTAGGGCAGCCACGGCCGGACTACTAATGGCTCTGAGGAACACGGATGTGGCCCTCATCCAGGAACCGTACTCCTATAAAGGAGAGATCAAGGGACTCGGCGGAGCTACTGGAAAGCTCATCTACAGCAGATCCAGCGAGAACCCGAGGGCCTGCATTTTTGTCAGGGAAGGGATAGAGTTTCTCCCTCTAATGAATTTCTGTTCCAGGGACCTGGCAACGATCAAAATCCGATGTGGAGGAGCGGATGGGCTGGGGGACATTACTGTCGCGTCAGCCTATCTGCCAGGGGACAGCACGGACCCTCCTCCACCCAACGAATTGGAGCAGCTGATGGTGGGTAGCAGAGCAGGTGGATGGCAGACCATCATCGGCATGGATGCGAATGCGCACCATGAGTTGTGGGGTAGCTCGGACACAAACTCTAGGGGTGAGGCACTTTTACAATTCTTTATGAAATTTAATTTAGACATATTGAATAGAGGTAATAAACCGACCTTCGTCACAACACGGCGTGAGGAAGTTTTAGATCTAACAGTTTCCACCCAGTTTCTGGGTGACTTTGTTAAAAGCTGGGCTGTGTCTGGGGAAGTGAGCAGCTCAGACCACAGATACATCCGGTTTGAAATCGCCAAAGTCGAAAGAGAAACGGTATGGTACCGGGACCCCCGCAAGGCGGACTGGGAAGCCTACAGGGCAGACCTGGCTGTGGAACTGCGGGGGGTTAAGAGTACCATAAAAAATTCAATAGACCTCGAGATTGCAGCAGTCCAATTGCGAGACGCAATTACCTCGGCCTATAACGCCAACTGCCCCCTGAAAATGAGGGTGTCCACCAGGAACGTCCCGTGGTGGAACGAGGACCTCAGGCAAAGGAGGACGCAGGTTCGTAAGCTGTTTAACGCGGCCAAAAGGTCGGGAGCAAGAGATGAATATAGACAGGCCCTATCGACCTATAACGAGGGACGCCAAGAAGGAGTCGTGGAGGAGGCACTGCGAAGAAGTGGAAAACGTGTCCGAGAGTGCTCGACTACACAAGATCCTGTCTAAGGGCCCTCAGACTAACATAGGCTCCCTTAGAACACCCACGGGAGGCTTTACAAGCTCGGGGGAGGAAACTATGGAAATTTTACTCCAGACGCACTTCCCCGGCTGTAACATAATAAACCAATCACCTCCGGACTGGGAACACTCAGAAATAGAGGCGGGCATCTAGAGTAGACTGGACAGTCGCTAAAGAGGTGGTTACCTGGAGCAAAATCAGATGGGCCATTAACAGCTTTAAGCCATACAAATCGCCGGGATTTGATGGAATAATGCCCATCATGCTCCAACAGGGGAAAGATTGTCTACTAACTTAATTTATTTTCTAGAACTACTAAACTAACGAACCTAAACATATTAATTATCTTAGATATAATAATATATAGTGTGGCGGTGGTTCCGATCGCAGTGTTTCCGCCAACACTATTCTGTGTTTCTGCGTAAATACTCTTGACAGTTGAAAGTTATGTTCTGCGACAGCCAGCTGTCAAGAGCTACGGCAACTAAGAAACACCAGGCGTTTTCTCTCTTCTCAGAGTTAACCTGATCAAAACAACTCACTGGCAAGCTTTATCTGTTTACACTCTTTTCGAGTCATGTATAGTGTATCACGTGTAGATATTTAGTGCATAAAGTTTAATCAATTTGTGAAATAATAAAGTTATGTTAAATGTTTACCTATGGATTTAATATCACCATCCCAGGTAATCAAAATCAACAAGTGCGAGATGTAATTAACATCCATATATAGTATTGCGTTTTACGCAGTCTTCTAAATATTGAATTTTTTCATCGTCTAATTAATGTTCGGTAGTTTTACTTCAAATACGGTAATTTGAAATGCGCCGCATGGTAATTTCGACTCCAGCTGTTGGCAACCCTGCCCTAACTCATAACAAATACTATATAATCACCATACAGGACACTCCGGTTGATTTCGTGTAACAGTATCAGCGCCCCTAGCGGATAGTACTGATGTTACGTCGTTCGAGAACGTGCTGTGTTTTTTACAATGAATGATAGTGGTAGGGTGTGTGCAATCTATAATTGTTCGAATTATAACGTGCTAAATCTATCAAAAACATTTCATAGGTTTCCAAAGGATGGCGAAATGTGAATATGATTTGAAGCAGAAGACAAATTCAGAATCACTTTTATGCCAATATGTACAGTTCGCAGAAGCTCATTTATTGTGTAATATTTACCATCATGTAACTATTTATAGATAAACTTCGTAAACGGATATGGTTGAAAGGTTTCAATCATAACTTGTCTTCCAGTGCATCAAAAAAAAAAGGAATATCAAGGCAAAAAAAGTTTTGCATGAATAATAAATGGTATAAGAAAACTGTTTTTCTATATTCATCTGTGTCCTTTTTTATTTCAGCTGGCATAAATTGTCACATTTTTTCACGTTTAAAATTATTTTACTCTATAATAGATTTATTCACGGAAGTAAGAGTAATTTGATCTGCACAATTCCTTCATTATGTACTAAGTATATAAGTTACATATTTTAAAATATTAGATTAATAAGACAGTTTTCATGTAGAGATATAGCAAATTGAGTACTGTGCTACCATTTATACCTAGAACAATTATTTATAGGTAAGTACAGATTGTAAATTAATATCCTCATAAACAGCTTTCAGTATATTCCTATATCTGCCCTTGAAATAGTAGTTTAACGACGGTTTCAAGGTAGTACTTTAAATTATGATGAAATAAGATTATGGGTAAGGGAAATTTGCAGAATTATTCATGCTGAATTCATTTAGGTTTCGATCTGATTGTTGATACAAATTCTATTTATAACTATATAATCAGACAATTTTCACTGTTTTGTCATGTACAAGTTTTTATATTCATCTATAATAAACCAATTGTCTAAATTAAGAATATGCAGGTAAATATACAATTCAAATAACCCGCTCAGTTGTCAGTACTTCACGCGAGGTGGCGCTAGTGTACTTGTCACAAATATCACCAATGTTAAAGCATAGGTATGTTCCGGTTATGTCATATTATATAGTATATAGATATAGTATCAAATAGTCAAAGAGAGGTTGTATGGTTGTATAGTATTTAGTATTTGCCACAGAACACTCCCTATAGAAGTTTCACCTAAATGGAGCTAACCTGGACATTATTAAGGCTCTAGTTCGGACATCGCATATAGTAGATGTCGCTAGTAGTGCTACAATTATACTGAACAAGCTGTTCAGTGCGCCATTTTATCATACATTCAAAATTCAAATGTTTTGAATGCAAAACAGTTTTTGTTCGCTTCTAGTTCTTTCATTGTATAATTATAATACAAGCTTGTTGCTAAACGTTTCTTTTAATTCAGTTTACCTATATTTGTTAACTTTTAGTGGATACTTTACAATGTTTTCATTGTTCGTCGGTTTTGTGTTTTAGAGGTGCGTTTTTTTTGTGAATCAAAATATGATCGTTTTGATAAGCTTTGTGTTTAAACAATCATGTAATTTCAATTCTATTTTCAGTTTTGTTATCAAAAAAGCAAGGTGCTTTCATAGTTCAAGGTGTTTTGATGAAACATAATTACAACTGTTTTAGTTTTCAGGCAAGTTTAGAACGTTTTAGTAGTTCATAGGTTATAAATAAATAACGTGTGGATATAAATATGATACCAACCAAAAAAACGATTTATTGTTAATTGTGTTCCGGGGTGCCTGGAATTATTTAGCAAAAGACATCGTTTTTCGTTGAACTCATCTGAAGACCATTTTAATGACTGGGTGAAAGCTATACAAAACCTTAAGATGCTTGGTTTATATCCACAAGCCATTTACGATAGATTTTATATTTGTGATCGTTATTTCGTTGATGAGGATAAAGTACCTGAAAAGAACTGCTGTTCCCATATTACATCTTCCTTTTAGTAAGTATTCATATATTTTAAAGTGCAAATAAAAATTTCTATTTCTATTTATACATCTCAGAAGTAAACAATGGATCGGGTGGATTCGGAAGGCGAACAGAAAGCCTGATAGTGTACACTGTTGTCAGATGAATATTACCAAGTGTCATTTTAAATAAAGAAGGAAATTAAAGGGTGCACAAATGTTTTTCTAATAAATGACAATATGACGTCATTTATACATACCCTAAAAGAAGGAAAAAACAACCTTGCCATACATTGTGGTCATGTGAGCATATAAATGTAATAGTGTACAAGCACCAGACTGCTGTAATATACCTACCTATCGATAAGGAATGGTAATATATACTTCATCTTACTTTTAGAATTAAAATGTTTTTTTAATAAATGTAATAGGAATACTATTCTAGGTTTTTAAATAAATGTAATAGTAATACTGTTCTAATAAAACATAAGTGTATTTTATCTTGTTTGATTTTCCATTAATCATATCGATAGTAAAAACTGAAGCTGCAAGTGTTAGTAGGTTCAAATTGCCAATTAATTTTTCCTATGATTGCAAAGCTTAAAACAGGCGTATGTGTGTTATTAAAACATAACTTGTTGTGCTTTCACTATAAAAATCATAAAAAAATTATTTGACTAATTTAACCTCTTTACTGGCAATGGTATAAAATTAAATAGAATCTATTTGGATTTGCTAAATGAAAATGAAATCAAATTTCCCGCGTGTGACTAAAATTCATCGCATCCGCCAGAGGCGCTGCAATATTGTTCAAAACGTCAGCATTGGCGTCTCCCTTCTATAGGGGGTGTTCTGTGGTATTTGCCCATAATTATTAATGACCATTGCCATTGTGTCTTTACTCTTATATATTATATACTACTATTATTATTAATTACAAATTATTATTGTGAATTATAATTGTCGTGTGTACCAAGTTACTCACTGTCTACTGAAATATTTATGTGTGTACTGATATTCTATTATTTATTAATAATAGCACAACAGCCCCTTTAATTATGGATGCCAAGTATGTTTTTTTGGACAATTTCGATTCTAAGGGCACTAGTACCCTACACAGAGATGGAAATAAAGATGATGGAGTCCAGTTTTGTGATCCCAGTGAGAAATCTCAGGAGATTCTTAGCTCAAATGTGATTTGTAACACGAGACAGAAGGAAACTGTAGGGGAGTGTTTAACCCAGCCACCCTTTCTTGAAGAGCATGAACATTATATAAATGAATTTGAAATTGATGAAAACAGTGCAGAAATTGTTACTGTCAAAACAGAACCGGCTACAGAAAGCTTTGGAGGTAACACATTGTCTAATCACCAGCTTGAAACTCTAAAAGAAGCTGTGAAAACTGAAATCAGTGATGGTTTTCATGTAACAGCAGAAATTGCTGATGAAGATGGGTCAACTTCCACCCTCGAAGATATAATACAGCCTTCTGCGTTGAAAGAGGAAAATCTAAAAGATTCAGTAAAAACTGAAATCAACGAGAGTTTTGATATAAAAGCAGAAACTAGTGATCAGGAAATGTTAGATGTGCCAATTTTCATCTTCAGTAATATAAGAGAGTCATCAGTAGTGAAAGAAGGTAATCAAGGAGTAGAACAAGACATGACAGCTGCTGTTTACTTTGCAAATCAAACTCAAGAAAATATTAAAGAAAGCTTTGAACATTGTATACCTTTTCAGTGCACTCTTTGTGATTATAGAAATAAATATAAAAGTGCAGTTGTGAAGCACAGAGAGTTGGTTCATAAAGAAAAATCCTTCAAATGTGAGTCCTGTCATTACAGTGCTGTCACTAGAAGTTCCTTAACAAAACACATAATGTTGATGCATAGTATAGAAAAGCCATTCAAGTACAAGCTACGTGATCACACTAAGCCCTCAAGACATATAGCATTAAAGTGTACTGCAGGAAAGCCTTCCAAATGTGTATCACATTATTACACCAATACCAAGAAAGTTAACTTACTTGAGCACATAACATCAAACCATGAAGATAAGGCATACAAGTGTGAGTCATGTGATTACAGTACTACCCGTAAAGGCAACTTGTCAAGACATATAGCGTGTAAGCATACTGCAGAAAGACCATTTAAATGTGAATTATGTGATTACAGTAATGTGGTTAAATGTAGATTGTCAGCACATATAGTGTGTAAGCACACTGCAGAAAAACCATTCAAATGTAAATTATGTGATTACAGGACTGCCCTTAAAGAGAACTTGTCAGCACATATAGCATGTAAACATACTGCAGAAAAGCCCTTCAAATGTGTATTATGTGATTACAGTACTGCCGTTAAAGGTAGCTTGTCAACACATATAGCGTTTAAGCATACTGTAGAAAAACCATTTAAATGTGAATTATGTGATTACAGTACTGCCCTTAAAGGTACCTTATCAAGACATATAGCTTTTAAGCATACTGCAGCAAAACCATTCAAATGTGAATTATGTGATTACAGTACTGCCCTTAAAGGTACCTTTTCAAGGCATATAGTGTCTAAGCATACTGCAGAAAAACTATTCAAATGTGAATTATGTGATTACAGTGCTGTCCTTAAAGTAAACCTTTCAACACATATAGTGTCTAAGCATACTGCAGAAAAACCATTCAAATGTGAATTATGTGATTACAGTACTACACGTAAAGATAACTTGTTAGGACATATAGCATTTAAGCATACTGCAGAAAAGCCTTTCAAATGTGAATTATGTGATTACAGTTCTGCCATTAAACGTTACTTGTCAGCACATATAGCGTCTAAGCATACTGCAGAAAAACCATTCAAATGTGAATTATGTGATTACAGTACTGCTGTCAAAGGTACATTATCAACACATATAGTAGTTAAGCATACTGCAGAAAAACCATTCAAATGTGAGTCGTGTGATTACAGTGCTGCCATTAGAAGTAACTTATCAAGGCATATAGCCGTTAAGCATACTGCAGAAAAGACCTTCAAATGTGAATCATGTGATTTCATTACTGCCCGTAAAGGTAACTTGTTAGCACATACAGCGTCTAAGCATACTGCAGAAAAACCATTCAAATGTGAGTCATGTGATTACAGTACTGCCCTTAAACGTTACTTGTCATCACATATAGCATTTAAGCATACTTCAGAAAAGCCCTTCAAATGTGAATTATGTGATTACAGTGCTGCTATTAAAGGTGCCTTATCAAGACATATAACATCTAAGCATACTGCAGAAAAACTATTCAAATGTGCATCATGTGATTACAGTACTGTCCTTAAAGGTAGATTGTCAGCACATATAGCATTTAAGCACACTGAAAAAAAAAACCATTTAAATGTGCGTAATGCATACTGTAGCCAGAAGTTTTTGTTGGACTTTTTATAAAATTTCTGAGCAGTGGGCGTGAGTTCATTATAAAAGCGACTGGGTTTTTTTAATAATTAATTTTAGAGACTCATGAGATTATTTATTAGAGAAATAGAACAAAAGAGCATTGGCATTTAAACAAACCCAAATTTTACTGTTTTACCTGCAGTTCCACAAAGTGATAAGTCTATGATGTTCTTTAAAGAAAATGGGGACCTTTATGGAGCATCAACTAATGCACGATTACTCCATTAGAAAAAATTTCGGGGTGCAGCAAGTGTGTTATGCTAGCGAATTTTCATTAATTGCTTCAAATTTGCGTAACTTAATTTTCTATAAACCTAGAAAGTCGAGTTTTGGTATGTAGTAAGGTAACATACTAACCAAATTTCATCAAAATAACTTTTTTATTTTTTGAGATAATTTTTCAGAAAAATTAATTATTTTTTTTTAGAAAAACTGATCCGATAGGGCTGGCTAACAAACTCATCCGGGCCATTAATAAAATAAAGATTCTTGTCGAGTTTCATCAAAAGCCTGTAATAACTTTTTAAGTTATCGTGTGGATACATACATACATACATACATATATATATATATATATATATATATATATATATATATATATATATATATATATATATATATATATATATATATATATATATATATATATATATATATATATATATATATATATATATATATATATATATATATATATATATATATATATAAAAGAAGTTGCGCTCTGTCAGAACATAATCTCGACACTGGCCATAATATAAATTTTAGTAATGTTTCTATTTTACACTGTGAAACCTTAAGTAATAAAAGAATGTGTTTAGAAGAATTTGAAATAACTTTTAACGACAATTTAATAAACTTAAAGAAAGATAATAATTTTAGAAATCACTACCCCTATTTATATTTCCTAGACAAAAACAAATTCAATCAGACAATATTTAGCTTTATATGTCAGTTTGGCACTTTTCGACTTCACTCAAATTCATAAATGGTTTTCTTTTCATGTTTGTTATTACATAATTAGTTCAGTAGAACTCATGTTATATGTAAGTATTTTAAACTTTTATATTTTTTCCAAGTAAATTGTAAACTTTTTTTTCTTTCCATGTTGTAGCCTTGAGAAAGAAAGAAATTTTTTCGAAAGCTCGGCCTATAATAAAGAGTTTTATTTTACAACTGACGGCTTTCCCACAATTTATATATATATATATATATATATATATATATATATATATATATATATATATATATATATATATATATATATATATATATATATATATATATATATATATATATATATATATATATATATATATATATCGAGTTTTATTTGTTTATTATATTATATTTTATTTCATTATTTATATGATTTCAAATGTTTTTTTTAATGCCTCACTGTTGTGCGCCAAATTATTCTAATTGGCTGATTATAATTTGATTAATTGTAATAATTATATATTTATTTTATATTAAGTTTTATTTTATTTAGATTATTATTAAAATGATATATTTATGTTATTGATATTTATATAAAATGATCACCCTGTAGATGCGTGTACAGACCTTTTTGGTTGTTTTGTACAGTTTACACCATGTTTTATGGGTGACTCTGTATATTTTATGATGTAAAATTTTATCTGAATAAAATATTTATGTCCCTGATGTTTGAAATTTAATATGTGTATATGTATTTGTCATTTCCAGCTAGCTCAGTGTTATATGGGTTGCCTACCCTTCTACTATATATAATTATGTCAAATAAATTGTAATCAAAATATCTAATGTACTTACCTTATGTCAGTGGTAGGTTCTGCTAAAATAGGGGAAAAGAAAATAGCCTGCAAATATGTATATTAACCTTATTTTTATCTTATGGTTTTTTGTTTCAAAGAATTATGTTTTTAGAAAATTTTTTAACAACTTTTATTGGACAGAGTTTTATAAATTTAAAGCTAAACGGATCCGTTGTTATAATTTTCAAGCTTACTATTAAATTACAATGATTAATATTATTAACCGAATTTTCTGCTGCTTTTCAAATGTTTGTAACAACAAATATGGATCCCTAACCTGCACTCCTGACTCCCTCTACGTTCTTAACTTTGAACGATGGTAAAAATGTAAACTAAGGTTTCTGTTTATGCATTAAATCTTATTTTCCCATGAACGCTTTTGCTTGACGTATGATCGACAGAATAGACTGTCTTTTAAATAAATTGATTTGCCTCCTTGTGCTGATTTAGATAAAAATAATTAAATCTCAAACCTTGATTCCTCGCTAGTAGGTATAGATGAGCGGTTCTGGAGCCACCGCCCACCTCCCGCTACTGAGCATGCGTGTGACGAAACAAATATGGTGGTTGTATTGAGGATGACGTAATCTACAAATTAGGATGGCGTAATCCAAGATGGCCGACCGGAAATGAAAAAATTGCGAAATTTAAAATTTTAGACGGTAGGTGGCGCCACTAGCTAAAGTAAGAGGCTCCGCCATTTTGATTTTGGCAAAAAGTGACGTAACAAATGTCGGTTAGCGCAGGCGCAAACCTAAATTTTTAGTTTTTGATTAAAGTCCTAAGTGTGGGGTGTCGTTTTACTCGGCTTGGCAAGCAGAATTCAAAAATGGTATTTGCGCAGGCGCAAACCTAAATTTTTAATTTTTGATTAAAGTCCTAAGTGTGGGGTGTCGTTTTACTCGGCATGGCAAGCAGAATTCAAAAATGGTATTTGCGCAGGCGCAAACCTAAATTTTTAGTTTTTGGTTAAAGTTCTAAGTGTGGGGTGTTGTTTTACTCGGCTTGGCAAGCAGAATTCGAATTTAATGTATACGCATGCGCAAACCCAAACTTTTAGAGTTTTCGGTCTAAGCCTTAGGTGTTTGGTCTTAGAGCTCAGCAAGCAGATTTTAAAAATTTTAGAATATGTGAATGCCCGGCATGCTCGATATGGCAACATCGCAACAACTACGTGTATAGAACAACCTTGACACGTGACAGGAAATGAGTCATATGTTTACCATCTCAGTCAGATGATATTATTTAAAGAAAGCAAGATGTTAGCATTTTAAGGTTGAAAATAAAACAACTGATTTAAACACAATTAATTTATTAGGATAAATTCACAAGACTTACATACTAAAATATTACATAATGGCTCTTACAATGCCAGTTAGAGGTTTATATTCAAATACACAATCATGAATAACTAAACAGTAGGCTTTGGTTCTATTGGGAAAATTGTTTTTGCTCATAAACTCCACTTTGATGTCCACTGTTGACGACTTGATTGACTCATTCTGGTGCTGACAGTCAATTACAAATAGAGCTCGATCTTTAAACTCATCATAATTTAGGAGAGGCTGTGCTATGTTTCTATAACAAAAACTTTTTTGAAAATCTGTGTACATCTGGTAAGCTTCAACATATTTAGATTTTCGAAATCCATATTCATAGATTCATAAGGGTAGCATTCTGAATTGAGGAACACTCGTAGATCTACCATACCAATATTATCAAAAAAGTCACCTTTCTTGCTTACATTATCTTTTCGACCTGTTTGAAATGCTATAATCACATATCTAGGTCTTTCTAAGTTTGTTGCAGTTTTAACAGACCACACATCTTTATTAATATCTCTAAGCGCTGGTAGCTCATATATGTCCCATTTGCGGTATGCTAGAAATATAGATGTGTCTTTTGCAACTTTATCCATCAGTTCCAACTTCATTTTATCGTTTGGAAATACATGTTTAGCTTTTAAAAACATGTTGGTTACAGTTATTTTAGATCTTGCACTACCAGTACTATAATAACTGTTGGCATCACTTCGAGCTCTTGTGAATCGGAAAGTATGTTTACCGCAGAAAACTCCTTTAAAGTAATGGAAGAAACTGAAGAGGTACCAAAGAGGCAGGAGCAAGTGAAACTTGTTATCGTTTAAGGTGATATGATCTGACGATACATTCACTCTGGCGTTGCTAAGAGATTTGGCTTCATTCTTGCTAAACGAAAGCAGGGTTTTGATAGTTGTTGTGGTGTATGGGTCTCGTACTCGCTCCACTTCCTTGTTATTTAATTCATACGACACTGATTCAAACAGAGCGGCTCCTCCATTATTTGACATATAACACTCACCATCGGCATTTTGTATTGCTAAAGGTTCCAGAGCACCTTCGATTATTAGAACCGACTCTGCTAGGCATACAAAGGCATCTTGCTGATTGATGTTTATTTCGACTTCATCACTGTTACCAAAGGATTTAGTTGACGAATAGTAAGACCGAAGCTCTTCTCGATCAATGGAATCGTCAAACTCGGGGTCTTTGAATATTTTGAGTTTTGATGACATGATAACCAAGACTTTTAAGGAACTCAATATTATGAGAGCGAAGTGTACACTTTGAAGTGGTTGACTGTACTGAACTTGTTTTGGCAGATTCACTTGCTTTTATATCCTTAAAGACTAGCATTCTAGGTAATCTTTTTAAGGTTCAGACGAACAGACACCTCTTCACCTTGAAAGTTTACAGGAACTGAATCTTGATCCACGATGTCGATGCTTATATTTGAAATCTCTTGCTTGTTCACTGGTAGATAAATTAGATTCTTAGGTTCGATGTCGATTGCATAACCAGGATCAACCATCGGGGCAAACTCATATAACGTATGTGAAGGTTTCCCGTTATAGTAGGAACCAGACACAATATTAGTTTCTATGCGAATCTGTTTAACATCTACTATTTCAACAGGCAAATCAGATTCATGGAAGACACCTGGTCGAAGAACTTGCTTTGAAAATCCCAGCATTCGCCCAATCGAATCATCAGCTTCAAAACTGATACTTGTGAAACATTTTATTTCACATCTAATGGTGTTCGTATTAGGTCTTAGAATCAAAGCTAGTTGCTTTTGTTCATGTGTCGCTGCAGCACCAACAAGCTCATTTTGTAGCAAGTTTTCCAAATGTGTTATTTCATTTGCTCCAGTAGGTATCGTGATGGTTCTCCAAGCACCTCCTTCTTTTACATAAAATTTATTTTTACCTTTATATATGTTAGGTATGTTGTTGTATGTGTGAAAACCTATCAAAGCAACAGCATAACTACCACCAGGATCCAATTCAATTGGTGGATCGTAGTCTGTTGACAGATGGGAGCTGCGGTCTTTCAACACAAAGGTTTGCGACATGACTGATACACAGAGGTTACTGTTTGAGTCTTTTATTTAAAAATTTTAAACATAAGTGACCACAATTATAAGTATTATATGTTTGATACACATCATAATTATACATTAGAGTATAGTCTTTAAGGTACTGTTGCAACTCGACTGGTGGCTTTAAGTTTCCATAGGAGTCAAAGTACTCGACTGTGTTACCACGTCTCCTAACTGCAACCCAATGACTACCAGGCTCCTTGTTTGTTTGTAAATTCATGATAAACGATTCATTTTTACGTGGTCCATTTCGAGGTAGACTATCTCGCATGTATACACCTCTAAAATATGGGATTTTCATTTCACCAGCAAATTTCAGAAGATCTTCATCTGTTAGAGGTCTTGCTGGCAAACGACTTATTCGTTTTTTGGCTTTTGCAGATACAAACCATAGCCACCACGTTGTTTCTTCAGATATAGACCCTTGCCGAGTCTCTTGCATTTCGGTTTTAATTTCAAACCACTACCTCTCTTACCCATTGCGATAGCCTCCATTGTTTTGTTGTGACGTTCTTCTTCCTCCAGTTTGTGTTTAGCCGCTTTAGCATCGTTTACGGCTTTAGCAATACCAGCAGCACCACCACCCAAAGCACCAAGAGCTGATAGACCACCAAATATAAGAGGTAACAGTGGGAGGAAGCCTCCGCTTTTAGGTATTGGAATAACTCGAGGTTTCAACACATTCTTACGCCCACCAATCTGTTTAACAATTGCATGAGCGATATCAAACACAGCATTCTCTAATGGAATAAGGTTTTTGTCTTTTATAACTTCTCCAATCAGACTAAGAATGTTTTTAAAGGGAACTTTCTTCTTCGGTTTTGAGTTGGTTACATCAAGACCCATACCAAACTTTCTTTTCACTTTCATGGTGTTTGTAACACTCCAAGCGGCTAACTTTTCACCAAAACTTGCGTCTTTTGATTTAACTCTCTCCCAAGCTCGATTCTCCAACACCTCGTCGGCTCGATGTCTATCACTTAACTCTTTTGATTGAGAGTAAGCGATTTCGTGGTCTCTACAAGCACGGTCTAGCAGATTGATACCTTGATCACCTCTGGCAAGACGTTTTTTAAGTTTAGTACCTGGACCGCAAAATTGATAACCAGGTATGTGTAACTCAACAGGTAACTTGTTAATAGCTGTGTTTACAAGACCTTCACCCTGTGACACCAACATTGATACTAACTAGATGACTCACTTGCATCTGTCTATATATATATATATATATATATATATATATATATATATATATATATATATATATATATATATATATATATATATTTATACTTACCGAAAATATAGTTTAGTTTAAGTCAAGATGCGTACCATTAAACACGCTTCTGTCTTACCTATTACAAATATAGACGATGTTGTTGATACATCATCAGAACAACAACGAAAACATGGTCCTCTCTTGCCAAACACAGTTAGATGTATCATATGTGGTCCGAGCGGGTGTGGTAAAACAAATGTTATGCTAAGTTTATTGTTTTAACCGAACGGTTTAAAGTTTGATAACGTGTATGTATATCAAAGTCTCTATATCAACCCAAATACAAGATGTTAAAGGATGCGTTGGAGGCAACAAAAGATGTTGGTTACTATCCATATAGTGAAAACGATGAAATATTAGATCCAGCAGATGCCTTGGGTAACTCTGTGTTTATATTTGATGATGTAGCTTGTGACAAACAGGATAAAATGAGAGCATACTTTAGTATGGGAAGACATAAGAATATTGATTCGTTCTATCTCTGTCAAACATATACTCGAATACCGAAACATCTAATACGTGATAATGCCAATGTGTTGATTATCTTCAAACAAGACGAAACCAATTTAAAACACATCTACGACGATCATATAACGACAAATATGGACTTTAAACAATTTAAAAATATATGCTGCGAGTGTTGGAAAGACAATAAGTATGGTGTGTTGGTGATTGTAAAAGAAAACGAAGTACACAGAGGGAGATATAGAAAAGGATTCGATAGCTACATATTAATCTAATTGACTACAACCAACAACAACAAAGAGATGTCTAGCAGGACAACCAACTATCTAACAAGACAGACAACCTGTCTAAAACAACCTGTATAAAACAACCTCTCTAAACCAACCTGTATAAACCAACCTGTCTAAAACAACCTGTCTAAACTAACCTGTCTAAAACAACCTGTCTAACAACTAGATAGGTAGACATACCACCAATTCGAAGCTAGTACACCTTAAACCACCAAACTGTTTGCATCTCTTAACACGATCTGAAACAAATAACTTTAGCAAGATGGAGATGATGGGTAAACAAGAGAGAAAAATCAAGAAAAAGATTTTACAACTTGCCGAAAACATTCGAAAAAAACATTTAATGCTTAAGCTTGGTAGAGTTGAGAATGATGAGGTCCTACAACGTTTATATAAACCAATTGTTGAACCACTAAGTGAAATATCTAAAAACACATTGGTACTTAAACTGCAACCAACGGCTGAACAAATCAAAGAAGAAGAAGCTTCTGCTGATGTACCAGAAAAGAAACCCAAAGTTGAGTTCCTTAAAGATCATGAAGTTTTTGAAGCCGAACCAGAGGTAGAGACAAGTTCTGATGAGGATATCCCAACATTTGAAGAGCTTGAGGCAGATCTACAAACTGTCACAAACAACCCAGCATATCAAGAATTTTTGGAGCAATATCCGGAACGAGTTCGGTATTATGTAGACAAGTATTTTACTGAACCACCGAGGCTTGCTACTATTGATCAAACGTATGGTGCTCGCTACGCTAAAGATACTGGTAGCTGGAGTATTGGCACCAAACACTTGGACTTTACTGATAATGACATACGACTAGGTCAAAGGAGATATCCGCAAACACAAGGTCTGCTAGAATTGACATTTATGAAAACACCTAGAGGGTATACCTATGACGATCTTCAACACTATAGAGATATTCTAGAAGCAACTAGTGTTCATAAAATGAACTACGATCCGAACGCACGAACCAAGGGTTGTTCCTCGGAAAAGTATCTGACTCTTATAAAACCAGTTATAAACCCACGAGGACGAAGATCCTCAACTCCTCAAGGTTTTGGTTACGACACACATCTTAATGAAGAACAAAAAACCGAACCTAGAGCTCAGAATGTAAGCAACAACTATATGATGCAAAATAACAAACAAATAGAATATGTCTATTGGGATGATATAAATGAGTTGGTTGATAGACTTAGACTTTTAGTAGCTTCTCAAGTTGCTGGTAATAATGCTCATAACAACGAAATTCAATCAATCATTGAAGAATTAAAGGAAGTCAGTGTTATTGCTTAGTAAACCTACATATATGTCATACATACCTACCTATTGCTTAGTATAAAAATGTCTATCGATAAGTTCGGACGTTCCCAGTCCAATAAACGCTTTAAGTTTAAAATCATCGAAAGAGAACTTTTCCCAAGAACTACAAGTGGTGACTTTGATTTGCAAAGCCATAAATTGTGTAACGTTGGTGATCCAATCGATCCAACAGATGGTGTAAATAAAAAAATTGTAGATGCATGGATAGATGACTATCAGAAAAACAAAGACGAAGTGACACAAAGAATAATTGCCATCTTACTTGAAGCTGTGCACAAACCAGAGTTGGTAGATTTAAAAAACGAATTTGAAAATAAATTGAAAAATTTTAGCTAAGGACATAACTGCTCAAGTTTTAAAAGACATTGATCTGTCAAAGAATAACAAGTTGAAGAAGAAGTTGGGTGAAATAGACAACAAACTAAAAGATTTACATAACAAGTGGATACTGTTAAATCCATCATCACCATGAAGAGGAAAACAGTTGAACCATCTGATGCTAAGAGGCAAGTAATAAATGAGTTATACACACCAGCAAGAATCAACTTCAAACGTAGACGTACCATAATCAAAGGTTTAAATGACTTGTGGCAGATTGATTTGGCAGAGTTTCAAGACTATCATCGAAAAAACTCTGGTTACAAGTACATTTTAGTGGTTATCAATTGTTTTTCAAAGTATGTGTGGACTCGTCCACTTAAATCTAAAAATGCTGAAGATGTGACTAAAGCTATGGCTGATATTTTAGCTAATAGTACAACGCCCTCTAACATTCAATCTGATCTTGGTAAGGAGTTTTATAACTCCAAATTTAATGCCTTAATGAAAAAATATAACATCAATCACTATAGCACTTATAGTGTGAAAAAGGCTGCAATAGTGGAAAGAGTTATACGTAACTTAAAAGAGAAGATCTACAAAAATTTCAACTTGTTTGGCTCCTACAAGTGGTTAAATACACTACCTGATGTCACTGCTAACTACAACACTACAATTCATAGAACAACTGGTGTAAAACCTAAAGATGTTAATAAGAAAAATGAAGAAGCTATCCGTAAACAAACATATTCAAATATTAAAGTGTTTGATCAGAATAAATTCAAAGCGGGTGATGTTGTACGTCTAAGTAAAGCAAAAGCTCAATTCGAAAAGGGGTATACACCTCGCTGGTCAACAGAGTTATTCAAGATTGTTAGTGTTCATTTCACAAATCCAGTAACATACTTTCTTGAAGACATGCAAGGCAAGCCTATCAGTGGAGGATTTTACGAAGAAGAACTACAAAAGACTAAACAAACAGACATCTATCTGGTTGAACGCATCTTGAGGAAGAAAGGCAAGAAACTCTATGTAAAATGGTTGGGCTTTGATAAATCTCATAATTCTTGGATAAATTCAGATGATGTTAAATAAACTTACTTATATATTTAATGTATTAATATACTTAGAATAAAATAAAAGTCGTTATTAAAATTAATGTGTTTTATTTTTCCATATTGTTACATACATACATACAATTAGGTCAAGTGAACATTTAAAAATTCTGGCGTAAATCAATAATGTCCTGAATAAACTTCTCCTGTGGCACATCAACTATCTGCAGATCGTTTCTATTCGTCTTGAGGTATTTTACTTCGGTCTTTATTCTATTAAAGAGATTTATAGAATTTGGATCATACAACATGTTTAGAACCACTTCGGAGTCGGGATGTTTATTTTTTAAGTTTATGACGGCTCTTCTAAAACTCTTCTTCTGGGTTCGTATAGCATGATACGGGTACTTAGCGTCTTTCTCATTTCTTGAAAGTAAACCAAACATACTGATTTTTCCGGGATTGCTTGGTTTTGGAGATATATCTTCAATATGTTCTGTGACTCTAGCATCTGCTTCTCGCATACGTTGCACTTCATCCTCTATCTCCATTAATTTCACTTCAATTTCTTTAAGGTTTTCCTTGTATTTTTGATTAAATTCGTTTACGAAAAAATCAAAAAAAATTTGGTTGCACTTTTCATAGAAAGGATTAGATATCCAACAGGCTAAATTTAATATCAAATCTTTACAGACATATGTACCAGATATCAAGTTGTTTTCAGTCTGTGTTCCACCAAAGTCCACCAAGTATGTAGCGGTTGTAGGTGTTAGTTGAGATGTGACTCTAAGTGGACACCTTCGGTTGAAATATTTAGGTAATCGGTATTCTGGCTACCTAAATGTTTCTTCACATGACCGTTGTAATAGGTAATCAACTCTTTAGTTTTCTTATTTTCCAACCAATGTCTGAATCTTTTCTCACCGTTTTTACATAGTTTAGTTGCATTAAAATAACCTGTGTTTTTATCAATAATTCATTCGCGCGCAGGCTTTCGAGGTGAACGGTCATAGCGAGTGATATTCCTGTTCTTAGTGAGTGAATAAGCTTAATAATAAGTGAAAAAAATATGAATAAAGAATATAAAAGAGTCCCGCCGGACAAGGGAGGCACCCTTGATTGGATCATGGAGTTGGATAACGAAGAGGTAACGGAAAAACAAAAAAATACACAGCAGGTAAACACAAATCTTAATATAGGCGAAAGTTCAGCCTCAATCTTAAAAAATACAGTTACAAACACCTTACAAATGACGAGCAAGGAAGAATTGGTAAGTAATAAAACTAATAATTCTAATTTAAATTTACAAACAAATAATAATCAAAAACATTTTAACGCAGGTGAAAATGTATACGGGTCATTATCTCTTGAACAGACGATTGATAAATCACATACAGGAAAAACAATCGAGAACCGAGAAATAAACAAAACGAAATATCTTTATTCTGACAGAGATACTGGCCCGTATATAATATATATACAAAGTAAAACAGGTAATATTGGAAGAATGAATAGAATTGGTGTAGCTAGGATGATCAAAAGTTGCGTGCAGGACTTAGGTGACTCGATTAGCTATATAACTAGCGTAGGCGTAAATAGGTTAAAAATTGAATTACGCACAGTTAAAAGCGCAAATAAATTAATTTTATCGGAATTATTAGCTAACAAAAATTATGAAGTATATATTCCTCAATTTCTCGTGAGGAGACAAGGAATAATAAGAGGGATAGACTTAGATATAACTGAAAAAGAATTAGAATCTCTTATACAAACTATAAATTCCATACCCATACTAAACGTTCGCCGTATGAACCGTAAAATAATAAAAGATGGAATTCCAGAATATGTACCTACATCTACTATATTAGTATCATTTAAAACTAAATATTTACCATCGCACGTTTTTATTGAAAAGCTGCGTTTTGAAGTTGAGCCTTACATACAAAGGGTAATTCAATGTAATAAATGCTTTAAGTACGGTCATATAAGAGCTCAATGTAAAGGAAGAGATCGATGCAAAAAATGCGGGGGCGATCATCCGGTCTTGGAATGCATATCGCAGGAACCACCTCGGTGTATTTCTTGTGGTGGCGATCATGAGGCGACAGACAGAAAACAATGTCCAGAATTTAATAAACAAAAAAATATTAAAATTATTATGGGCACAGAAAATATTTCATACAAAGACGCTGCAAACAAATTTCAAAATAGCTACGCCAATGCAACAAAAAATAATCAAAATAGTGAACCAAGGTATAACCAGAGCAGTTCTAGAAACAGTAGTTACATAACTGTCAGCACTACTAAACGGAAACGACCTGATAACACTGTAGTTGGAGATAATCCAACATTGTTAGCTCATAATCAAATTTTATCAACTCCAAACATCTTATCGCGTCCTGTAGTAAATCCATACCCTCCCCTATATCATTACAATTTCCGGGAAGGTAATCATACAGAAAAAATTTGCAATTCTTTATTAGAATTAATTAAAAACCTAATAAGTGGGGCAGTAAAAATTACGGGGGACGAATTAAAAGACAAAGTATCGTTAATTCTTAAACAACAAAATTCGAGTTTAATGTGATGCAGTGGAATGCTAGATCAATTTATTCAAATAAAGGGGAATTTGAAAAATTTATATTTGATCATAAGATAAATATAGCATTAATAAGTGAAACATGGTTAAGATCCACTTATAATTTTACAGTAAATGGTTATAATACGATCCGCGGCGACAGGAATGATGGCCGTGGTGGTGTTGCAATAATATTAAAACATAATATACTTTTCTCAGAAATACCAGTCGACCATCAGCCGACTGACGTGATGTGTGTGGGTGTCAAGGTTATTATAAACAGACAAAAATGTATATATCTTTATTCTATTTATGTTAAACCATCCACAAGAGTATCGATTATTGCCTGGGTACAATTTTTTAGCAATCTTAAAAGACCGTTTGTTATTGGCGGCGACTATAACAGTCACTCTATGGCCTGGGGTTGTGGATGGAACGATACTGCAGGTCAAAATTTGTTACTTGCTTTAGAAGAAGGCCGTTTAGTTATACTTAATACGGGATGCGAAACTTTGATTCGCAAACCAGGCTCCATCAATGGTTCAGCGGTTGATCTGACAATCTGCACAGCAGATTTAGCTTCACTTTTTACATGGCAAACCCATGATGATGCTCTCGGATCAGATCACTATGCTATAACCTTTACATGTTTAAATGACCCAACAGACGGTAATAATGAAACGTATGTAGATAGTAGAATTAGGTGGAAATTAAATGAGGCAAATTGGCAACTCTTTACTTCTCTGGTTGACGATTACTGTCTAAATAATCAGCAAAATTTTGATTATGAGAAATTTTTAAATAATATATTGTTGGCGAGTTATGAGTCGATACCAGAGAAGGCAAGAGTGAAAGTAAATAAATTCAGGAAATTATGGTGGAATCAAGAATGTAAGTTAGCTATTCAAGAAAAGAAAGAAGCATTTCAAAGATATAAACGAAACCCTTCAGCGCAAAATTTCATAGAATTTAAAAAACGTTCTGCAGTTGTAAAACGAATAGTCTTAGTTAGTAAAAGAAGAAGTTGGAGAGAGTTTTGTGAAAAATTGAACAGAAGTACAAAAATATCGGACATCTGGACCCAAATAAAGAAAATTAACAGTGTACCAGTTTGTCGTACGCTTCCCAATGATCCGGAATGGGCAGAAGAAATGTTAGACAAGCTAGCACCACCATTTGTCTTAAACCACACGAACAAAAATAGTTTTATTTCTAATGTACCGCACCCTCTGAGCAAGGCCTTTAGTATTGGGGAACTCAATTATAGTCTGAAAAGCAGTAATAACTCTGCACCAGGGCTTGATAATGTACATTATGCTATGTTAGCTAATCTTTCACAAAGTGCTAAAGATAAGTTGCTAGAAATCTTCAACTATATATATACTAGTAATTATATACCACGATCATGGAAAATATATTTAGTACTTAATTTCCTCAAAAATGGAAAACCACCAGACAGCATAAACTCATATAGAGGAATTTCATTAGCATCATGCGTTCTAAAAACATTTGAACGTATGATTAAATTTCGCTTGGAAAAATGGCTGGAAAGCAATCAAATTTTGTCAGAAACACAGTTTGGGTTCAGAAAGGGTTACTCAACAACAGAGAGCATCGCTCATTTGGTCACTGATATTGAACTGTCCTTTACTAATGGAAATATGGTAGTCGCTGCCTTTCTTGACATCGAGAGTGCATACGATAATGTTATTTTGGATATTCTGTACGCAAAATTGTGCGATATAGGGGTTCCCAAGTCAATAGCGGCCAAAATCGTATCATTGTATGAAGACAGGGAGATATATCTTAGTGTCAATAATGAACTTAAGGGGCCACGAACTACAAGTAGGGGGTTGCCACAAGGTAGTATATTAAGCCCAATTCTGTATCTCATATACACCCACGATCTTCACAAAACAATAGATCTGCAAACAAGGATATTACAATTCGCTGATGACTTATGTTTATATGTCGACAATTGCAAAGAAGAACAGGGATTAAAATCGCTAGAAAAATCTTTAGCAAATGTCAATCGATATTTGACTGCAGTTGGGTTAAATATTTCAACTTCAAAAAGCCATATATGTGTCTTTAATAGGAAGCACCAAAGCCCAAAGTCACCAGTAATATTGAACGAGATCCAATACAATATCGAATCTACAGTGACCTTTCTGGGTATCAAGTTGGACAGAAAACTGTTGTGGAGAGACCATATCAATAAAATAATTAGTAGATGTGAAAAGGGTATAAACATCTTAAGAGCAACAACACATGTTTCGTGGGGAGCCGATACGCATATATCACTTATGATTTATAAATCGTTTATAAGATCTACAATGGATTATGGGTGTACTTTTTATGATCATGCTGCTAAAACTCACCTGAACAGATTAAGTGTCCTGCAAAACAGGTGCCTACGTTTATGTACAGGTGCACTGAAAAGCACTCCGATATCAAACCTTTTATGTGAATGCGTCGAAGTTCCCATTGAAATTAGACGAAAAATTTTAACATCTCGATTTCTATTAAAACTACAGTCCAAAAATAGTTTGCTTCTTTCCAAAATACATATACTATTGATATGTGATTTAACAAGCCCTTATTGGGTCAATAAAAAAAGTCGTCTGTCAGTGGAATGTTATACAGAACAGGTTATACCCATAAGGGACGAAATTCAAATGAATTACATCAACCCGATATACCAAATAAACTTAGATCAAGAAAAAATAAATACAAGATATCTTCCAGACTATTCTAATTTTCCCCTTAAAATTAGAAACAGTATATTTGAATGTGACATGAAAGACCATTTTCCAAATGCCTACCAGTTGTATACAGACGGTTCCAAATCAGAACACAATACAGCAATGGCAATTTTTGACCCACAAATCGATGTTGCAGTAAAAGGCAAATTAAAGCCATATTTTAGTATTGCGTCAGCTGAAATAATTGCAATATGTGAAGCATTAGATCTAATTAAAAACATTAACCATAATAAATTCGTTATACTCTCGGATAGTAGAAGTACAGTTGCCAAGATTGCCAACTTTAACCACAAAACAAAAACAAATCACCTTTTTGTTAAACTTTTAGAAATTTTAAAAGAACTTTGTAATCAGGGTAAAACAGTAACAGTTGCTTGGATAAAAGCCCACTGTGGAATAGTGGGAAATGAGCGGGTGGACGAGTTGGCGAAGGATGCTCTGGTACATGGTGAAGTGCTAGATTATAAATATCCCTATGAGGATTTATATCCGTTTATAAATAGATCCTACAAACACAAATGGTTAGCACAATATAAAAGTGATCCTAAGGGAATCTTCTATAAGACAATACAACCTAATATCCCTGTTAAACCTTGGTTTACGAAGCTAACAGTAGATAAAACTTTTGTTAAGCTAATTTGTAGATTGCGATTTAACCACTCCTTGGTACCGGAGCATCTTTTCCGGCTGAATCTCCGCAGCAGTCCTTTGTGTGATTGTGGCGAGTTGGGCGACAGCCAACATATACTTCTAAATTGCGAACTGCAAAAAGAAAAGGTTGCTCTTTTCACAGAAAAAATTTGTAGATTGAATATAACTCTTCCCTTTAATTTACCACAACTATTACAATCCCAAAACCATAAGATATACCAAGCAATTGTGGACCATGTTAAATCTCTGAACATTAGATTATAATGCGAATGTTGACAAATATATGTGTATATATGTAAACAATATCTATCATTGGTATTGCCCTTTAGTTATTTAAGTAATTTAAACTATTTTATAGGTTGTAATTTATTGCTGTATTAGAATTAGGAATTACCTACTGTCTTTCCTTGTGTATAATACCATTCCGTTAGTGGCCCTCTTGTGTGTAGTCAAGTTGTCTTGATAGGCCCCAAGACATGAAGATATGTGTCCCCGTACCTTCCCAATAAATTAAAATAATAATAATAGTAATAATCATAAAAAGGAAAAAAAAAATTATGTGTGTATATATGTTTATATTAAATGAATAAGGTATTATGTTTACTTATAAATTAGAAACCATTATGTAAGTGTAGTGATCTGACGAACTAACTAATGAATCATCATTTGAACATAGATGGAGATTAAAAAAAATATTAGAAAATGAGCGGATGGCCAGAGTAGCCGCAGCCAAGACATGACCGCACACACACACACATTTATCAATAATTAATTGAAAGTCTCCAAATAAACCATACCAGAAGTTGTCTTTAATTTGCTGGTAGCACACATCACTTAATGTAGCCATTTTAAACACACTACTAAACACCTAGATACTCAAGAGCAGACTGAAGCACGTCTTACTTCTAAGAAAACTAAATTTTGAATGAGCTTCAGAGTATGTGTACGACAATTTATAGATGTTGACCCCACTCTACGGCTTAAAACTGTGTTTATTAATGTTTATTTCCAACCACATTAGTCGCTGCAACATCCATCCACTTTCGGCTTCTGCAAACTCCAAAGCTTTTGTATAAATCTCGTTGCTGAATTCCTTAAATATATTTTCAAACTCAGTTGAAACTGTGACATTTTTGTTTTTAGTATTTAATGACTTCATTTCTTTTATATTCCGACTTTGGAGCACATACAATCCAAACAATTCCAAGTTCATTTTAATTTGATTATGTTTAGCTAAAGAAGCTTCAATTAGATGAAACACTTTATGTTTCCCAGTATCCATGGCTAAGTTTATGTCATTACCATCTAAGTTAATACGATAGGTGGCCACTCTATTTTTAAAAGCTTGAGCAAGCATATGCACTTGTTCAACTTGCCATGGCTCACATACTTTTGCCTTGTGAACTTCACTACGTAAATGTCCAGAAAATTGATTCTTTTTCACATGTATCGAGCATGACTCACAATATCTCATCTTAACTACAGATGCTTAACTAATGAATAAAACACATGTGTTTCGTTTAAGTAGATATATTAACAAACATGTTTACGATACATATCCTTAAGTACAGTGTAATATTTAAAACAAAAGTAAATTAACATAAATAATGCAAGACACATAATAAAACCTGTTGATATAAACATGGAAATATAATTTGAGGTAAACAGGTAAGAATTATTTAATACAAGAGTTATCCAATCAGATGTCTCACCACGTGCACCATCATCAAACAGAAACATAAGTTTGTAATGCACCACTTCAGACTTGCTTTTGGACATGTTGTACATTAAAAGTTGTATAAATTCATCATTGTTTAGATATGTTGTTGCTGTAAGAGCTGACCATATCATGCAGTCATCGGTGTCGAAACAAATTCGTACTTCTGTTACATTGGGTGGTTTGTAAACATACAACACATTTTGACATAGTGCTGTCAGGATGATGAAGCTTGCTTTAAGATGAGTCATTATATATCGTGTGTATTTCTTTGAAACGATCAAGTACTTGCTTCTTTGTAAAGTGTAAGCACTCTAACATGCTAACTCGGAATGAGGATTCATAGTCTTTTAACATGGCTTTTATAAGCTTTATCACCTCCTCGTCACGTGGTAGCTCCTTCTTATTAACACATTTGAGAACATCAGCAACACAATAGAGGAAATCACTAAGTCGAATATCAAAGTTCAAATCGGTTAGATACTTCAGCTTTTCGTTGATGATTTCAACCAGATCTAGTAGCCGTTGAACTGCGTCTTCGGTTAAATAAAAAGTAATAGAATCATCTGAGATTGATATACCTTTACTGTCTAATACTTTAATAGGTTTGATGGTACATATTCCAATATTTTCAGGTTCGATCTTATTAGCTTTGGTAAAGTACTCTTCAGCGGTGTTTTTCAATGTTGAAATAAAATACTCCCATTCCCATGAACCAGATGAGATTGTTATATTTTGATTTGGTGGATATAGGCTTGTATTTAAAATTTTAATTATTGGAATCAATCCGGCCGCTTTTGATATACCAATTGCAACACTTAGAGCTGGAGTAATGGTATACCTTGTTTCCAGCAGCATTCTACTTTCTTGCTTAATATCACTAATATTCTGACGTAGAGCTGCATCAATTTGGCCCCAATAACAATCACAAACATTGTTATTAATAGGTTCGTCGTTAACATCCATACCATACATGTTGAACAGAACAAATACACTAATATATATATATATATATATATATATATATATATATATATATATATATATATATATATATATATATATATATATATATATATATATATATATATATGTAAAGAAATACTTTCTTTAATTGAATCTGCCGCGCTACAGTAGTTGGTAGTAGATATGGTAAGACTGATGAAGACAGTGAGATAGAGACAGAGAAACAGAGAGAAAATGAAAACACACGTGTATTGTTTTAAATAATTAAACTAGAAGCTTATTTAAAATAGAGTATAATTAGAGGTGTAACGGAGAAAGAAACTTTAATTGTCGTTTCTCTTGTTACAGGTAAGGTGTAAATATTGTATATTATTGTAAAATAGTGATTAAAATTAAATACTCTTGTTACAGAGCAACATAATTGTTTATTTCTTTGAAAACCCTCAATAATAGAATAATTGTCTTATAAAACGACAATTTTAGTCAACTAGATATGGATAAGTTGCAATTTGAATTTACAATAGTCGCTTCTCCGAAAGACGAGAAGTCAAATACAATTGCCATAACCTCAATAAAAACAGAAGATGGATTGAGGTATGTTTTACAAGGAGAAAATAAATACATGGGAAACCATACAGAATTGATGAAAACAGAAAATTTCTTGAAAGCAAAGAATAGTTTGAAGAAGAGACATCAATCAAGAAAAGTGTGGATTTCTATGACAGAAGAGTTGAAGAAAATATATATAGATGAAGATGATAATATTCAATTTGCAGGTGAATATTTACAAGAAGCAGATGAAAAAGAAACAAAAAAGGATGACCTGAGTAAGATATTAGAAAAATTAATAGAAGCATCAGAAAAAAAAAGAAGGAGAGAAAAATCTAAAACATATAGCAGATAAGTATATGATTGAAAAATTTACCAGTAAGCACTCAAATGCAAAACAATGGATAGATACATTTGAGAAAGAGTGTACAAGATTCAATATTACAGAAGATGATATGAAGATAGAGATATTAAGATTATTCTTAGATAAATCTTGTTCAGACTGGCACTTTGCAACCTTAACAAAGTTGACAGTTACAGCTAGGTGGACTGAATGGAAACAAAGGTTCTTAGATACTTTTGCTGATAAAGGATGGAATACAGTTACATATGCTTTATCATTTAGATATAAGGAAGGATCCCTCATTGACTATGCAATGAAAAAGGAAAGACTTCTGCTAGATATGAATAGAGATATGGACACAATAACACTAACAACATTAATAGCAGTTGGACTGCCAGACTTTATTATGAACAAACTAGATAGAGAAGATTGTAAAGATTCAACAAGACTGTTTAATGAAATAAGAAAGTATGAGAATCTGGTGAATAAAAAAAAATTTCCAAAGAAAAAAGAAGAGAAATTTGAATACAAAAAAAAGTTTGAACAAAAAAAAACCATGCAAGAATTGTGAGAGTTTAAGCAAAGGCATCAGATATCATCCGGAAGAGGCATGCTGGTTTAAAAAAAAGAGAAAACAATAAAACAAGCGTTGTAAGTAACAACTCAGTGCTAGAGGTAGAATTGAACACAGAGAAAAAAAACTAGAAATCACACCATTAGTCAAAATCAAAATATTACTAGAAGATAAATTGGAGATAGAAGGGACCTATGACTCAAGGTCTCAGATCTCACTAATAAATTCTAAGTTAATTAGAGTCATAGAAGATAAAGATGTAAATAAAATACATTTAAAAACGGCTAATGGTGTGAAAAGAACAAATGGTTTAACAACTATTAAAATAAAAGTTTTTGATATTGAAAAATTAACAGATGTGCATATTATTGAAAGAGATGATTTTGAAAACTTTATTATAGGATTAGATATGATAAAAAAATTCAAACTAGTCCAAGATGAAAATTTGGAGATACAACAAGTAGGAGATATAAAGATAAAAACGGTTAATACAAGTTATGAACCAAAACAGATAGAAATGTATTCAGTGAATTTTAATGAACATGTGAAAGAGAACGAATTTGAAATAAAAATTAATCACTTGGATGCAAATAAAAAAACACAAATAAAAAATCTAATAGAAGAATATAAGAGTGTGTTTGCAAAAGATAAGTATGACATAGGCACTGTAAAAGATTATGAAGCTCGGATAGATCTATTAGTTGATAAATATTGCAGCAAGAGACAATACAGATGCACAATAGAAGACAGAAAAGAAATTGAAGAACAAATTGCAAATCTTTTAAAGAGAAACCTCATTGAGGAATCGTACAGTCCATTTGCAGCACCAGTAACGCTAGCATTTAAAAAAGATGAAAACAAGAAATCTAGACTCTGCATTGACTTTAGAGATTTAAATAAAATAATATCACCACAAGCTCAACCATTTCCAATAATAGATGATTTGATAGTAAAGACTAGAAATTATAAATAATAATAATAATAATACTTTATACTTTATTAACTGAAATTACACAATACGTCTATACAGTAAGTCCATTATGACTTGTGTAGTATATAGTGACATAATTTAAACAGGTTATTCTAAAAATACTTGACACTGCCTTATCCAAATATGACATACTTCGAATTTTGACAAACCATTTTAAATAAACTTTTTATACCATTTTTTCTTCCATCTTACATTTCCAATCACTGCCTGCATTTACTACTAATCTTTACACATCCATCATTACTTTCCCATCATCATTCTTCATTTACTTTCCATGTTTATACCAAATTTATAAAATTTTATACAAAACCGAACCGCTTCATTCTGACAATTAAATTAACTTAATATTTCACAACATTATACATAAACTCGGCTTTTTGGTCTATTCCGCTCCGAATTGAAGACAGAAGTAAAACAGGTTTTGTTACACAAGATGCACACTTTCAATGGACCTGTCTCCCATTTGGCTTAAAAACATCACCGGCAATTTTCCAACGAATTCTAAGCAATATCTTAAGAAAACATAGACTAACAGGATTTTCTATAAATTATATTGATGATATATTAATATATTCTTCGTCATTCGAGGAACATGTGGAACATATAAAACAAATATTAGAGGCAATAACAAAAGAAGGTTTTAGATTGAAATTTAAAAAATGTACGTTCGCCTCGGATTCAGTGAAATACTTGGGCCATATAATCCAGAACAATTCGGTAAGACCAGTTAAAGATAACCTTACTTCAATAAAAGATTTTCCCACTCCAAAAACACAAAAAAATATTAGACAGTTTTTGGGAAAAATAAATTTTTACCATGAGTATATACCAAAAAGTGCAATAATTTTAGATCCGCTACATAAATTACTAAGAAAAAATGAAAAATATATATGGTCGGAAGAATGTGAAAAATCATTTAGGAAAATAAAAGAACTCTTGTGCTCTCAACCAATATTAGAGATATTTGATAAAGATTTGCCTATAAAAATTTACACAGATGCATCATTAGAAGGTATTGGCGCAGTGCTTAAACAAGAACAACCAGATAAGAAAGAAAAGCCAGTTGCATATTTCTCAAAAAAGCTTAATGAAATGCAAAAAAGGAAAAAAGCTATATATTTAGAGTGTCTGGCAATAAAAGAAGCAGTAAAATACTGGCAATACTGGCTAATAGGAAAACCCTTTACAGTATATTCAGATCATAAACCTTTGGAAAATTTAAATATAAAGGCTAGAACGGACGAAGAACTAGGTGATCTAACATATTATTTATCACAATATGATTTTAAAATAATATATTTACCAGGAAAGAATAATCTAGAAGCGGACTGCCTGAGCAGAAACCCAGTGTTAGATTCAAAAGATGACAAAGAAGAACTGTTGAGAATAGTTAATTTAATAAAAATAGATGATATAAAGAGAGATCAAGAAAAAAACCAGACAATAAAAAACGGGAATCCAGAAATAATAAAAAAAGATGGAATTTTTTACAAAAAAATAAGAAAAAAAGAGAAAATAATTTTATCAGAGGAATTTAGTAAGAAAATAATAAAAGATGTCCACGAGGAATGGTATCATATAGGTATCAGACAAATGCAAAGAAAAATTAGCACGGTATACACAGCGAAAAATCTAACAAGAGATATCAAAGAAGCATGTCAAAATTGTGAGGTATGTAAAAAAATAAATCGAGAGGTCAAGGAAAATACGGGTTAATGTCGTATTTAGGACCAGCAACGAAACCGTTCGAAATAATGTCAATAGACACCATTGGCGGCCTCGGTGGATCTAGATCTACAAAAAAAATATTTGCATTTGCTAGTGGACCACTTTACAAGATATGCTTTCATTTCATCATCAAAAACGCAAAGTGCCAACGATTTTATAAAATTAGTGAAAGATGTGACGGAAACAGATGAAATTGGAGTGATCCTCACAGATCAATATCCAGGAATCAACTCGAAGGAATTTAAAGAATTCCTAGAAAAAAATAATATAAAACTGATATTTACTGCAGTAAATACACCATCTTCCAACGGCTTGAACGAGAGACTTAATCAGACAATAGTAAACAAAATTAGATGTAGAATGAATGAACGGAAAGAGAAAAAAGCTTGGACAACAGTGGCAAAAGAATGTGTTGAAAAATACAACGAAACAGAACACTCAATAACAGGTTTTGCACCAATTTATTTATTAGATGGCACGAACGTTTCTACGGAACCTGATGAAGTAAAGAAAGAAACAGATATGGAAGATTGGATTAGAGATAAAAGACTAGCATTGGAAAATACTATTAGATCACATAATTACAATAAAAAACTATTTGATAAAAACCGAAAACAACTAGAACTCAATATAGGAGACAAAGTATATATAGAGAACGGTAATAAACTAAATAGAAAAAAATTAGACGAACTACGAATAGGACCTTTCGAAATAATAGAGAAAATATCAAACACGATATACAAGATAAACACAGGAAGAAAAAAATCAGAGACAGGCCTATGCCATATAACAAAACTAACACCGATCTCAGAAATTGAAGAAGAAGCAAACAAAGAAGATTTAGAAAAAGATACATAATTCGAGAAGCAGCTGTTATTGCGAGTTTTCAGCCCAAGGGGGGAGATGTAAAGAAATACTTTCTTTAATTGAATCTGCCGCGCTACAGTAGTTGGTAGTAGAGATGGTAAGACTGATGAAGACAGTGAGATAGAGACAGAGAAACAGAGAGAAAATGAAAACACACGTGTATTGTTTTAAATAATTAAACTAGAAGATTATTTAAAATAAAGTATAATTAGAGGTGTAACGGAGAAAGAAACTTTAATTGTCGTTTCTCTTGTTACAGGTAAGGTGTAAATATTGTATATTATTGTAAAATAGTGATTAAAATTAAATACTCTTGTTACAGAGCAACATAATTGTTTATTTCTTTGAAAACCCTCAATAATAGAATAATTGTCTTATATATATATATATATATATATATATATATATATATATATATATATATATATATATATATATATATATATGTTCAAATGGGAAGCAAGAATGACGCTATTCTGGCGTCTGAATTTATTTAACGACCAACAATAAATCATAACAAAAGCGGAAATGTTGCTCAAATTCATCTAATGTTTGACATCAAGGCATCCTTTCTTGAAATTAATTAATACATATTTTGACAGCTGTTCATCCGGTAAGTTTAAACATCATTATTCTTAAAAATGACATTTGGCCCAACCTTATCTCTTAGACATACTCATAACCAACAATAAATTTATAAATTAATGAAGGTTATATGCTGCAATCTTGATTTAAAAGGTTCCACAACACAAACACTGTCTTTGGTAAACTCCAGTTCATTGTTCACATAAATAAAAAATAAACTTACATCTAAGTACATTATACAAAGTGTTTGTTCATTACCTTTAGGTAATTGATTTAGAACATAATTCTTTGGTATGTATTTCATTCTTAAGAGTTTAATCTATTTGCATATAGATTTTTGGCTCTTTTAAATTCATTTAATCTGAGATGCTTTCCAAATTTGCTAGTTATAAATTTTAAAAATTTAATTAATGATCATTTTAACAAATTATGGCTTTATATCTTTCATTGCTTATCCAAATAACACTGACTAACAATAATAGAAAATATGCTTGTATATTAATGTTATTATTTTGTTTTCTGTTTTAGTGTAAAGTAAAATATGTCGAACGATGTGGATATGTATACAATCTACAGATAACCCATATGCATTACGTGTAAACCGTAAGTATTGTACTTACTACTGACCAGTGGTACTACTACTACCCCCCATTGCTAATCTGACGCCCCAATTTTGTAGATCTGACAATCTATATTATCAAAGTAATAATCGAAACTTAACGTTATTATACTAGTTTCCGTACGGGTTTTCATTTTTGTTTTTATAGAAATTTATATGGCCTTTGCATTTCCCAGCACAATATATATATATATATATATATATATATATATATATATATATATATATATATATATATATATATATATATATATATATAAGAACTTGCGCTCTGTCAGAACATAATCTCGACACTGGCCATAATATAAATTTTAGTAATGTTCTATTTTACACTGTGAAACCTTAAGTAATAAAAGAATGTGTTTAGAAGAATTTGAAATTACTTTTAACGACAATTTAATAAACTTAAAGAATGATAATAATTTTAGAAACCACTACACCTATTTATATTTCCTAGACAAAAACAAATTCAATTAGACAATATTTAGCTTTATATGTCAGTTTGGCACTTTTCTATTTCACTCAAATTCATAAAAAGGTTTTCTTTTCATGTTTGTTATTACATAATTAGTTTAGTAGAACTCATGTTATATGTAGTATTTTAATCTTTTATATTTTTTCCAAGTAAATTGTAAACTTTTTTTCTTTCCATGTTGTAGCCTTGAGAAAGGAATAATTTTTTTCGAAAGCTCGGCCTATAATAAAGAGTTTTATTCTACAACTGACGACTTTCCCACAATTTTTTGATATATATATATATATATATATATATATATATATATATATATATATATATATATATATATATTGTATTGATATTTGGCAATATCAAACTAAATATATATCAGCTACTTACAAAATACTTAAGGTGCAGGTGTTTTCATATATCCAAGGAAGCCAAACTGTAGTACGGCTTTGCATCATTTGTAAAACAGGCATGTCCAAATAAGGATCTGCATTATTAACAGCATGTTAATCTAAAATTACAAAATTAATAAATGAAATAAGATATGAATTCAAAAACATAATCCTCAAGTAATAAACAGAGCAAATAATTCATAGATTAACCATAAATACAGATAAAATGTAATGAGAACAGATAAACACTCCAAGTTATTCAAATTTAAAAGACTTTGGATTAAGCTACAATGAGACATTTAAAATTTAGTGAAATGTAGCGTGAAATCAAGACAAACTGTTAAATAAACAAAGAGGTGGAATTGATTATAAATAATAGTTATATATAATATTAAGTATGGTTAAGATGTTTTTGTTGACGTTTGTGAAGTAAGGTTAAGATATGTCATGTAAAATGAAAGTGGGAATCAGTGAATTTGACATTGACATTGAATGAGAATTTATTCTAAAGTTTTGACGTGTACATAGAAAAAAATCAACATGTCTATGATCAGGACAAATGACAGACAACAAATAATATTAGTTTGCTTTGGATTTAATAAGCGGAATAGATAGAAATAATAATTGAATCGCTCTCTTCAATTTGGGTCGTCGTAAGAAGAGGATGTTAGAAAGAAATTAAATGAAAATAATTATTTTCATCGGCAAAGTAGAGTTTTAAATGTGTGGAAAGTTTAAAGTAATAAATAGTGTACCTTTTAAATAGAAAGGTAGTTAAAAATCAGTGATACAAGAAGAATATAAATATCCAAATAATTGTTACAGAGGACGCCAAATTTTCAAATCAGAAGCTTACAAAATGGCTGCCTAGTAACGAGACGAGAATCGGCGGTCGTCAAGGGAAGCATTTAGAAGTTTTAAGGTACCGAATTCTACATTACCTAGACAGGCCTGAAATGTCATTGCAGTTCAAAATTTTTTAAAAGAATAAATCGAAATAATAACATTCAAACACATACTTTGTGAATGATAATTGGTACCAATAAATGTACATTAAGCTTTAATTTAGATAATAATATAAATAAGAAATTCATTCATATTTTTAAACTAAGCAGTTTTGAAAAGCGCAAACAAATTTTCCTTTGATAATAAAAAATTAAAATATAAATAAAAGAACTCTAGCAACTTTTGTAATGTACTTAATAAGTAGGGGTGTTATATTTTGTCATATGATTTGTTATACTTTTATACATACAAACTGTTTAAAAGTATTAAATCAACATAAATAGAATTAAAAGCAGTGTTGTTATTTGAGGAAGTTTATAAATTATATATATATATATATATATATATATATATATATATATATATATATATATATATATATATATATATATTGAGACGTTCCCGCTCTTGGACATACTGTACATTATAATTTATATCATTAATACAATTTATTCTCCGGCTACAGGTGTCGATGCTAGAAATTAAGTAAATAATAGGTACCTGTAAGTTGCAATTGTATTTTATGTGGTATTTCCATCGTGGCAGAGTGTAATTAAGATTTGGGGTCGGCTTCACGGGTTTGCTTGTAATTAAATATAGTTTTTGTGTGTCTGTTTTTATGTTTTAAAAGAAAGCTTGAAGATAAGCTTGCTGAACTATATCATACGCTGTAAAAGTGATGTTTTAATAATCATGTGCAGTGAAACTGACAACAAAAATCCATTTCGTTTAGGGTTATTAAGTTGTTTATGTTCAAGTAGGCTATAAATAAAGGGATATCTCACCGTTATACACCCTCTAAGAGAACACAGATAAAATAATGTCATTCGCTAAAAGCGACCTGATGACACATTGAAAACCACATGTTTTCTTTAAAGATATGACGGGTGGTCCACATAATAAATTTAAGGCGCCTGTATATGTTACGCACAGAATCTGCCGTAAGAAAAAACTCTCACCGATAATATTTGAGTCATATTCAAAATGTGTAATTAAATATAATGATTACACGAGTAGCCGCAGAACGTACTTGATGTTGCAATTGGCTGATGTGCACCCTATAGCAAGGTGAAACGCATCTGTCACTTCAGTTATATAGGTCTAAAAGGAAATGTTGACTTTAAAAGCAAACTCTGTTGTTTTAGGACAATGTTAACATGCAATTTATCGATATAAAGAAAGCACACATACATATTTTATGAGAGATGCACTGTATTCTTTGGAGTATGCTTGCAGTAATTAGAAGCGGTTTGGCAGAATTTAAATGTTATAAATTTGTGCATATTAGAACCTGTGATGAACACTAATAAGTACAATTTGGAGAACCTGATTCATCACAATACAGTTTTATACCTGACAACCGTTTCGCTAACGAAATCAGCTTTACCATTACTGGATAAAAATGGATGTACCTGTACACAAGTAATTAAAAGTCAGGCATCGGACATTAAATAAAAAGTCAATATGCTATGTTTGTTCGTACAAGTAGGCAGGTGTTGTCACTCTAACAGACTAGCTTTATGATCGCTTAATTGAATTTGATATACTTGTTCATGCAAGGAATCAAAGTCATACTTGTGTCGGTTAATTAGAATAAAAATATATTGTTGTCGCTAACGACAATATGTGCAATTTATTCTGCATTGCTCAGGCGCGTGTGGAAATTATATAAATTAGTTCTTTTTATAGTCGGCGAACTTAGTAATAGGGCCGGTGGAAATGCTTCATAAAGTAATTATTTGCCACTATATCTGTAGGTCTATTTTAACAGGTAGCTTGAAATTATTCCCTGATACTATGCTTCATGAAATTAATATTGGCCACTATATTTTGTAGATATATTCTGACAGATAAATTGAACTTTTCACTCATACACTAGTTGTCTCATGTTGATTATGTAGAAAATTGTAATTGGTAATGAGAGTAAGTACCTTTGTAGGACATGAAGTAATTTTTGTGTAAGTTCTTAGAATATTTCGTTAAATATTATGCAATTGTTGTGGGTCTAACTGAAAATATCAAGTCAATAGAGAAACTTGGTATAAGCGGAAGCGTGCAGAATGCACGGGAATATAGGCCTAATATCATCATAAAGCGTGGCTATGCATAACGTATGTTATATTGAGAGCAGGGGGGGACATCGCCGTAATGTGACCAACCTCAGCGTCGCGTAAACAAGGAAGGGGTGACTGAATTATATAAGACCAGCGTGTTTCGTGTGGGATTCAGACGGAGTTTGCCAGCCTTACCTCGCCTCAAATTTCTGATCAGGCATTCATTCCCGGCTCCGTCTCGTTACTTCTACTCATTATCGGCCACATATAGTATTTATTCAAATTACCCTGCCCTTGTGAATAAGCGTACGTTGTTCAGGAGACCCCACGTCTGTCCTAGGACTCGTGGAGCTTGAATATCGTCTCGCAAATTCATAAGTAAGCACTAATTACCGGCCACATACATTACTTCCCCTAATTACCCTGCTCTTGTTAATGAGCGTGCGCTATCTGGGAGACCCCACGTCTGTCTTACGACTCGTGGAGCTCAGATACCGTCCCGCAAGTTTACAAGTAAGCACTAATTACCAGCCACATACATTATTCCCCTAATTACCCTGCCCTTGTGAATAAGCGTTCGTTATTTGGGAGACCCCACGTCTGTCCTAGGACTCGTGGAGCTTGAATATCGTCTCGCAAATTCATAAGTAAGCACTAATTACCGGCCACATACATTACTTCCCCTAATTACCCTGCTCTTGTTAATGAGCGTGCGCTATCTGGGAGACCCCACGTCTGTCTTACGACTCGTGGAGCTCAGATACCGTCCCGCAAGTTTACAAGTAAGCACTTACCGGCCACATACATTATTCCCCTAATTACCCTGCCCTTGTGAATAAGCGTTCGTTATTTGGGAGACCCCACGTCTGTCCTAGGACTCGTGGAGCTTGAATATCGTCTCGCAAATTCATAAGTAAGCACTACTTACCGGCCACATACATTATTTCCCCTAATTATTCTGCCCTTGTTAATGAGCGTGCGTTATTTGGGAGACCCCACGTCTGTCGTACGACTCGTGGAGCTCAGATACCGTCCCGCGAATTTACAAGTAAGCACTAATTACCGGCCACATACATTATTTCCCCTAATTATTCTGCCCTTGTTAATAAGCGTGCGCTATCTGGGAGACCCCACGTCGGTCTTACGACTCGTGGAGCTCAGATACCGTCCCGCAAGTTTACAAGTAAGCACTAAGTACCAGCCACATACATTATTCCCCTAATTACCCTGCTCTTGTGAATAAGCGTACGTTGTTCAGGAGACCCCACGTCTGTCCTAGGACTCGTGGAGCTTGAATATCGTTTCGCGAGTTCACAAGCCCATCAATCATCACGGACTTCCTTCAGCGGCCCTAGGTGATCCCCTCACTACCGCCGAGTTGCCGCCATCTCCGTTGACCGCACGAGCATCAGACAAATACCCCTATACTTCTCGGAAATTGAAATATCGCAGCTTGCCCACGGGTAATAATGTCCAGCAGTGATACAGAGGGTGAGTTTCTTTCATTTTACTTATGTACTTTAGTGTCCGGATAAAGCTATGGTTGGTGGCCATAATAACGTGGAATGAGTCGCGATATCGGGAGTCACGCAAAGGTCTCGACTGTCCTCTAAGAGGTCACGAAATGTCAACATAAAATGTCCTATTTTATGCGGTAAAACGTTTAGTCATACTAGATAATTGCAGGAATGACTCATGCTCATTTCAAGAATGTATAAACTGTTCAAATGTGTCTTATATAGACATAGAACAGTAATGGTTTATGTTCATTGTAAGAAAATATATATCTGGGCGAAGTATAAATAATTTAAATGAGATTGGTCAAATGTGTCTTAAATAGGCATAGAAAGGTAATGGTTCCTGTTCATAGTTAAAATGTGTTTCTAGGAGAGGTATAAATTAGTTAAATAAATTGTTCAAATTTGTCCTAACTTGGCATATAACAGTAATGATTCACGTTCATGGTTAAAAGGGTATTTATAGGCGAGGTATAAATTATATAAATAAATTTATCAACTGTGGCTTAACTAGGTATAGTACGGTAATGATTTGTATGCATTGTTAAAAGGTACTTCTAGGGAAAATGTAAATTGTTCAGATTGGCATAGTAGAGTAATGATTCATGTACATTACTCAAGGGTATTTCAAGGCAAGGTATAAATTGCTTAAATAGATTTTTCAGATAGGTGTTGACCTAGCATAGTTAGGGGTAATTATGTATACACAATTCGTGCAAATTCAGTAGTAGCCACTCCGAAGCGGCTTGGCTCCAAATGAGTGTATCATTCTTCTGACGTCACACAGGCAGGCATTAACTGCACCGAATAGGAGTCATAGTAGGGGTCATGTACTCACAAAGGGGGTAGATGTACAGGGAGGCTAAAAATAAAGGAAATTCCCGGAATGTAAGACTGGTTCCTCGATATTAAGTCAGGCTTGTAAGGTTTCACTCTTTTGGTGACTTCCCACCATGTCTTCCGGCTCTTGCTTAATGAGTAACGAAAGGGTTAACATGTCTAAATGAATCTTGCGTTCCTTGACCTGCACATAAATATGATATTAAGACCACAATAGAGTGGCGCCTCAACGATAACCTAACACCACAATAGCGTGGGACTCAACTTTAAACCAACAAATAAATCACATATATTTTGTGCATAATAGAAATGCAAAAGGCAATTTAGCATGCAGTGTAAAATACAAATGAGCTGGACATGGAGAGAAGTCATGAAATAAACAGGCATGCATGTAAATTATACATGCGTGACCTGGTTGACTGCTTTTCAGCGCGAACAGACGAGTAGCGAACAAGTCGCGAGTACATTTCACTATCTTCTCTGAGCACTCTATGTTTGTGGTTATCCATTTAAGACAACAGGTATAATCATTATTGAAATTAAGAATGAACTAAACTAAGGGTTAACTAAAACAAAAAACACAACTGAAAACCAAATAGGTATCATATCCAAATAACGGAAACCACATTACTTTAGAGAATGCTTGGCGTAGAGAAGTGTGCGTGTATCGCAGGTCAGTAACGGCTCGTCCTATTTAAAAACAGGGAATCAGCGTTCATTACGGGCTCTGTAAGTAACGCGTTTTTAATTTATTGATGAATATGATTAGCTTGCCCTCGTGACGTCGAAATCTTTACTATTAGGGTATTTGAAAATGTCATGTCCATTTTTGAGGTCATGAAATAAATTTGTTAAGTCGAGATCTGATTTTTCTTTCTTCCCTTCACCCTCCTGCAGTAAAAATTAGATTTAAGGATGTGCAATAGTGAAAAAGTGAACATTGGAGTAGGTCTCGTGCTATCACGACGTAGGAGACGACCACTATACGATCACTGGCCATAGATTTCAGGTAATTATTTTATTGCAAACAAGATAATCAAAGGTAAGATCATGTATTGTTTTGTGCTACAAATGGTGGCATTTATTGTGTTGCATTTAACTATAAATATTTGTGTTGCGCAAATAAGATAATAAGATGTGGAAATTAAAGAAGGGAAGAAGGGGAGTTTAAAGAAAAAAAGGGGGGGGTAATCTCAATATATATATATATATATATATATATATATATATATATATATATATATATATATATATATATATATATATATATATATATATATATATATATATATAAATTAAATTTTTTGGAGAAATATGGTTGTAGAAAAGTTATTATTTTTATACCAAAGTAAATTTAAATATAAAATGCTAAAGTGGATATATTGGTGATATTTGGGATTGAAGGGGAGAGAAGTTCAAGGGAAATTTGGAAAGTGACAGAATAAAACCGTTTGACAGTTTGATTTTATTGGAAGAAGTTTAAAATTATGTCATTTGCAAGCACAAGCTAAGCTTTTTTGTGAGACATGCTGTATAATTAGGATAACAATAAATAAATAAAAATAAATAATATATATATATATATATATATATATATATATATATATATATATATATATATATATATATATATACATATATTTGGTTAAATCATATAAAAGAAAATGAATTCACTACACACCCTAGAAGTATGGAGTCAATAGCTGGGCAGATTTAAAGAAACAATTAAAAGGTTATCAATATAATTAGCACCCAACAAAAGAATATAAAGAAAAATATACCAATTTCAGTAAGTAGAAATTAATTTAATTAACACCCAATAGTAGATAGTCCGGCACCTGGGCTCACCCCCTCCACTTTTTTCCTGCGCATGCGTGATGACGTCACGCGCATGCGCATGTCGTTGGCAATGTACAGCTGACCTGTCAGGTTTGACAGCTGTCAGCTGTCATCTGACCTGTGACAGGTGACAGCTGTCAACGTCAGCTGTCATCTGACCTGTCCGGTTTGACAGCTGTCAAATGTTATCTGACCTGTGACAGGTGACAGCTGTCAACGTCAGCTGTCAGTTGACCTGTCAGGTTTGACAGCTGTCAAATGCCATCTGAACGTTCCAAGATGGCAACCTGTCATGTTTGTGTCCATAGACAGCCGCAACCCGGGTTAGGTCTCTATGTGTGTCTGTCTTATGTCACATCTGATGACGTCAAAGGTCTCAAGATGGCAACCTGTCATGTTGTTCCATAGATAGCTGCAACCCGGGTTAGGTCTCTATGTGTGTTTGTTATTAACTGTCTTATGTGACATCTGACCTGATGACGTCAGACGTTCCAGAGATATCTACAACCCGGGTTAGGTCTCCATGTGTTTGTCGAATCTCTGCTATCTGGTTGTTTGTTAAGGTTAAGTATGTGTTGTATGACAGAAGCATGCTGATTACCAATCATCTGATTGTTTGTTAAGGTTATGTTCGTACACGTGTTGATTACCAACCATCTGATTGTTTAGTAAGGTTATGTTTGTATTTGTTATGTCGTCAACGCGCTATCTGAATGTTTGTTAAGGTTATGTATGTGTCGTATGACATATAGCATACTGATTCCCCGCCATCTGATTGTTTATTAAGGTTATGTTTGTATTTGTTATTTGAATGCAAACAGACATAATACAAGAGTGTACTTACATACAACAAGAGACGTCATCCTTGTTTCACAGCTTAACACATACTGAACAGGTGTCTCCTGTGTTCAGGAAACAGACAGACAGACAGCTGATTGCCATTGTTGGAGCTTGTACACGCTGTTTGAAAGGATATAACACACAGAACAGCTTGATGTCTTTGCTTAGACTGAGAGATACATGTGTAATAACACACACACAGACAGACAGCTGTTTAACAACAGCTAGAGTGAGTAACACTGGTAAAACACAGCAAAAACAGACAGACAGACAGACAATTGATTGCCAACAAGTATCATATAGAACCTTGTTGGAGCTTGTACACGTTGTTTGAAAGGATATAACACACACACATAGGTCATGACAGCTCGATGTCTTTGCTTAGACTGACAGACAGATGTATGTAATAACACACTGACAGACAGACAACTATTTAACAACAACTAGAGCGAGAGCTGAACAGTATAACGCTGGTTAACGTGGAGAGCAGTCATGTTCAAGCTACTCTTGAGTATCTGTGTTCTTTGTCTAAGTGCCTCCTGTGGAGAGGATGTAAGTGAAACAGACAGACAACTGGCCAAAGATTATCTCATCAAATATGGTTATTTAAGCAGTAATATCACTAACAATGACCAGCTAACGATGTTAGAGAAGACAGAAGCTTTCACAGAGGCTTTAAACATGTTTCAAACGTTTTTCAGTTTACCCGAAAATAACAATTTGACTAGTAGAGATATTAAACTGATGAAACGTAAACGATCTGGTGAAGAAGATTTTTCCCAGAATTCCTTATTAACAGTAAAACCTATATGGAAAAAGAAAACTTTGAAATGGTACATACATTATTCAGATCCTACAATACTAGTGCTAACACAAAAAGCATTCAAACAATGGGAACAACATATTAATTTGAATTTAGTGAGAACAAATAACTATGCGGAAGCCGACATAGTTATAAGTTTTTGTGATGACCAACATCTTTACTTGAGAGGTGGGCAACCGTGTGCATATCCAATTGGCGGTGATGTTTTAGGACACGCTTATTTTCCAAATATTGACAATACACCCATAGAGATCCACATAAGCAATAATCTCACGTGGAACCTTCGACCACACGCATCAAATGGCTCATCATACTATATGGTTATTCTGCACGAACTGGGACACGGTTTAGGACTCAAACACTCCAACAATCAAAACTCTCTTATGTATCCATATGCTGGGTCCGGTATATCTGACGAAGATATTCAACGAATGCAGGAGCTGTATGGGCAACGCTCTACAACAACAATAACAACAACATCAACAACACAACCTACAACCAAGACATCAAAGACTACAACAAAGACTACAACGAAACCTTCGATAAAACCAAAGGCGTTCGCTGTAAAACCTGAAACCAAAAACACTATGGACTTGTGTAATTATATAGACAAGATCAGACCGTTAGTCATTATAAACCACAACATGTATCTGTTTTATAAGAAATGGGTGTGGGTTGTCCCGTTGAACAATATGAAGGGTCCCTATCCGGAGGTAAAACTTGTGACAGATTGACTACCACATTTGAAAAATTTAAAAGAAATTAAACATATATATCAGAGGCCTAGTGGTGAAGTGGTCATGTTTACCAATGACGAAACATTCAGCATTGTTGCGTTTCCTAGCATACAAGCTACATTCGTAGCCCCCTTCAATAATCTCACATATCTGAATACGTTGAGGTTTGACCGGATAAATGCAATAAACACATATACAGGAAAAACCATTATATTTCATTCGGATAACATGTATGAAATCATCGGTGAGAAGGGAGCTGTTTTCTATAGACTAGAAGCAGGTTATATAGACAAATTTTCTCCCGAATTCCCAGCTAAGATTGATGGCGCATTGCGGTACACCAATGGGCAGATATACATATTTCGGAAAAATAAATATTACGAATTTGATGAGTTTACCAATCAGGTCGTTACAATAGGCCGTAAAGATTTATCTATGTTTGGTATTCAATGCCCGACCCGCAGTCTATATGAGCAACTCAGTCTGCTATTACAGAAGATTATCAGCTATACAAAGGATAACACTGACCACCAACCAGCAAATATTGAAGACTATAATGATTATATATAGTGTGTAACTTGTTCAAAATATTTGTTTAACAGATCAAACAGCTGACACTTAGCTTAACATATTAATGTATGAAAATAAAAATATTTACCAGCATGTATATGTATTTTTATTCCTTGTCAACAAGACCTCGGTTCTGTTTAAGAGTGTCTAGAGTACACTCGACAGCAGTTCAATATATGAGTTAAATAACACTGCTGTAGGGGGCCCCCTTGATGGGTAAATGGTATTCGTGTTTGGACTTGTCTAGAATACAGCCGTTAGAAGTTATCATAACAGGAAGTATGACATCATCCATAAACGTGTTTGAGCTTATCTGTATAGTTGTTATCTAGTGTAATTTTCGATGAATGACATCACCCCATTATTCGTGTTTGAACTTGTCTAGAATACAGCCGCTGGCGGTTGTCATAACAGGAAGGATTACATCATCCACAGACCTGTTTGAGCTTTGTCTGTACAGTTGTTATCTAGTGTAATTTCCGTTGGATGACATCACCCCATTATTCGTGTTTGAGCTTGTCTAGAATACAACTGTTGTCTTAACAGGAAGGATTACATCATCCATAGACCTGTTTGAGCTTATCTGTACAGCTGTTATCTAGTGTAATTTCCGTTGGCTGACATCACCCCTGCAGTCGTGTTTGACACGGTTTCCCATAAGAAACAACGTATTTGTAGACACCCACACACACACATACACGCATACTAGTTCGTGGGTATAAATGAGTGAGCAAGTTCGGTTATAGTATTAGTTGCTGTACCATGCCGTTTAACAGTTTCTTATGGTATGGACACAAAAATAGATTGATTGAAGAAGACTGTGAATTTGAATTAAAACAGTTGGTGTTAAAGATACAAGAAGAAGCCTTTACCGACCAACGTGATTCTGAAGGGGAAAATTATGAAGGCGGACATATAGTCGAGTTGTGTGACATATATTTAAGTGGGTTCTGCTCTACACAATTTTTTGCTTTGGCGCTCATTCGATACCATACAGGAGCTCCGTTAAGTGAACCGTTTTTCAAGTATTTACCCGAAGAAGCAAAAAATCAATACATACGTTATTACGATAAACAAACCGTCCACACAGAGGCTATTTAGTTTATACAAAAAGCCCGTGGTATACAGATGAAACGAGAATGAATAGTGAGAACGACACCACAAAAGTCAGACTGTTGGTGTTAAAGATACAAAAACAAGCTTATCGAGACGGGTGTAAGTCCGAAGCCGAAGAATATGAAAGTAGACATATGGTTGAGTTGTGTGACTTATATTTAAGTGGATTTTGTTCTACACAATTTTTTGCTGTGGCACTCATCCAACACCAACCGGGGGCCCTGTTAAGTGAACCATTTTTTAAATATTTACCTAAAGAAGCAAAAAATCAATACAAAAGTTATTATGATGCTGATGAGGTCACACTCGAAACAACGAACATTGAAATTGAACCGCCAACCGAGGAAGAACTCAAACACGAAACACTCGAGACGATGAGAGAAGGGTTTAATAAAGAATTTGAGTTTTCAAGCTGTGATGACATCCACAAGGTTGCAGACCACCTAAACGATATATTAAAGCACAGTTCTAATTTAAATGATGATGCTGAACGTACTAAATCCATTAATTTTCTAACACGAAAACTTCACCGTACAGACGCCACCGACATGTTATATACAATTTGTAGCGAATATTTCGACAGTCTTCCAACCAATGCTGATTGGGATAGATATGAGAACAAAGATTGTGTTGCTGTAGACAAGTTTGTTAAAGTCTGGCAGAAATATCTGGATGATCATGCAGTGTAGCACGAAATATGCTAAAGTATTTAGTGATCGCAATAGATTTGTAAAATTTACCAGGAAACCAATCAGAACCATTCAACCGAGGTTTGTGGTGGGGGAACAACAAAACCTACTTAACATGGTCAGCAAGCTTCAGTCTAAACTTAAAAGAGTTTGTGTAAACATGTCTTGCGATTGTATTAACATGAATATGTCGGCGTCGGAGAGTGATAACAACGACGATTATGCCGTTGATGAAAACGATGGCCCCGATTTCACAGAACACCGAACGCGACGAGTCTTATTTAACAAGTATCAAGCTGACGACAGGCTGTTGATGGAAACCACTTTTAGTGTTCGACGATCCTTGAAATTGATTACCGGCATCAGTGCAAGAAACGACTTTACAAATGTTGTGAAATTTGTCAATCCGTTGGCGTTGGATGAAGAAAACCAATATTTGGCCTTGGAAGAGTGGGATTTTTACGATTTCCTAGACAACATACGTGAGCTGTGTAGGAAATATCTTAAAGGTGAAGACGAGCCAAATAGCTTTATAGTGCATCATCTTAATTACTGCCGCATAACCTATTCAAACGTGCTAAGTGAAAAAGCCTTGTGTATCGATAACGGTTTCACATCTATGCATCTATTCTTAAACGAAGAGTGTGTAGAACAGCTGCTGAGACTTGAGGTGTTGGTTAAAGCAAGACTGAACTATCTGAAAGAATCACAATTTACATGGACTTACACGTGTTTTATGGAAAACATAGTGCAAATATTAAACGATCTGGGTAGATGGGACGCCAGTGTACCGCAAACCATACAAACTATAAAAACGTTACTCAACACTGTAACACCAGCATTTAAATATTACATGTTGGAGTGTTTGCACTACGCTCAAGAACAAGTATTGACAGACATCCACAACATTCGCCATGGTTCTTTTTAAAGCAAGTTTCATCGTTCTATCAGCACTGTGTCAGAATGAGTTGTATATTCATAAGCCACCCAATGTAACAGAAGTACGAATTTGTTTCGACACCGATGACTGCATGATATGGTCAGGTCTTACAACAACAACATATCTACACAACGATGACCTAGCCCCACTTGCAACATACAACATGTCAGCCAAAAGTATGTCATCTGATGTGATACGTTACAAAGTTATGTTTCTGTTTGATAATGGTAGTCGGGGCGAGACACCTGATTGGACCACTCTTGTGTTGACTGACGCCCAGCTGTTCACTTCAAAGTATATTTTTGTGTTTATAGCCACTGGCTTTCTCACATGTCTTACCATATTCATGTTGATGTATTTTTGTTTCAAATATAGCACTTATCTGCACAGGTATCGCAAACGTGTTTGCTAATACAAATATATAAAATAAACACTTGTGTTTTATTTACTAGTTTTAAGGTTTGTTAAGGGGTACTAGAAAAACATATATATAATTTACAACTTTTTATTTCGGTAACAAGTTTACAACATACGAAAATAATAGCATACAATTATTGATGCTGCATATACAGCTTCTAGTGTATCCTGGTGAGTGATGCATGCACTTAGGAATGTCTGGCACTAACGTAGGACAATCAACGTTTGTTTCTAAATTGATCACGTCCACACGGTAGCCACAAGTGAGGAGCATCTGTGTCAGAAATCTCTGTTTATTCTCGCCTTTCACATAGATTCTGTCCACCTGTTGTTCGACGATGTGTTTCATCAGGATATTTGGTAATTCTTCTAAATAAACAGCACCATAATTATAGTCGATACAATGGTGACGGGTCTGCAGAAACTTGACTTGTTTGATTACATCAGCAGATAGAAAACGCATTGGTTGTGGCGGCTTAAACACATACTGTACAGTTTGATACCCATTATAAATTACTAGTTCTTTAGGTGTGAAGTCGGGGAGACAGAAACCCTGAGTGTCGACAACGACGAACCTCATCTTGACACTGCCCCATCCACTATACTTCCACATCGGCTTATATAGACCTCTAGGGTGAGCGGTGGGGGAACGTTGTATGCCATATTAAGATGATAGAACGAACAACGTTAGAGAGTGGTGAGTATTCGATGATGCAATCATGTATAATTATGCAGAAACATTTAGTGTTATTGGGAAAGTTCTGGTTACTTTCCATTTCCTATTTGATATCGACAGTGGACGGTTTGATGGAATCCGTATACTTTGAACAATCAAACACAAACATGGGATATTTTGCGAAAGCTTTGTAATCCAACGTAGGCTGAGGTTCTCTACCGAGATATGCTCGTTGAAATGTTTTTATATGCTTCCAGATAATTTGCTTGCCCAAAGTTCAGATTCATACCCTCGGTCGGAATTTGTTTTGAATTCAGGTGCAGTCTTATATCTCGAACGTCCACATGATCAAACTGGTTAATATCTTTTCCTGGGTTGTGGTGGCGATCCGTTTGAAAGATGACGATAACAAAGCGAGGTCGTTCGGTGTTTGATGAGGTCTTTACAGACCACAAGTCCTTGGTTGAATTACTTACATTCGGTAATTCGTACATCTCCCATTTTCTAAACGGTATAAGAATCTTTTTATCTTGAGCGATCGATTGCAACAGCTGCTGTTGTATCACATCGCTGGGGTGTATGTGTTTGACTTGCAGAGCCATATGTTCAATGTTAAACTTTATAGCTTTGTCAGCGCCTGCTACACCGCTCAGAATATAGCAATTTCTATCGTTCTGACCGCGTGTTAGGCGTACCAACAAACGACTGAAAAGCACTTTTCTGTAATCTTTGAAAATATTACACAGATAGCTGAGCGGTAGGCAATAGCAAAATCTGTTGTTTTTCACCATGGTGTTCCTTTCGTTCGGATGCCAACCGGCAGGGATGAGAGCTCGTGCTTCATCGCTGTTGGCTTGTAATAATGTTCGGACTGCTGTAACGATGCCTGGGTTTCTAACACGTTCGATAATCTGATTGCACATCTCAACAGCCACAGAGGAGAACAAATGAGCTGCCGCATTCGCTGTTACCGACACATCACCAGTTGTACCCGTTGTCTCAGTGGAACCGCTGATCAGGAGAGCTGCCGAAGACCAATCGTAAAACACATCTTGTTGGTTGATGGCAAACTCACATGTGTCGTTGTAATCAAATGATCTGGTTTGCGGGGCGTACGTGTGTACTTCTTCTCCCTTGATGGATTCGTCGTGAACGGGGTCTGCGAAGATATGTAGTTTGTTTGACATCGTAACCCAATGATTGTAGAAACTGTACGTTCTCTTCGGATAGAACCGTCTGTGATGCAGACAACAACGATACTGACCGATGTTGCTCGTCGGCACCTGTATTTATAACTAACATACCGCTGGTGTCTTGCTCAGCTGTAATATAACGATGATCTCTTCACCTTGAAAGTTCACAGGCACTGCATTCTGATCGATGATGTTTACATTTATATGGGAGATGATACGTGTGTTGACGGGTAGAAACAGTTTACTGTGGGGGTTTATGTCGATTGCATAGCCCGGATCAACCATAGGAGCAAACTCGTATAGTGTGTGTGTCGGTTTGCCTTCGTGGTAAGACCCGCTCACTATGTTACACTCCAAACGGATCGTTTTCACTTTAACAATCTCCACTGGTAAATCGGATGCGTGCACCACATCCTTAATAAGAGATCTGGTTGAGGAAAAACCCAAGAGAGGAGCTATTGAGGCGTCCACTGTCAAATCAATGTCATACTTGCACTGTATCTCACACTTCAAAGTGTTGTTGTTGGCTTTCAAACTGAACAGTTTACTTGCATCGTCAACAGCGGCACCCCCTGGAAAATTATTCAACTTGAGATAGATACGGGCCATTTCATTTTGGATACAGCGTTCCATATCGCTAATTTCATATGCTCCATTGGGAATTATTATTTCTTGTATAACACCATCTTCCTTAGGCTCGGCGTCGAGTGTAAAATAAAAATGCAACTTATTACAACCGGTCTCTATATTTGGTATGGTGTTGTATGTGTGAAAATTCGAGAGTGCCACCGAATGATCGAACCGGGGGTCCAACACTATCGGTGGAAATATATCCAATGACAGGGAGGACGTAGAGCCTTTCAACTCGAACGTTAGCGACATGACTGATACACACAGGTTACTGTTTGAGTCTTTTATTGCAAAAATTTTAAACACAAATGACCACAATTAATTGTGTTATATGTTTGATACACATCATGATTATACAGTATGGAATAGTCTTTAAGGTAACGTTGCAGCTCTACAGGAGGCTTCAAGTTTCCATACGAGTCAAAGTACTCAACGATGTCACCGCGTTTCCTCACAGCGACCCAATGACTGCCTGGCTCCTTGTGTGTTTGCAAATTCATGATGAACGATTCATTTTTACGTGGTCCATTGCGAGGTAGCTCGTCTCGCATGTATACACCTCTAAAATATGGGATTTTCATTTTACCAGCAAACTTGACAAGATCTACATTTGTTAGAGGTCTTGCTGGTAAAGGTATCACACGTTTTTTGTCTTGTGTAAATACAAACCGTAGCCGGTGCGTTGTTTCTTCATGTACAAACCATCACCCATACCAGTACTTCGTTTGCCCACAGCAATGGCCTCCATTGTTTGATTGTGGCGTTTTGCCTCTTCCAATTTCTGTTTCGCAGACTTGGCATCGTTCACAGCTTTAGCAATACCTGCAGCACCACCGCCCAGAGCTCCTAGTGCTGACAGCCCACCAAATATAAGAGGTAACAGCGGAAGGAAGCCTCCGCTTTTGGGTATTGGAATAACTCGCGGTACCTTAACTTGCTTTCGACCACCTGCGTTTTTGATGACTTCTCGCTACATGCAGTAGATTTTTCACAGACGGCACCTCCTCTCCCACATTGATAGCGCCGCGCATCAAAGCCAGTATGTTTTTAAACGGTACGTTACCACCGACTTTTCTCTTACTAGTTTTTCTGAGTTTGTTCACACCCATACCAAGTTTTCGTTTAACTTTCATTGTTTTTGCTACACTCCAAGCGGCCGCCTTCTCACCAAAACTTGCGTCCTTTGACTTGACTCGTTCCTTGGCTCGGTGCTCCAACACCTCGTCGACACGATGCCTGTCACTCAACTGTTTAGATTGAGAGTAGGCGATGTCGTGCTCTCGACAAGCACGATCTAGCGGGTTGATACCTTGATCGCCTCTGGCAAGACGTTCTTTAAGTTTAGTGCCTGGACCACAAAACTGATAACCGGGTATGTGTAACTCAACAGGCAGTTTGTTGATGAGTGTGTTAACGAGGCCTTTACCCTTAATGACCAACATTGATACTAAAGCGGTGCTGTATTAAACACCAGTATTTATACTTACAACAAGCAGGTTGGTGTTAGTCTAGTTAACGATGCGTATCGTAAAACACACAACAACAGCCCTACCAGTTACAAACTTGGACGATGTTGTGCGTGTGGAAACAGTTACACAACACAGACACGGTCTTCTGTTACCCGACACGGTACGTTGTTTGATATGTGGTCCTAGTGGCTGTGGTAAAACCAATGTCATGCTAAGTTTACTGTTTGAAGCAAACGGTTTAAAGTTTGAAAACGTTTATGTGTATTCAAAGTCACTGTATCAACCGAAATACAAGATGTTAAAGGAGGTATTGGATGCTACAAAGGGTGTTGGTTACTATCCTTATCGAGAAAACGATGACATATTAGATCCGGGAGATGCCTTGGACAACTCTGTGTTTATATTTGATGATGTAGCTTGCGACAAACAATATAAAATAAGAGCATACTTTAGTATGGGCAGACATAAAAACATTGATTCCTTCTATCTTTGTCAGACATACAGCAAAGTACCAAAACAACTGGTGCGTGACAACGCAAACGTTGTTGTGTTATTCAAACAAGATGAAACCAATCTTAAACATGTGTATGATGATCATTTGACCACCGATATGACTTTTGAAAAGTTCAAGACACTGTGTGGTGAATGTTGGCAGACCAAGCATGATGTGATGGTGGTCGTTAAAGATTGTGATTTAGCACAAGAGCGGTATCGCAAAGGCTTCGATCATTTTATATATATTTAAACTGCCACGTGTGTGAGTGTGTGTTAGTCTTCATGTGTTCAACATACGGTGAGCATGGCGAAAAAATCTAAAAGTCATCGTCGCCAACAAAAACTATCAACACAGCCGCCCAATATCAAACGTAAAATATCCGATTTATCAAAGATTATTCGAAACAAATATTTAGCTTTGAAACTGGGCAAAACAGGGACAGATGAAACGTTACACCGTTTATATAAACCTCTGTTAAAACCATTGGATGATATATCTAAAAACACAGCAACCACAGCGTTGGCTACTGCTCAAACAACTCTGCAGCAACAGCAACCAACTAAAACTGAACTTGATGTCAAACCACCATCACCACCAGCAAAGAAGGAAGTTCAATTTCTTAGTGATGATGAAACGTTTGAGTTGGAAGCAGAATCACCTGAACCTGAACCCGAACCTGAATTGTGGGTTACGAAAGCTTATAGAAAACTAGATGCCGCAGCAAATACACCGGCAGCTATTTACGACCAAGCGTTAAGTTCGTATCCTGTAGTTGTTCGCTATTATGTTGATAAATATTTCACAGATAATCAGCTATGTGATCAAACATATGGTGTTACTTATGATAAAGCCACCAATACTTGGATGCTTGGCAATAAACCTGTTAAATTTGTTGTTACTGACGTAGATTTTAGAAATAGAGAAAGCTTTCAAATTGTTGTTGGTGACAGAAGATATTACGGCACTCAACACCTATTGGAATTGATCTTTTTGAGAAAACCAGGTATGAGTGCTATGAAAAATAAGAACGCTTTACGTGACTATGCAGACATTATGGCAGCTACGAGTCTTCACAGAAAAGAGAACAATCCTAAAGAAGACGTTCTGCGAAACACCTCTACCAAATATCAACATGTAATAAAACCAATTTTAGAGAAACAAGAAGGTGCTAGAGCGTGCTCTTCCTCAGTAACTTTAGGTCATGGTATGCCATACATGCTACATACTAAGAAACAGAAAGAATATGTGTACTGGGATGATGTGAACGAACTGGTTGACAGACTTCGTCTTCTCGTGGCTTCCCAAGTTGCAGGTAATAATGCTCATAACAATGAGATACAGTCAATCTTGGAGGAGCTGAAGGAGGCTCGCATCATATAAAGAGTTAACACACGTCAACCATTAGTTTCATCATGTCTATCGACAAGTTTGGTCGTACTGCTGCAAACTTCAACAGCAACAGCTCTCTACACAACCGCGTGGTTCAACGAAAGATTTTCCCAAGAACTGCAAGTGGTGATTTCGACGTACAAAACCATAGATTGTGTAACGTAGCCAACCCTATCGATTCAGCAGATGGCGTAACTAAATCATTTGTTGATGCCTGGGTGGGCGACTATCAGAAACATAAAGCCGAGTATCTGAAGAATAAAGATGAAGTGACACAAAAACTAGTGGCCATTGTGTTAGAAGCTGTGCATAAGCCGGAGTTGAACGCTTTGAAGCACGAATTGGAACAGAAATTGAAAACTTTAACCAGGACCATAACAGCTCAAGTTTTAAAAGATATCGATCTGTCAAAGAACCCAAAGCTAAAGAAGAAGTTGGGTGAAATAGACAAAAATCTAAAAGATTTACATGACAAGTGGATACTTTTAAATCCAACATCACCATGAAGCGTCGCCGGCAACAACAACAACAACCACGTAACGATGAACCATCTGATGCTAAGAAACAAATTATAAACGAGTTGTACAAGCCTGCTAGAATCAAGTTTAAACGTAGACACACCATAATTAGAGGTTTGAATGACTTGTGGCAAATTGATTTGGCCGAGTTTACAGACTATCATCGTGAAAACTCCGGTTACAAGTACATTCTGGTGGTAATCAATTGTTTTTCAAAGTATGTGTAGAGGTGACTAAAGCCATGGCCGATATTTTAGCTAACAGCACAGCACCATCCCACATTCAGTCTGATCTTGGCAAGGAGTTCTACAACGCTAAATTTAAGGCCCTAATGACCAAATACGGTATCAATCATTACAGTACCTATAGTGTGAAGAAGGCGGCAATGGTAGAACGAGTCATACGTACGTTGAAAGAGAAGATATATAAAAACTTTCACTTGTCTGGTTCTTACAAGTGGCTACATATCCTACCCAATGTCACAGCTACATATAACGCAACCATTCATCGTACCACAGGTGTCAAACCTCTGGATGTCACTAGGAAAAACGAGGCAGCTATTCGTAAGCAGATCTATTCCAACACCATACCGGTGTCTGTACAAACTAAATTTAAAGTGGGCGATGTTGTACGTATAAGCAAGGCAAAAACAATATTTGAAAAAGGTTATACACCACGTTGGTCCGCAGAGTTGTTTAAGGTGGCCACGGTGCAACCCACTATCCCAGTGACTTATTTACTAGAAGACATGCAAGGCAAACCAATCAGCGGAGGGTTTTATGAGCAAGAACTACAAAAGACTTTATCTTCTGACCTGTATTTAATCGAACGAGTGTTGAGAAAAAAAGGCCCCAAGTCTTACGTGAAATGGCTTGGTTTTGATCGGACCCATAATTCCTTGGTCAACACCAAAGACATTAAATAACTTGTATTATGTTATGAATAAAGGAAACATGTTAAAAGTATTTTTTTTATATTTCAAATCCTCCTTTATGCATTCACGCCAACAGAATGGTTGTCAGAAAATACAGCTAATAAAACACACAGAGATTTTTACACATATATTTTTTTTATCAACTAGTGTTATAGGTAAATCTGTTACACGTTAGCATATCTTTCAGTACAAGTTGATATTTAGTAATAAATTCACACACTATACACAGATTCTCAGAGTATTTTAACCGGGCAATGAAGAAGGCACAAGGTATGACTGCCCTGTCTCTGAACTTGGACAGTTCCGATCTGATGTCAGCCATAAACATGTTTAGGTCGAAGAAACTCCTAAAACGTAATTCCAACAATAAGTCTTTGACCACAGAGCCAACATCTTCTAGTATTTTCAATGATTCCAAGCTTAGGTTGAAATTAGTGACATATTCAACACTGCACAGCCTAAACTTAAAAAACACTGATTTTCGTTGTGTTTGAACCAAGTATTTAGTAAGTGTATACGAATCGCCGCTTTTGTCTGTACCCTGTGATTGGTTTTCCAGGTTGTAAATTATGGTGGGTAACACATTTAAAAATTCTTAAAAGGTCCACATATCGAAAAACACAGGTATGTTACAATTTTTCTGTGAAACCTTAACCAGAGGCAAAAAGTTTAACAGGGGGTCAGCACCGATCGTGAGTATTTTCTAACCGTTTGGTAACAGCGAAAACGTTGTCTGACCAACGAGCTCACAGTCTTGTGCTTTTAGTTTTTCTCCATACTTTTCTGATTGATCTCCAACAACTTCTCATTGAATATCTCATCGTGTGTAGGCTGATATTCGGGTGTTTGTATGTTTGTAGGATCTGCAGCATTCATACTAATATCAGAGAGATTATTCGGTTCACTTGTGTCTGTTGTTGTTGGATAGCTTGTGTACAGTTCACCTATGATATTATCCCACGTCTTAGGTTCTTCTTTTGTTATAATACTTTCAACTGCGTTAGCCAGCAAGACATCTTGTAACACTTTAAGCTTTTTACCACCACCAACACCTCTACCAGTATTTTCTGTGTTGAGAGATTTTCGTTTTCGCGTATTCTGCACCATATTAGTTTTTAGCTACACCTTGTTCAACGTACACCAACTAAACTAGCTTCTAGACAAGCTTAAACACAACTGATGGCAGGATGCCACCTAACCGAACTAACACCTAGATCATAACTGTACAGGCAAGCTCAAACAGGTTTATGGATGATGTCATCCTTTCGGTTATGTCTGTATTCTAGACAGGTTCAAACACGAATAATGGGATGATGTCATTCTACAGGATATGAGTCATAACCGTGTTGTTTGTTCTCTGTTTTATTGTGTTATGTATTCTGTTATGGACACGTGTACAGAGTGACATACTTTTTTACTCGTTTACAGGCCTAGGATCGACGTCAGGTCTCTTTAGGCATATTTGTTTGTGTCTATAAATGGATGTTCTCAACATTTGTTTATTACAGTGTGAACATGTAACCTTCCTCCTGTCGTACGTGTATTGCCATTTTACGAAATTTTCATAACTTTCCCATGAGTGTGCGTTGTATGGTAGCCATTTTCCAAAGTTTTGACCATTTTTGATGAAACATTTGTCACAACAGCTTATCTATGTTGGTGGACAGCGTTTTAAACAAACGGCACAGCAACGGAGACCCTCATCATTCAGTTCTTGCTTGTCATCCTGTGTTAGTGGTTGTGGTGTTGTTGTTGGTCTCGCGTTTGTGTGTTCTTCTTCACTCTCTTGTAGATTGATTTCATTAAACTGCTGCTGCTGCTGCTGCTGCGTCGACAAACCAGAGCCTTGTGAAGTGGTTGCTTGCTGATGTTGTGATGATCCTAGACTGGTAGCTGTTATAGTAAAGGCATCACCTTCGACGGCCCCCTTATTGCTCTGATACATCTTGTACAGCTCAGACCACACTTCTTCAAACGTCAACAGCGACAGCTTCCTAAACGGCACATGATAGTCTCTATCCAAGCCGGAGAATGTAAAGCCTACTTTGGTGTCGTTGTTCAAGTCTCTAATAACTCGGTTATAAATTTCCTGCATACCGTTCTTAAGCCATTGTTCAGGATCATTGATGCCACTGCTATTGAGTGGATTCAACTTGAAACGCACCGTGTTCTGTATAATATTAAAACGACTGTTTCTTGTTGTCGACTCTCCAACAATTGAGAACGCCATAGTATGGAACTAGATGTTTCTTGTTTTTGCGGAAGCAAACACAAGACTGGCTTGTGTACGACCGTTGTACCTCTATAACTCTCTAGTCATAGAGTGCTTGTGTGTGTGTGTTAACAACCAACAACGGTGTCTATATGTTTTGTTTGGTTCAAGTGGATGTCATTAAACAACTGTGTGTGTTAAGCTGTGAAACAAGGATGACGTCTCTTGCTGTATGTAAGTATACTCTTATATTATTTACCAATATGTTTGCATTCAAACAATACATATCAAACAATCCTCGTATATCAAAGTTAGTTTGATGTTTTAAATCGAGTTTTGTTACTTGTGTTTTTGATCGCTCCTTATATATACACGCCCCCACAATATTGTTTGGATTCACTCTAATAGGAAACACTCACATAAACAGACACCTACGTAAAAACTGATACCAGTTTTATTACAGCTTCAGAAACAGGTAAATTTGCATATATGTAAATACGTTTTGTTATTGATTTAATAGTTTTACTTAAACGTTTTTGTTTTTAGAATTTGATATTAGATATGTTAATTGGAACGTGTTTAAATCTATTTTACTATAGATATATTTACCAATGTTTTTAAAATTAACGTTCCTATTATGTTAAAATTGGAATGTAATAGAGATACCGCCCACACACACACACACACACACACTCACCTGATAAACACGTTTAAATTATCATATGTAAACAACAACTGGTTTTGTTTTATATATATATATATATATATATATATATATATATATATATATATATATATATATATATATATATATATATATATATATATATATATATATATATATATATATATATATATATATATATATATATATATATATATATATATATATATATATATATATATATACAACGGCGAACAAACTTTATCGTGTGTGTCTGTGTGGAGCAATTGGTATAACGATAGTATGTATCTGAGAAAGCTGTATATGGTCGATTCGAGGTTCGTGGGTTCAAATCTAATTTCAGGCGAATGCTTTTCTTTCAAAAAATCATATTTCAAATTACCGATATATCTTTCTCATATATGTATGTGTGTGGCTATACCGAATGACTGTGTCCAACAGCCCTCCCCCCTCGAGGAAGGGAATATTCTCCCACTCTACCAATTTACACTAGAATATTCTCTTCCTCGAAGAGTCAGAGCACTGGACATAACAGATGGTAATTTTCGATAAAATTCAAATTTCCCGCCAAAAACGAAATACCCTAACAACTTCAATACAACACATCTTACCAACACAATAAACACCAAAGGAGTGAGCTTATATGACAGCTGTGTGTGTACGAACATAACCTTAACAAACATTCAGATAGCACGTTGACGACATAACAAATACAAACATAACCTTAATAAACAATCAGATGATTGGTAATCAACATGTGTACGAACATAACCTTAATAAACAATCAGATGGCGGGTAATCAGCATGCTTGTGTCATACAACACATACATAACCTTAATAAACAATCAGATAGCGGGGGAATCAGCATGTATACGAACATAACCTCAACAAACAATCAGATGGCGGGTAATCAGCATGTATACGAACATAACCTTAATAAACAAGCAGATGGTTGGTAATCAGCATGTATACGAACATAACCTTAACAAACAACCAGATAGCAGAGATTCGACAAACACATGGAGACCTAACCTGGAGTTGTGGCTATCTATGGAACGTCTGACGTCATCAGGTCAGATGTGACATAAGACAGTTAATAACAAACACACACATAGAGACCTAACCTGGGGGTTATGGCTATCTATGGAACAACATGACAGGCTGCCATCTTGAGACATTTGACGTCATCAGATGTGACAGTTAATAACAAACACACATAGAGACCTAACCCGGGTTGCGGCTGTCTATGGACACAAACATGACAGGTTGACATCTTGGAACGTTTGACGTCATCAAGTGTGACATATGACATTGACAGCTGTCACAGGTCAGATGACATCTGACAGCTGTCAAACCTGACAGGCCAGATGACATTTGACAGCTGTCAAACCTGACAGGTCAGATGACAGCTGACGTTGACAGCTGTCAAAACTGAGAGGTCAGATGACATCTGTCAAACGTCACAGGTCAGCTGTCAACTGTCAACGTCATGCGCATGCGCGAGACGTCATCGCGCATGCGCAGTAAAAAAGTGGAGGGGGTGAGCCCAGGTGCCGGACTATCTACTCCCAATTTAAAAATTTAAATAATATACTTAACAACCAATTAATATAAAGCATAATCATTTTAATTAGCACCCAATAAAACCCATAATAATCAACCAGTATCAATTTAATTGACGCCCAACAGTGTGGCATTAAAATAGAAATTATAAAATTATTATCAATAATATATATATATATATATATATATATATATATATATATATATATATATATATATATATATATATATATATATATATATATATATTGCTATGGTATTCTACTTTACTTTACGGGTAGTATATACCTTCAAACATTTATTTTAGAGCTGAGAACATATGTCTTAATCATCAGGTTGGGTTCCTTATAATTACAGCTAGCTTCTACTAATTAAAATTCACTAATATGTGTTATTTAAATTCATTTATTGATTTTCACTTGATCAGAAATTAATTTCGCTCTGCACAGATGGCTATACAACAATTTTGCTGATTAATTATCAACCAAAAACAATACTTCCGTTAATTACAATCTGTTATACATTCCGTTTAATTCATTACACAAACTTTACGGTGTCTATTTGACACACATTAAATACAAACAGAAACGTTTAAAGCATTCATTACATAAACATAAATTGAAAAATCCTATTAAAACATTTAACTGTGCCGATATGACACTCGTTAAATACAAAGAGATATTTTAAAACATTCTTTACATAAATATAACTTGAAAAATCCTATTAAAACATTCTGGTAACATTATAACTAATTACACAATTATTTAAACACTATTAAAACATTCTGGTAACATTATAACTAATTACACAATTATTTAAACATGGATACTACATAATCAATATACATCGACAATTCTACAGAGATCACGGTCTCTTTCCGTTTATTTCAAACAAAATTTTTGTTTTTGAAATTTATTAGCACAAAATATTTGATTGGTGCTGTTAAAATGGTGAAATTCAACCCGCACTGGTCAATTTAGGAAAAGGTAACACTTACTGACATATTTTCCATTGGATTATTTATTGTTCTTCCATTAATGCGGCCCTTGATTAATTATTATTATCTTTCTAATTTATCCATGCCATAATTTACTGTCCATTTATTGATTATTAACGGATTTACTTCGTTAACATATTGATATATTTATTCCATAGTCGTAGCACTCTGGAGGTGTTTTATACTCTCCCTTCGATGCACTCTGGAATCTCTTATGTCAACTTACATAATTATGACGATGATCACCTGGTCTGGTAAAGTGATACTGATGAATTCACTGGATGGAAAAGACGCCGGACCCTCTCGGACCGTTGCTTTTATTCACTTTCTTACAGGTGAAAAAACGCTATTGTTCATCACACCACCTGTGTTTGTGTTTTCCGTCAAACCTTTAGAGTCTTTTTACGTTTTTTTCTTACGCGCACATTAACTTAACACTACACAAACTTTTGTTTTTTACAAATGACCTCCGCTCTTTTAATACATTGAATCTCTAGCTAGCTTGGTCATATCTGTTTTTTTACATACAATAAAATCAACAGAACTACATTTATTATCTACAATCTCATTCTCCCTACAAAACTGAAGCATTGTTCTTGGTTTCTTTACGGATATTTCTAGTATATAATATAATTTTTTATTACTCGAATGTAACTTAACATCGAGGGTTGCTACATGGGTCACTGACATTCATGTCGGGCGTTGACATCTCCTGCCAAAACTCTTTCATTGCTACATTAGGGTGTATACATTTATTTTATATATACTAGTATGCATAAATTTCCCGTTTTCCCATTAAAATTTCGTAATCTTTCCTATCATTTGCTATCTATAGCAATATATATATATATATATATATATATATATATATATATATATATATATATATATATATATATATATATATATATATATCCTGCTAACAATGTTTCATCTTTTCATAACGCAACCGTATTGGGTCTCCTTGACCAACGCTATTTTGTAAAAATCTGACAGTGTATGTTTGTTTAAAAAAAAAAAGTAAGGTCATAGCTCGTTTCAAAATTTCTGCAAGATAAAAATTAGAGAAATTGTATATTTGTACAATACAGCGTCTTTTTACATGTTATATCTTATGGCGTCCAGTGAATATTTTCTTTCACGTTCAACATAATACAGCATGTCTAGTGCATATAATTAAGCACATACAGTAGTGTTGCATCCGGCATTGTTGCCGGTTTTGCCTAATTTGTTTTATTTTTAAAGGAATAATACTGCTGAAGTAGAGATTTGTGTTCTATGATAGATACTACTAATAGGCAGTAAACAATCTTAGTGTCAAACTTTTTATCGTTTTTCTAATTTATATTTGCTGAGTGCAGTAAACTGTTAATATATACAAACCCCTTTAAAGTTTCTAGCATTTTAGCAAAATAATATTTGAAAGTATAATGGTTCAGGTGCCCGCAATTTTCTTTTATGCAATTATTAGTGCATTTTTATTTAAAAAAAGTCACTAATAGAAAGGTATCGATGGTGAGACTGCAAAAAATTTTTCAAATGAGCGCGAACTAGGACCGCTAGAACCCATATCCGGGGTCAGTTTCAATTTTTATATGTTTATATATATACAGGGTGTCCCTCTAACAATGGGCCAAACCCATATATTCGGATAAAGCATCAAAAATTAAATAGACTTTCAGCTCGTTTTTCTGCTAATTACTGGAATATTGATTTGAAACTTTGTAATAGGGGGTTATCGAGGATGACGCTTCCAACCGTGATACCTATTTTGAGCTACATCATAGTTGGCGCCACCTACACTAAACCCGAATGTTTTACAGGGGCATAACTTTTTCGATGATCAACTTTCTGCAAATCTGTTCAGAAAAACTGAAAACTACTAATTTTTTGTTCGAAAAAGGTATACTTAGTTGAAACTCATAAAGTGAGTGGTTACCGAGATATTGCGGTTTTAATAATGGTGTGCATTGAAAATCTCTCAAATCTGAAATTTTATTAACATTATTATTATCACTAAATTATAAGAAAAAATTGACAATTATCGAACAATTCACTTAATAAGATTCTCAAAATCGCCTCCGCCTACTTCAATACATTTTTCTAGTCTCAACCCAAAATTTTGCCTCACCTTAAAAAAAGTTTGATAATCGTTTTTCATTATATCACTGGATTCGATTATTCTAGCCCAAAGTTCATCTCTGGAGTTACAAATATTCTTGTATACTAATTCTTTCAAGTTTTGTAACTCCAGAGATGAACTTTGGGCCAGAATAAAATTTCAGATTTGAGAGATTTTCAATGCACACCATTATTAAAACCGCAATATCTCGGTAACCACTCACTTTATGAGTTTCAATTAAGTATACCTTTTTCGTACAGATAATTAGTAGTTTTCAGTTTTTCTGAACAGATTTGCAGAAAGTTGATCATCGAAAAAGTTATGCCCCTGTAAAACATTCGGGTTTAGTGTAGGTGGCGCCAACTATGATGTAGCTCAAAATAGGTATCACGGTTGGAAGCGGCATCCTCGATAACCCCCTATTACAAAGTTCCAAATCAATATTCCAGTAATTAGCAGAAAAACGAGCGATTTAATTTTTTTCAAAGTCAAATTTAACACCCTGTATATCGAAAACAAGCAACAATCGGACAAAACGTATTAATGAAAGTCTATTTAATTTTTGATGCTCTATCCGAATATATGGGTTTGGCCCATTGTTAGAGGGACACCCTGTATATATATATATATATATATATATATATATATATATATATATATATATATATATATATATATATATATATATATATATATATATATATATATATATATATATATATAATTAATACTGTGATTGTTAAATGGCTCTGTTATGCATAGCATTCTTTGCTAAATAAACGTAATTATAATTGTAAAAAGACGCAAGTTCTTCTCCGCCAATAACAGATGGCACTCTGTGAAATGAATTTTTACATTGCAGTTGTCATTCTGAAAGATAGTTATTCTGTGCTCTATGGTGACAGGTGGCATGCGACATTCATGATATAATGACTTAGAAGAGATATGATATTGCGCATATGCCCCGCCCCCTCCTATGACGTCACGCGGTGAGTAACGTTATAGAAGTCCAACTACACACTTAAAACAAAGTCATTCACAATCAAAAAGTTTCAATACGTCAGTTTAATGCGGTTGAAGTTACGCCTATACTGTCTTTTTCAAATAATATAGATCGCAGCATTAAATTTATTCTTTTTCATTTTTATTACTTCCAACTGTATTCACTTAAATGTTAGTAAAATACGTAATTTGTTAAGACGTTGTGATGAAACGTCAAACCCCACTGTACGACAGCATATTATTATTGCATTGGACTCACTACTTGACACCATGCGCGTGACAGGTCTAAAAATAGGTAGTCTGAATATCATATCTCTCGCTAATTGTATCATGTGTGACATCTCTCCTAATGGTCATTGCTCCATACTTCCATACCAACGACGTATATATACGTTATTGTTCCATACTAATATTATTATTATTCTAAATTATAATTTGTGTACTGTGTATCCGTTCTCAGTGTGTCGAGTGTGTACTGAAATATTTATGTGTGGACCGATACTTTATTACTTATTAATAACAATAACACCTTTTAATTATGGAAGCCAAGTATATATTTTTGCACAATTTCGATTCTAAGGACATTAGTGCCCTACACAGAGATGGAAATAAAGATGATGGAGTCCAGTTTTTAGATTGCAGTGAGAAATCGCAGGACATTCTAAGCTCAAATGTGATTTGTAACCCGAAAAAGGAGGAAACTGTAGGGGAGTGTTTAACTGAGCGACCGTTTCTTGAAGAGCAAGAACATTATATAAATGGGTAATCCTGTGTTTAAAGTGCCTCTTTAGTAAACATACAATTCGGGCGAAATCGGAACGTGAACTGGACGCGGGACGATGTGCACTGTTGCCAGATGAGTATAAGCAAGGGTCATTTTAAATATAGAAGGCAATCAAGGGGTGAACAAATGTTGTCATAATGTAAATAAATGATAGTATTGCGTCATGTACATAGATCGATATTTGACATATTTTGCGGAAAGCAATAGGAAAACGGAAATGTAAACAGTTAATTTTCAGCAATTGTGGTCTAGGGGGAAAAACGTGATATAGAAGGAAATCAAGGGGTGAACAAATGTTATTATAATTTTAATAAATTAAAATATGGCGTCATCTACATAAATCGATATTTGACATATTTTGCGGAAAGCAGTAGGAAAACGGAAATGTAAACAGTTAGTTTTCAGCCTCAGGGGGAAAAACGTGTGCCTCTCCTCCCTTTTTTGGTACATCAGTAACATCAACAGAGGTTGTGTCATTGTGATTAAGCAAGGTAATCTGCACGTTCCACCATTCCCAGGGGGCGTAAAGCCGTCGGTCCCGTGCCTATGCGATGTTGGGCATGTTAAAGACCCAAATTCTCCGGACAGTCAGGTGAATGAATGACACTTTGGTAAAGTCAATGAAGCAATTTCCGTTGCGAATTGCCGATGATAAATACAACTGTATATGCTAATAGCAAACGGTAACCAGTATATTATTTCGAAAAATCGCAATGTAATCGCATGGTAATGAAGCAATTTCTACCGACAACTGTCGATGATAAACAAAACCGAGAAAATTGCTCAAAATGGGCTTACCTTCGAAGTGTCTGTTTATATTTTACTTTCCAACCTTAAATGAGTAAGAAAAGTCAATGAAGCAATTTCGGTTGCGAATTGCCGATGATAAATACAACTGTATATGCTAATATCAAACGGTAACCAGTAATTTTGGTGTGTAGTGTACCTTTTCAATCGCAAACCTATCTACCACATTTGGTTGTCATAGCTTTTTTAATTTTTGACATAAAAATGTTTTCGTAATGAAAAGTTACAATTCTTTCAGAAAACCTCGTCCGATTATCCTGACTAACGACCTTATTCAAGCCATATAGAAAAGGATGGTACATGCCAAACTTTTTCAAAATCGGCACAATAATTTTTTTGTTCTCGTTGTGATTCATACATACATACATACATACATACATACATACATACATACATACATACATACATACATACATACATACATACATACATACATACATACATACATACATACATACATACATACATACATACATACATACATACATACATACATACATACATACATACATACATACATACATACATACATACATACATACATACATACATACATACATACATACATACATACATACATACATACATACATACATACATACATACATACATACATACATACATACATACATACATACATACATACATACATACATACATACATACATACATACATACATACATACATACATACATACATACATACATACATACATACATACATACATACATACATACATACATACATACATACATACATACATACATACATACATACATACATACATACATACATACATACATACATACATACATACATACATACATACATACATACATACATACATACATACATACATACATACATACATACATACATACATACATACATACATACATACATACATACATACATACATACATACATACATACATACATACATACATACATACATACATACATACATACATACATACATACATACATACATACATACATACATACATACATACATACATACATACATACATACATACATACATACATACATACATACATACATACATACATACATACATACATACATACATACATACATACATACATACATACATACATACATACATACATACATACATACATACATACATACATACATACATACATACATACATACATACATACATACATACATACATACATACATACATACATACATACATACATACATACATACATACATACATACATACATACATACATACATACATACATACATACATACATACATACATACATACATACATACATACATACATACATACATACATACATACATACATACATACATACATACATACATACATACATACATACATACATACATACATACATACATACATACATACATACATACATACATACATACATACATACATACATACATACATACATACATACATACATACATACATACATACATACATACATACATACATACATACATACATACATACATACATACATACATACATACATACATACATACATACATACATACATACATACATACATACATACATACATACATACATACATACATACATACATACATACATACATACATACATACATACATACATACATACATACATACATACATACATACATACATACATACATACATACATACATACATACATACATACATACATACATACATACATACATACATACATACATACATACATACATACATACATACATACATACATACATACATACATACATACATACATACATACATACATACATACATACATACATACATACATACATACATACATACATACATACATACATACATACATACATACATACATACATACATACATACATACATACATACATACATACATACATACATACATACATACATACATACATACATACATACATACATACATACATACATACATACATACATACATACATACATACATACATACATACATACATACATACATACATACATACATACATACATACATACATACATACATACATACATACATACATACATACATACATACATACATACATACATACATACATACATACATACATACATACATACATACATACATACATACATACATACATACATACATACATACATACATACATACATACATACATACATACATACATACATACATACATACATACATACATACATACATACATACATACATACATACATACATACATACATACATACATACATACATACATACATACATACATACATACATACATACATACATACATACATACATACATACATACATACATACATACATACATACATACATACATACATACATACATACATACATACATACATACATACATACATACATACATACATACATACATACATACATACATACATACATACATACATACATACATACATACATACATACATACATACATACATACATACATACATACATACATACATACATACATACATACATACATACATACATACATACATACATACATACATACATACATACATACATACATACATACATACATACATACATACATACATACATACATACATACATACATACATACATACATACATACATACATACATACATACATACATACATACATACATACATACATACATACATACATACATACATACATACATACATACATACATACATACATACATACATACATACATACATACATACATACATACATACATACATACATACATACATACATACATACATACATACATACATACATACATACATACATACATACATACATACATACATACATACATACATACATACATACATACATACATACATACATACATACATACATACATACATACATACATACATACATACATACATACATACATACATACATACATACATACATACATACATACATACATACATACATACATACATACATACATACATACATACATACATACATACATACATACATACATACATACATACATACATACATACATACATACATACATACATACATACATACATACATACATACATACATACATACATACATACATACATACATACATACATACATACATACATACATACATACATACATACATACATACATACATACATACATACATACATACATACATACATACATACATACATACATACATACATACATACATACATACATACATACATACATACATACATACATACATACATACATACATACATACATACATACATACATACATACATACATACATACATACATACATACATACATACATACATACATACATACATACATACATACATACATACATACATACATACATACATACATACATACATACATACATACATACATACATACATACATACATACATACATACATACATACATACATACATACATACATACATACATACATACATACACTTCGAAGGTAAGCCCATTTTGAGCAATTTTCTCAGTTTTGTTTATCATCGACAGTTGTCGGTAGAAATTGCTTCATTACCATGCGATTACATTGCGATTTTTCAAAATAATATACTGGTTACCGTTTGCTATTAGCATATACAGTTGTATTTATCATCGGCAATTCGCAACGGAAATTGCTTCATTGACTTTTCTTACTCATTTAAGGTTGGAAAGTAAAATATAAACAGACACTTCGAAGGTAAGCCCATTTTGAGCAATTTTCTCGGTTTTGTTTATCATCGACAGTTGTCGGTAGAAATTGCTTCATTACCATGCGATTACATTGCGATTTTTCGAAATAATATACTGGTTACCGTTTGCTATTAGCATATACAGTTGTATTTATCATCGGCAATTCGAAACGGAAATTGCTTCATTGACTTTACGAAAGTGTCATTCATTCACCTCACTGTCCGGAGAATTTAACGTGCCCAACATCGCATGGGCACGGGACCGACGGCTTTACGCCCCCTGTGAATGGTGGAACGTGCAGATTACCTTGCTCAATCACAATGGCACAACCTCTGTTGATGTTGCTGATGTACCAAAAAAGGGAGGAGAGGCACACGTTTTTCCCCCTAGACCACAATTGCTGAAAATTAACTGTTTACATTTCCGTTTTCCCACTGCTTTTTGCAAAATATGTCAAATATCGATCTATGTACATGACGCAATACTATCATTTATTTATATTATGACAACATTTGTTCACCCCTTGATTACCTTCTATATTTAAAATGACCCTTGCTTATACTCATCTGGCAACAGTGCACATCGTCCCGCGTCCAGTTCACGTTCCGATTTCGCCCGAATTGTATGTTTACTAAAGAGGCACTTTAAACACAGGATTACCAATACTATTGTGAAAAAGAAATATCTAAAATGGTGCGTTCATTTCGATTTTAGAAAAAGTTTAATTAAGCAAACGTAAGATATGCAATGGATAAATCAAGCGCAGGGAAATGAATACAACTTTACTGCGAAAATAGCTTAAATATGGCGACAGTCTCTGAAAGTGTTCACACATGTCGTAACTATCCCTATCGAGTAAGTATAGTACCGTCAATGTCTGTGTACATTCAGAAACATTGAGTTAAAATAAAGCAAAATTATGACTACAATGAATTACGTACACATATAAAAAGTCTGTGGCTAGTGGAACTTGCCTTTCAAAGCTTTTGCCTAGCGCACTCACACACACAGACACTATACACATTAGTTTAGAGCACAAATAAATTCCTTCACCTTGGTTTTTGTTTTATAACATCCACTAGTGCCTACTGTAATCTTGTTAGTGGGAGCATCTTAATAACATTAGGTAGAAAATTGAGGAATTTGATTCCCAAGTAATCAAACATCTGCTTTGTTTTCTCCTTTTTGTGCAACTGTATTTTTAATTCATGCCTGGACCTGGTATTGTTGCGAGCTTCATCATTCACTGGATATTTTGAATACATAAACTGAAGAAGAATATAGCCTCTAACACATTTGGGCAGCTTTCTTGTTGCAGTCCTTATTGCTCTTTTTTGCATGATAAACACATGTTCCGCTGCTGACTAGTTAACCCATATGAATATGAATGTTCCATAGTATGGGATACTGTTCCACTGTTCTTATGATGTCGATTGCTATGGATAAGCCACATGGGTAATTCTGCAGTTGAATCCGGTGAACCGGCAGAGTCGTCGCGAACTAGAATTTCGTCGTTGCAGTTGACGCGCTGTTGCCAGATCCTTCTAGTAGTAGAAATAAATTAAAAGATCCGGGAATTCATTAAAATAAATATGCACGCAGTAAGTGCGTTATGGTAGCGTATGGTATAATAATGCGTGTTTTACGGTAATGAACACGAATATTATAAATCCATGTGCGTTATGGTAGGGGGTATGATATAATTATGCAAGTAAAGCGGAAAAAAAATTGACCTTTAGTGACGCAGCAAGTGTTTTACGGTAATGAATACGAATATAATAAATCCATGTGCGTTATGGTAGGAGTATGATATAATTATGCAAGTAAAACGGATTTTTTAGAGTAGACCTATATTGACGCAGCAAGTGTTTTACTGTAATGAATACGAATATAATAAATACATGTGCGTTATGGTAGGGAGTATGATATAGGTATGCAAGTAAAACGGAAAAATTAAAAATATATCTATATTGACGCAGCAAGTGTTTTACGGTAACGAATACGAATAAAATACATGTGTGTTATCGTAGGGAGTATGATACAATTGAGCTAGAAAAACAGAAAAATTTAAAAATATACCTATATAGACGCAGCAAGGGTTTGGCGCTAATGAACACGAATATAATAAATACATGTGCATTATGGTAGGGAGTATGATATAATTTATCAAGGTGAACGGAAAAATGTTAAAATATACCTATATTGACGCAGCAAGTGTTTTACGCTAATGAACACGAATATAATAAATACATGTGCATTATGGTAGGGAGTATGATATAATTTATCAAGTTAAACGGAAAATTTTCGAAATCACCTATACTGAGGCAGCAATTTCGTTATGGTAATGAACATCCATAAAATAATAACTTATGAAAAGACTTAGGAAACCTTAAAGAAGAAATTCGCTATGAAAGCTGACATGACTATGTACAGTGCAACCGACTGCACTGTACAAAAGCTTTATGATACAAGATAGGATCTGCCTTTTAAATAATCATAAAAATGAAAGTATACATATATACATATATATATATATATATATATATATATATATATATATATATATATATATATATATATATATATATATATATATATATATATGGACAAGTCATTTTTGACAATAAATACGCAAAATTTTATAAAATTTGGTGGGTGTCTATTGTTCTATTGTATTAGTAAGCGACTTTAATTCGATTGGGTTAAATGACCTTTCCGAATACATAGTTTTGGCGCGCAATTTACTTTCCATTTCTTTTTCCCCATTATATATATAATATTCTGTGTGCATTAAGAACCTCGGTGGTTGGGGGGTAAGAACGTGTGCCTTTGGACATAAGGGTACTGAGTTCGTTCCCAGAGTACTCCTTTCACTTTTTCAGTACAAACTGTAACATTAACATCTACCAAGGTTCTGCCATTGTATTTCAGTAAGTTGAATATCTGCACGTTCCGCCCTTCGGAGGGGACGTAAAGCCGTCGGTCCCGTGACCATGCGATGTTGGGCACGTTAAAGATCCCTACCCTCTTTACAGAAAGGCAGGGTCTGCTGAAAATTGTGGGCTACTGGATGAGACACTGATAGTTTTTGCAACCGGATTCGCCTCTTACGGCATCTTGAGGCGTCATACTTATTCTCAGTTAAGCGGGCAAATATATCGCCAAACAATCTAATTTTTATGACATTTTAATACATATTTTTACTCACCTTTCCTTTCTATTTCATTATAGCTACAAAAGAAATTATTCCTGCCAGTCACAATAAACTTAATTTCTGTATTTCATTTGCCAAAATAATTCATGATGGGTAAAGCCCATGTGCCTATCTGCAAACGTACGAGAATTTGTACCGAACCGTTTAATAAAAGTGGGTTATTTTACAGTCCAACCTTTCTCCTGTGGGCGAGATTGTCTAAATTTGTCTAAATTTGATGTGTAATTAAAACAATATATTTAACATTCAAAACATTGCTATGAAAATTCGCTACCATAGCGCACTTGCTGCGTCAGGACTTTTTAACTTTGTACTAAATGTTATGTCTCATGAAAAAACATATTTCACATTACAAGTAGTTCTAAGAACATTCACTACCATAGCGCACTTTCTGCATCCCGACCTTTGAAGTTTGTACTACATTTTATGTCTCATGAAAAAAGCATATTTAACATTCAAAATAGTTCTATGGAAATTCGCTACCTTAGCGCACTTGCTGCGTCCCGACTTTTTAACTTTGAACTGAATATTATGACTCATTAAAAATACATATTCATCATTAAAAACATTTTAATGAACATTCGCTACCATAGCGCACTTGCTGCGTCCCGACTTTTTAACTTCATAGTAAATTTTATGTCTCATGAAAAAACATATTTAACATTAAAAATAGTTCTAGGAACATTCGCTACCATAGCGCACTTGCTACGTCCCGACTTTTTGACTTTGAACGGAATATTATGACTCATTAAAAAGACATATTCATCATTAAAATCATTTTGATGAACATTCGCTACCATAGCGCACTTGCTGCGTCACGACTTTTTAACTTTGTACTAAATGTTATGTCTCATGAAAAAACATATTTCCCATTACAAATAGTTCTAGGAACATTCGCTACCATAGCGCACTTTCTGCGTCTCGACCTTTGAAGTTTGACCTACATTTAGTCTCTTAAAAAAACATACTTAACATTAAAAAAAGTTGTATAGAAATTCGCTACCACAGCGCACTTGCTGCGTCCCGACTTTTTAAGTTTGTACTAAATATTATTTCCTTACAAAGTCGATAAAGAGAAGGATGTGGCAGCAGCGCGTGAACTCCAACGACGGCATTCTATTGCCGGTTCACCGGATTCAACTCCAGAATTACCTAAATATTTACAATTTAAAATCTTTATCTTGCTGCATGTGAAGTATCTAGATTTGTATTAATCGACAGTTGTGGCTTGTATTTGTCTGTGAATAGTATGCAAGTATACTGAGAATTTATTTTTGTGTTACCTTGATTTGCAATAAAGGTTTTGAGTTTTGTTTATGCAAAATGATGAAAAACTATATTACTGTAGAAGATTACCTGAGGATGTGGCAACGATGTCTCTGCATACCTAAGGACATTGCTGTTTCCGATTTTCAGTGGCGGCACGTCAGTTTGGCACTATTTTAGGTTTCCATCTACTAAAAAAAGGAGATAAACATGGTGCGCTGCCTTAAATAGAAAATCGGATACGCAGCCGAAATATTCTTATTTATGTTCATAGCATTTTAATGAAGACTTTTATTATTTACCCAAGTGGAAGAAGGGTATTAAAAACGCAGCGTCTCCATCAGTTTTAAGTTCTCCAGTGCATTCTACTTCTGGCATAAAAGCTGTTGTTCATGCGGAAAGAAGGTAAATAATTCTTTTTAGCTTCCTATTTTGTAAACCTTTATTATTGTTAAAATTAATAAATTACCCGATAAAAATTGCAGTCATAGTTTTGAAGAAAATAGAGATAAATCATCGTTATCATCAATTGTCACTGCCTTGGAACTATCATGTTCAACAGGTGCGGCACTTGGCAGCCTTCCTGAATTAACACTAACAGCTAACATTACTCCAGGTCAAAAGTAAGTTAATTTGCCTGGACTTAGAATTGAGGGAAAATTACTAGATACCATTTTTTAAAAATTATACTCTGTTCACTGAAAACTTACCAAATATCGTCCATTTTTTAGGCAAAACTTCGTTATTTTGTAGATATTTCCAGTTTTTCAGGAACTCCAAAAACATCTTAAAAAAATGGTCTATTGCTAAACGAGTAATAAAAAACAAAAGAGGAAAATAAATATATTGCGCCAACAGAAAAGACGTCTTCAGAGTTTTTCACCAGAAATCGCTGATTGAGCATTTTAAAAGTCTTATTGCTTTTACGGAAAATACATAAACATCCTTGAACGTCTCACTTTTGAGTGTTATTGAATTTATATCATTGCTTGTAATATTTTAGGCCTCTTTACCCACACAAATAGACCTGATTAAATAGCTTTTAAAATGTCCACAACGGAACTATTCACCCGACGTAAGGTCGTTTGCTATTACCCTAAATGTTTATTCAAACAAAGCTTATAATTACGTTCGAGAAAAATTTATGAAATTTTTGCCATGTCCTCGAACCATTTCTAAACGGTTCCTGGATTCTGCAAAGAAGCATTCGCGGTTTTGGATTCAAAAAGAAGAGAAGCAGCTGAAAAAGGTCGCAAGATACTTTGTAACCTAGTTATCGACGAGATGTTCATAAGACGTCAAGTTGAGTGGACAGGAAAAAGGTTTTGTGGTAACGTAGATGTTGGCGTGGATGTGAATAATTCAAGCGAGCTTCCAGAGGGTAAAGAAGTTTTGCTTTTCTTATTAGTTGTTTTAAATGGCCACTGGAAAGTTCCAGTGGGTTATTTCTTCCTAGCTGGCATTTCTCGTGAAGAAAAAGCAAGCCTATTAAATCAGGCTTTAAGTTTTATCCATCAGGCAAAAATAGTCGTTAATTCCGTAACTTTTGATGGAGCAGCTGCGAATATAAGCATGGTTAAATGTTTAGGAGCAAATTTAGATACATTTATTCAAGAAGGTTTAAAGGCTTATTTGCCGCATCCTGTAACCCATGAAAATATATATATATATATTTTTCTAGATGCTTGTTACATAATGAAATTAATAGGAAATTATCCGGCAAGTTGTATATCTATAAAACATGGCAGCACACAAATCAGGTGGTCATTTCTAGAAAAACTGGTAGAGCTGCAAGATATTGAAGGTTTTTCTTAATTTTTTTACATTTTTGTTGAAAACACTTTTTACTGAATTTGCATAGAAAAAAATCGCTTGTGACGAAATCACAACATCGCAACATTGAGACATTTTATTCAAGAAATCATTTGTATAAAAATTCACTACCATAACGCACTTGCTGCGTCCAGACTTTTTAGTTAATAGTATACTTAAATAATGTATAGGTAGTTAAACATCTTTTAAATCTTATTTTATTATTTTAATCGTATTTATGAAAATGTCAATCCTAATTCTCGAGACGCCTATGGTGTCGAGGACCGTGTAAACAAACCTTTTATTCAATGTTGGTTTCAAACATTACAACGCTTCGCATTGGGAGATGCCTGGTCTATCCGTAGGAGTTTTTTGTTTGTTCCCTCAGGGCTCGTCCGCGGCCTTGCCGCCCCGATAGCACTGCAACCCTTGGTTGATTGTGCAATCCGTAGGAGATAGTCCAAGGTCTTATTATCATATCTCTCGTTATTTGTAACATGAGTGTGGCCAACCGTGTCGGAATTCCGCTACGCGGTAGCGGTGGAGCATAATCGTCCAGAAAGTAGCAGAATTTGATCTTTTTCAAATAAATGTATACGAATTAATAAATTTATTTTTCCAAAGAAGAAAAAGAATGCTTATTGAAACAAATACTTTACTTCTTAATTCTTATTAATCTGGACCACGTATTCCTACACAGCACACGGACGTCCACTGGGAGATGCCTGGTCTATCCGTAGGTAGATAGTCAAAGGTTTATTCTGTGCTCTATGGTGACAGGTGGCATCGCCGTAATGACTATTGACCGTTGAACTATGATTATTATTATTATTAATAAGAATTATAATGGGGTCGTAACACACAATCAAAAATCACAGTTTTATAGTATATAACTTAAAGACTGGTGGTAATAAAATAATTATACGTAGAAATTTTGAGGTTTTGCCTTATAGAAATTTTTTTATAAAGAAATGAAAATTCGCCCGCCAAAATGCTCATTTTAAAGCCCGTACTTTGTGACCTGCTAACCTCAAAGCATCTGATTGGTCCAGGTTTTAGACACAAATATGATTCTGAATTACCAACAGTGTCCCTGCTAGGCTGTCATAAACGTCATCAGTCATTCAAATATTTTAATTAAAATCAAAATGGCTCAGTACCTAACCTAACGCACGGAAGTAGGGAATGTAAAATATAATAAACATTCTGGAACTGTGTGTAAAACTTGTTAGTTGCTGGTGTCTTTATTGTGATATTAGTGAGTGTTTGTGTACAAAAAAATGGAAAGTGGGTTTGAAAAAACGGATGCACGCAATCTACCTAAAGTAGACAGCAACATGGTTCACAGTTTTTATGCAGCTAATCAAGATTTCATTCTCTCTGAATCACGCAATGTAAAAATGAGAAGGTGAGTAAACAGCATGCTTTTTATATTAGAATACTGCAACTATTTCTATTATCCAATCCTTAATTTGTGTTTCAACTTTCAACACTCATAAAGTAAACATAAACATACGCCAAGGTCAAGAATCAGGATTTAATGCGAGGTTTACATGGTTGCCAAATTTATTTTCATTTTTTTAAATAAAATTAAAAGTGAGTAAATTAATTATATCTGGTTTAATTGATTTCCTCAGTATTTCAGATATCAAGGCACAGCGAAAATAGCCTGAAAATATAAATGTAAGCAATGCAGTGTCCTCCTGAAACCGCTGCATAATAAAACACTAGGTAAAAGCCTACTTTCCGCGCATGTGTTCGATTTTTATGAAATTTTATATACATACGTGCATCTAATAGGTATGTTTTGAACTTTGCAATGATAGATCTGTGCTAAAACGAGAATTAGCTGATTAGTGTGCAAATACACACTTTAAAACAGCTTTTTCACCTGAAATTAATTTGAATAAGGAAGATAAACCCTGGAGGTGTTTGGGCTTAATAATCAAGGCTTTTACTATTTAAATTTTAGTAATGTTTTAACTTGACTACCTCAGTATAATTTTGTTTTTTTGTATAGTACATATACACCCCTCAATTTAATGCGCAAAGTGCAGGTGTTAATTGATTTTTGGCAACATTCATGTTCAGTATAATGGGACTTACAGTATGTTATGTTAGCGTTCATTTGGACTCATTTGAAGGGAAAAATAAGGCACATGTATTTTGTACATAATTTCCATGTAATGTAAGTCTCCAAATTACTTTTTGGTTACATTATTAATGCACCAAAAAGCAGAAGAACAAAAGATTAGAAGGGTAAACCAAAGCAAAGGTTGTCATCATTTAAGAGACGCCAGGGAAATGTTGAAATATATCATCCCTTTTTTGCAAGTAATATTCTTAAATGACAAATTCACCTTCTACTTCTAGGGCTACGAAGGAATCTTATGGAGACAATGCAGTGGGATACGTGGAGGTAAAAAGAACTGAACATCTGTACTATTAAGGCAAAAATTACTCCCGAACATAGCATAATGAAAGTTCCCTACAATGTGACAATCACCATTGATGAAGAGGAGGAAACTGTCATACATTGTATTTGTGTGAAGATTGCACAGCATCAAAAGGTAATATGTTTATTATTTAAATTACCTTTACTTTAAGTCACCCAAGTAGTATTAGATTAAACTTAATTATTGTACTATTTTTGTTATTTTCTTTTGGACCTGATTTTCAAAAGGTTAAGGAATATGAAATGAAATGAACTATAAGACCTCAATCTGCCTACTCCTTAAAGCGATGGATAAGGTAATTTAAGATGTACTTTGATTACAACGTTTCAACCTGTATATTTGAATAATGAAGTTGCTTTAAAAGGTAACTCAAATTTTTGTATTCTTTACAAAGGTACTGAAGATTGAATATTTGGGAAACTTGACTTAAAGTGATAAAGATGCAAATAACCTACTCGGTGGAACTACAGAGATAACTAATGCTGTCTTAATAGTCTTTTAGCCTCGGAATAACCATTTCCCTGTTTTGGTAGGTGTCTGGTTTTTGCATCTATTTGTTGTAATTAATTAATTATTTTATAGGCCTGTTCCTTACATATATAAGCACATTGTGTTGTAACTTCCAAATTATTTTTATCTTTCCAAGAGAGCAGTAGTTATCATGTTATGTAATATTCCATCATAAATATAGTTTGTTTTGTTATTTATTAAATCATGCTGTTTACATCAATGGAATGACAGAACACATCTACATTTAATGTAACATTAAATAACAACAACAAAACAACATTATCTGTTTCTAATAAGATGTTATTTGTATTCATAACTCCTAAAAGAAGAAGCTATGAATCTTGATTGTTTGACACAGATTTTCTTTGTATTGACATGTTTTCTTGGATACTTACCAGTATTAGAGAATATATTTATTTTACATGACCTCTTCTAAACTAATAGGGATACTTTTGTGTGCATTTTTATCGTACCCTTCATTCAATTTATTATTAACTGAAAGTGTGAAATTGTAAAAGAGAATATAATAGTTTTTTTATGTTTCAAATAACATTTAGCTCATATGATACCTTTCATTTCTTATATAATGTAGAATTAACGTTTTTATTTTTATTTTCAGGGGGCTGCAAACATTCTGTTGCCTTTCTGTTTTGGCTCCATCGACGTGGTGAAGAACCTTCTGTAACGGAAACTGAAAGTTACTGGAAAGCGACTTCTTTGTCCAAAGCGGGGAAGTCAGTGGAGTTTATGAACCTTTCAGCATTGACAGGAAAAAACATACCACCTTTTCAACCCAAGGACTCTACATTTGTTGAAAGTTTTAAAGGTCTTATTAAAGACCAAGCCGGAGGTATTTTTGACATAATTAAAGAACCGAAGTTTTTGAACACTTCCCTTCATCAGCTATCAATATCCTATAAAGAAGAAGTTTCTTTGGTAGAGAGGAGTGTATGTAAGTTTCTGGAATTCATTTCGTCCAAGCTAAGTGAACACCTATGCAGTAGAATTGAATATTCCACTCGTGAGCAATCAAAATCCTCTGCCTGGTATGAGCACCGATATGGGCGAATAACAGCTTCAAAAATCTATGAAGCATCAAGGTGTCGTACTCCGGATGGCTCATTAGCGGAAGCTATAATGGGTGCTGTAGCATTGCCAGAAACTCGAGCGATAAAGAGAGGCTGTTTACTTGAAGATGACATGATTAGAATAATAGAACAGAGAAGACATATAAACATAAAAAAATGTGGTATATTTTTGAGCAGCAAATATGCAGTGTTTGGTGCTTCGCCAGATGGCATAACTGACACATTTGTCATTGAGGTCAAGTGTCCCTTTAAAGAAAAGACAGTTAAAAACTATATCGTGGACAACAGTATTCAACCTAGATATTTGGCTCAGATACAGCTTCAAATGTATTTTGCCAAACAACAATATGGTCTATTTTGTGTGGCAGATCCCGATTTTGAGGCTACAAAAGAAGTCACAGAATACGAAGTTACTTTGGATGAAGCTTTATGTCTGGATTTATTACGTGGTGCTTCTGTATTTTGGAGTGATGTAATATATTCTATTTTAATGAGTTAATAAAATAAGAAAGAAAATAGTATTAGGATTTTTTTCATATGAAATGAGCCTTTTTTTTTAAATAAATAATAGATTTATATTACCTATTATTGGCCTGTCAGTGAAACAAAAATTGGTTCTCTTATGTATGTCATATGTATTTTTTCAGTTTTGATCTTGCAAAAGCCCTCTCATTTTTATTTGTGCAGCATAACATTTTAAAGAAATCTACATATTCGTGATTATGAACAGTTTTACAATTAAATTCATGTAGGAATTTTATGAATGGAGCTACTGAAAATATTGTAACCAAACAAGTGTTTTTTTTTTTAATATTTGTTATATGTAATCTCATATTGAGCCCACGTTATGATAGTTTTCAGTGTTCAAGAAATTATTTTGAAAAATAATGTATTTGAAAGTAAACTAGAAAAAATGGTCATTCCTTGAGTGATATTCAATTCACTCACTCACTACCAAATCTAGATGCAGGGTATATATGTGTATAAGGATATGTTATCTTCTACAGGCTAAAGTCTAAAGCCTTAAGTGGTTCTGATAACTTAGATATAATTAATTAATCTAAATTAAGGTTATAAAGTTCTGGACTTGTACTAACTTTGGTATGGTTAATGTTAGTTGTCATTTTATTTAGCTTAGAAATAAATATAGACATATTCAAAATTCATTAAGATGTGTTTCAAATGTTCCTGCAAATGAATGACAATAAAGGGAAAGGTTAAAAGCAACTATCAAGGAAATTTACTAGGCAATTTAATAAATGTGCAATTAAGGGATTGTAGATTGCTTAATAAGTCATATAGGTCTTTTGCCGCTCATCGCTGGAATCTCGAGGGATATTTTGATAGATAGATAGATATTTATTTCACAGATACAGCATAAAATCTGTTCGTGATAATGTCAGTATAAGTGATACATCAGTAAAATTAAAATTTAAAATATAGCACGGTACAAACATGAAGCACGTCACTTAATCTAAACAAAGAAGTCCTCGAGAGAGTAACAGGTCTTTTCCAACAGAAAATTTTTTAGGGTGTGCTTAAAAGTATAAAAAGTATTAGAGGCTTTCACAGCAGATGGAAGTTGGTTATAAAATTTACATCCATTATAATAAACATTCTTCTGGTATAGGGCAGTACAATTTGTTGCTTTGTTCATAAGAATTATCATTATTTCACAGGAAATCTCTATTTCTGGTAGCATAACCATGATAAATTTGATTTCCTGTGAAATAATGATAATTCTTATGAACAAAGCAACAAATTTCATATATGTAAGCGTCGTAAAAGCTGAGAATGGAATACTTCTTAAACAAAGGTTTACATGATTCACGAAACTCCGCACCAGCCACCATTCTAACAATCAATTTCTGTATTAAAAAGACACGATTAGAGTCAGACACAGCACCCCAAAAAATGATTCCATAGCGCATAAGTGAGTCGAAGCAGGCGTGGTATACACTCAACAGGGTGCTTTCACCGCAGACATTCTTTAAACATTTCACTGCATATACACAACGCCTCAATCTAGTGCACAGAAAATCGACATGAGGTAGCCAGCGCATATGACTGTCAATAAATACTCCCAACATCTTAACATGACTGGAAAAACCATAAACCATATCATCAACACATCTCATACCACCTGATCGAAAGCAAATTTTCACAGTTTTTTCGTGATTTAAGACTAATTTATTCTTGCCAGCCCATACATTCACCCTTTCGTACACCAAGCTACATTTCTGGGTCAGTTCATGGAAACTATCTGCCCTGACAAGAATATTTGTATCATCTGCATAACACACAACTGTTATGCCTAAAATGTGATGAATGTAAAGAAGAAGATCATTGACATAGATCAGATAAAATAATGGCCCCAAAATTGAGCCCTGAGGCACACCCAATTTAATCGGCAGTGGTTCGCTTACAGTGCCATCTGAAAGCCTTACCCTCTGACTCCTGCCCTGAAGATATGAAGATAATAACTGATGAGGCCCTCCCCTAATACCACATCTAAATAATTTGCTCAATAGAATGTCATGATCAACTCGATCAAAGGCACTTGAAAAATCCAAAAACAGTCCCAAGCAAGGTTCCTTTTTATCTATTGACTTTACAATCTGAAATATGAACTCATATAAGGCTGTGTTGGTACTTCTACCATCAGTAAAGCCATGCTGCCACAATGAAAAAACTGAATTTGCAGAGAAGAACTTACGCAACTGATTATTAATAACACCTTCAAAGATTTTTGAAAAAGAGGTTAACAGGCTGATTCGTCGATAATTCAAGAAACTTTCAGGGTCTCCTTTTTTGAATAATAAGAAAACTAAAGCCTCTTTAAGTTTGCTAGGAAACCTACCCATCTCGAAACTCAAGTTGACAACAAAAGCAATTGGGCCACAGATAAGATCACTTACTTGTTTAAGCAAATTATTAGAAATACTATCACAACCCGATGAACTGGAACAGTTAAGACCCCCAATAATATCCACAATATCAACATCAATTACTGGGGAAAGGAAAAAAGATGCGTCAACAAAAGGCACACAGGACTCCAAAAAATTCCAATCCACAAAGGTATCATCATCAAGATGCATAGTAGTATACTGGTGATTTAAAAAGTCAGCCAAATTCTGATGGGCAAGCTGTACTCCATCCACTTTTATTCCCAAATCATTTGAATCTCTCACCCTATTACGAAACCTTCCAACAATACCCCACATTGTCTTTGCCTTGTTAGTGGAATTTGCGACTTTCTGATCATGAAAGTGTTGCCTTTTAGATTTCAAAAGCTCATTATACTGCCCATAGGAGTTTTTTTTAATTAACAAACTCAGGATGCTGTTTACACAGATCATGTACCAAGGTTAATTTGTCTAAGAGCAATAACATCTTCAGAGGACCACCAATTGTCCCCTCTCCTGGTCCTGCCCCGAAAACAATCCCGTGAGTATCTCCGCAATGGAAAACTCAGGTCAAAATAGTAATAAAAGGTGTGGAAAAAGCATTCAAAAGCTTTGTCTGGACACCTAGACTCGTGCACCTCCCTCCAGGTTTCTTTTTCCAAGCATAAACGAAAAGAGTCAATGTTGCACGGAGAGAAATTTCTAAAATAAGAAAGTCTCTTGGGTACTGCTTCCCTATCAACCAGGAACTGTATAATCTGACAATTGTGATCGGATAAACCAGGATCGAAGTTTTCCATATGCAAAGTGTCAAACAGATCATTAACCAACACATGATCAATGCATGTAGCTGATGAAAATGCTACCCTTGTCGGATCACTGATCAAATTATTAAAACCAAAACACTCCAACAAATCAGTATATTTGATAACACTTGGAGAATTCTGCAACAAATTTAAATTAAAATCGCCGGCAATCAACACAACCTTGTTAGTTCTAGATAGATAATCCACCAAGGAATAACACAACAGGTAAAAGTCATCAAATTTCCTATGTGGGTTAGGACTATAAGCTACTACTACAACAGTATTCAGTCCAAGAATCTCCACCCCACAGCACTCCAGAACACCCTCAGAACAAAATTTAGAACAATCTAATTTTCTTGTTCCAAATGGCAAGCCTTTCCTAACAAAAACAACAGCACCCCCATGCAACATATTCTCCCTACAAAAGAATGTAGCTAATTCATAATTCTCTATACATATATTTTCCAATTGTTGATGTGCATGACTATTTTTGTAATACTGGCCCAATGTACAATAAGTCAAAGGATGTGGTGCTATCGGGATGGCAAAGACGCGGGCGAGCCCTAAGTAAGGAAAAAAAATACTGGCACAAAACATTCAGATGTTATGTAGCCTACTATCTTTTTGGGGGCTACTCTACCTATTTTTTGTGGTGTTAAGGTCATCCCTCCAAGGTATTTGAGCCTTCTGCAGAACTGAGCCATGCAATCGCGTAACAAATGTACGGGTGTGTCCGCTGCTTCACTGCATTATTGACAGTTTTCGCTGTCTGCCTTACCTATCTTCATAAGGTGCTACCTTATGGGGGAGTCTCCTGTGATTTTTCTCAAGTCGTTCCTCTTCAATTCAAGGAACAGTTAAGACTTCTCTGCTGATATATCATTTCCCCTGCATTAAGTCTGGTGTTTTCCTTCAGTATGACTGATTCCTCTCCCAAGTATCGAGTTAATTTCTTCTTTTAGCCCTTTTTGGAATTAAGGGAAGTCACTGATCAAAATCAGTAGTGTCAATGTTAAATTTGGTTTCACGAAGGGGATACTTGTTGAGAATGAAAACGGAAACTCCCTACATCTTTACAAAATACTTCATAGTTGGAAAACTATAATGTTAAGGTGAGGTAAAAAAATGAAATTCGTTTTTATTTTGATAGTAGAACGTGAATAAATAGGCAGGTGTTTCATTTAAAAAAATACTAAATTTGATACTTTTTGTAATGCCTTTACATCACAAATATATCTAAAATGTACAAAGGACAAAATGAATTTATTAAATAAATATCAGCTTCTAAAATGTAAATATACGTAAATATTTATTAAATCTAGCACACTAAGGAAACAGTACAAATTATAACTATATGACAATAAAAATATACAACAAAGGAAAACTAGCTGCCACAAAGGCAACTCAAAAATAAAGGAAACAAGGAATTTATTAAATAAAGTCTACTTCTAAATATGAATTTATCTAAATAATTATTAAATATAGCACAATATAATGAACAATACAAATTCTAACAATAAAAATTCACAACAAAGGGAAGTTAACTTATACAAAGGCGAGGATGATTTAAAACTGGAGCGCAACGGCGAAGAGCGGAACCGAAAGTAAAGGGCACAATGAATAATGAAAATGAATGATAGAGCACAGAACAGGAATCTGGTTCATAAATCTAACACGAGTCCTTTGACCTAATATTCTTCAAATCCAAGGTAAAAATTGTGAACATGGCAACGTCGCAAGGATGATCCTCTGGCGCTCGCAAAGTATCGTTTAAATATTCTGTGACACAAGTAACGGCGCAAACCGCTTAGCGCCGGCGCCATCTTCAGTCGGAAACGCGAACTATCTATATTTTGTGACGTCTTAACCCTAGTTAGATGGGCAAATTTAGGGACTCGATTATTGCAATCTTTGATAATTTTTTTCTGCGATATTAAAACACTCTGGAGAAAAATAACTGGTGTCTCAGACTCGTATTTATACGAACTTTCGAAATATGCAATAAAAAAATTATGTGTTACGACCCCATTGTCGTGTGTACTCAGTGTACTAATTGACTCAGTGTTCTGAAATATTTATGTGTGTACTGATATTCTATTATTTATTAATAATAACACAACAGCCCCTTTAATTATGGATGCTAAATATATTTTTGATGGAAATAAAGATGATCGAGTCCAGTTGCGTGATTGCAGTGAGAAATCTCAGGATGCGATATGTAACGTGAAAAAGGAGGAAACTGTAGGGGAGTGTTTAACTAAGCCACTGTTTCTTCAAGAGCATGAACATTATATAAATGAATTAGAAAGTAATGAAGCTCATGAAAACAGTGCAGAAATTGTTACTGTCAAAACAGAACCGGGTACAGAAAGCTTTGGAGGTAACACATTGTCTAATCACCACCTTGAAACTCTAAAAGAAGCTGTGAAAACTGAAATCAGTGATGGTTTTCATATAACAGATCAAATTGCTGATGAAGATGAGCCTACCTCCACTTTCGAAGATATAATACAGTCTTCTGCATTGAAGGAGGAAAATCTAAAAGATTCAATAAAAACTGAAATCAATGAGAGTTTTGATATAAAAGCAGAAACTAGTGATCAGGAAATGTTAGATGTTCCAATTTTCATCTTCAATAATATAAGAGAGTCATCAGTAGTAAAAGAAGATAATCAAGGAGTAGAACAAGACATTACAGCTGGTGTTTACTTTGCAAATCAAACGCAAGAAAATATTGAAGAAAGCTTTGAACATTGTATACCTTTTCAGTGCACTCTTTGTGATTATAGAAATAAATATAAAAGTGCAGTTGTGAAGCACAGAGAGTTGGTTCATAAAGAAAAATCCTTTAAATGTGAGTCGTGTCATTACACTGCTGTCACTAGAAGTTCCTTAACAAAACATATAATGTTGATGCATAGTATAGAAAAGTCATTCAAGTACGAGCTATCTGATGACACTATGCTTTCAAGGCCTATAGCATTAAAGCATACTGCAGGAAAGTCTTTCAAATGTGAATCACAAGATTACACCAATACCAAGAAAGTTAACTTACTTGAGCACATAAGGTCAAACCATGATGAAGATAAGCCATACAAGTGTCAGTCATGTGATTACAGTACTGTCCTTAAAGGTACCTTATCAAGACATATAGCGTTTAAGCATACTGCAGAAAAACCATTCAAATGTGAATTTTGTGATTACAGTACTGTGGTTAAATCTAGATTGTCAGCACATATAGCGTGTAAGCATACTGCAGAAAAGCCTTTCAAATGTGAATTATGTGATTACAGTACTGGCCTTAAAGATACCTTCTCAAGACATATAGCATCTAAACATTCTGCAGAAAAACCATTCAAATGTGAGTCATGTGATTACAGTACTGCCATTAAATGTACTTTATCAAGGCATATAGCATCTAAACATACTGAAGAAAAACCATTCAAATGTGATTTATGTGATTACAGTACTGCCCTTAAAGGTAACTTGTCATCACATATAGTGTTCAATCATACTGCAGAAAGGTCCTTTAAATGTGAATTATGTGATTACAGTACTGCCCTTAAAGGTACCTTATCAAGACATATAGCTTTTAAGCATACTGCAGCAAAACCATTCAAATGTGAATTATGTGATTACAGTGCTACCCTTAAAGGTAGCTTATTATCACATATAGCATCTAAGCATACTGCAGAAAAACAATTCAAATGTGAATCATGTAATTACAGTACTGCCCTTAAAGTAAATCTTTTAGCACATATAGCGTCTAAGCATACTGCAGAAAAACCATTCAAATGTGAATTATGTGATTACAGTACTGCAGCTAAATGTAGATTGTCAGCACATATAGTATCTAAGCATACTGCAGAAAGACCATTCAAATGTGAATTATGTGATTACAGTACTGCCTTTAAACGTACGTTATCAATGCACATAGCGTCTAAGCATACTGCAGAAAAGCCCTTCGAGTGTGAATCATGTGATTTTATTACTTCTCATAAATATAACTTGTTAGCACATATAGCATCTAAGCATACTGCAGAAAAACCTTTCAACTGTGAATTATGTGGTTACAGTACTTCCATTAAACGTAGTTTGTTAGTACATATAGCGTGTAAGCATACTGCAGAGAAGCCCTTCAAATGTGAATTATGTGATTTCAGTACTGTCCTTAAAGGTTACTTGTCATCACATATAGCATTTAAGCATACTGCAGAAAAGCCCTTCAAATGTGGCTTATGTGATTACAGTACTGCCGTTAAACGTACCTTATCAACACATATAAGATCTAAGCATACTGCAGAAAATTCCTTCAGATGTGAATCATGTGATTACAGTACTGCCCGTAAAATTAACTTTACAACACATATAGCGTCTAAGCATGCCGCAGAAAAACCATTCAAATGTGAGTCATGTGATTACAGTACTGCTCGTAAAAGTAACTTATCAAGGCATATAGCGTTTAAGCATACTGCAAAAAAACCATTCAAATGTGGATTATGTGATTACAGTACTGTGGTTAAAGGTAAATTGTCAGCACATATAGCATCTAAGCATACTGAAAAAAAAACCATTTAAATGTGAGTAATGCATACTGTAGCCGGAAGTTTTTGTTAGACTTTTATTAAATTTCTGAGCAGTGGGTGTGAGTTCATTATAAAAGCAACCGTTTTTTTTTTAATAATTCATTTTAGAAGACTCATGAGGTTATTTATTTGAAGATGAATGAAACAAAAGAGCATTGGCATTTAAACAAACCCAAATTTTACTCTTTTACCTACTGTTCCATATAGCGACAGGTCAATGATGTTCTTTGAAGAAAATGAGGACCTTTATGGAGCATCAACAAAAGCACAATTACTCCATTAGAAAAAAATTCGGGATGCAGCTACTGTACTTTACTGGTCTGAGAATTATGACTCTTCCCACGATATACATCTTTAATCAGTTATTGAATATACACAGGGATAAATTTGATTATCAACTAAATTCTGCATACCATAACTATAGTACAAGATCGGCTAGTTTCATACGACCGCAGAGATTTATTTATTTATTTACGGGCCAGGAGCCCATTTTAGATAAGTACAAAAAGAAAAAATATATACAATAAAAGCAGTTAATAAAGCATACAAAATGGTTACAAGTTAGACAAAATGAAAAAAAAAGGCAATATAGGCAATAAATATTATTTACCGATTAACTAAACTTACAAAGTGACAGTTTTTTTAAGAAAACTGATTTTCTTGTAAAAAAGTCAAGTTCATCTGACAATTTGTTGGCCAACACTGAACATCTAATCAAATAAGAGTTGTGACTGTAGTTGGTACGATGAAAAGCGACAAGAAATGAACTCTTTGAACGAGTTACTCTTGGTGGAACAAAGAAGTTGATCATAGAAAGTAAGTTGGGATAAGATACCTCAGAGTTAATTATATTATAAATAAGTTTTAAATCTTTTTGTTTACGTCGAACATAAAGAGGCATGATATTAAAATATGTTAGTAAATCATCGATACCACTACAGTCATGGTGGCTTTTGAAAGCAAGAAACTTTAAAAATTTGCACTGTACTTGTTCAAGACTGACTGAATGACATGCATAGTAGGGAGACCATACAGAAGAGGCATATTCAAGATGAGGACGTACAAAAGAAAAATAAAGAATTTTAACTGATCTGATGTTGGTGAAATCAGAGGTACATCTTTTAACAAAGCCAAGCAACTTCAGAGACCTAGAAATCACATTAGAAACATGAGGAATAAATAAAGATGATTCAAATGCAACACCCAAATCTCTAACTAATTCAACAGACTTCAATGGTACACCGTTGATGTAATAGGTATGTTCAAGTCTGTTCCTTCCTCTATAAAAAGAAATTGATTGGCATTTAGATGGATTGAGTTCCATCCCATTGTTAAGACACCAGCTTATTAAGTTGTCAATGTCGTACTGAATCTTAAAAAAGTCTGAGGAACTTGTAATCCCGGAAAATAATTTTCGTCAGCAAACAACAAAAATCTACAATGAGAAAAACACTCATGAATATCATTAATGAAGATATTAAATAGCAAGGGCCCCAAGTGAGAACCTTGTGGCACACCAGACAAAACCTTTTATCCCATTGGACATAAAATTCCCTATCCGCACCACCTGATATCTGTCAGAAAGGTAACTACCTATCCAGCTGAGAAGAGGGTCGCCAACACCAAACATATGTAGCTTATGGATTAAGAGGTCATGATTCACTCTGTCGAAGACCTTGGAAAAGTCGTTATAAACAGAGTCAACCTGTATACCCGCCGCCAAGGACTCCAACAAGTAGGCACTGTACACCAACAGGTTTAGGTCAGCAGAATGACCTGATATGAATCCATATTGCTGGTCAATGAGTGAACCTCTAAGGAGAGAAGTAAGAGTCTCACACAGAAGATCCTCAAAAATTTTAGGAATAACGCTAAGAATACTTATCGGTCTGTAGTTCTCAACAAGACCTCTGTCACCAGATTAAAAAATTGGAAGAATGAAACTAAGTTTCCAGCATGTGGGGAAAACACCCATTTCCAGAGATAAATTTAAGATGAACCATAAAGGTCTAGACAAATTAAAACTACAGCACCTAAGAAGAGATGGGGGAATACCGTCTGGCCCAGGACTTTTACTGACATTAGGGCTGCAAGTTTAGTATAAATATCTGATATTTTAATGTGGTGCACTGACAGATTCAGCTCAGCATAAGAAAATTCATGGGTAGGGGGAGAACACTTATCGCCGCTGTAAACGAACGAAAAATACTCAGCGAACATGTCAACAATGTCTAATCCCGATGAACGATTTAGACTACAAAAATGGGTAAACAATTCTTCGCATATCACCTTATATAATAAGCTCCCAGTTCAGATAAAGTCCTTGGATTATGGGAAATTTAAAAATGCTATAAAGCATTACTTTAAGCAAAAAGCTTAATATTCAGTCCGTGAGTACATTGATGCCTCCATAGTACTATAGTGTTTGTATTTTGCCGTTTGTGTGAATTTTAGATAACGCTATATATATGTCCGTGTGTATATACAGCTTTGTATTTTTGTTGTTTGTTCTTTTCGTTTTCATGTGTCTTGGTCTGTATATTCACATGTAGTAATTTGTATTTTGCAATGTTCACTTATTGTATAGTTAATTTTAACTAATTTATATGGCTGTGTTTTTTGCTCTGCACTTTTTAAAACTTAGATTTTTTACTAGTGTATTTCGACTTGCATTGTATTTTTAAGTGTAAAAAGTGGTCAAATAAATGTGTCTATCTGTCTATGTATCTATATATAAAACATTTTTGAAAATATTGTCACAGCGATCACTCAACCGACAAGAACGATTTTGGAAGAACAGATCTAGTAGGTCATCACATTAAGACTGAGACATCTGTACCAATCAAGCAACCACCGAGAAGGGTACCATTGGCAAAACATCAGGAAGTTGACACCATGCTAAGGGAGATGGAGCAGGCACGAGTTATAGAACCATCACAAAGCCCTTGGGCCTCTCCAGTAGTGTTAGTTAAAAAGAAAGATGGCTCCACGCGGTTTTGTTTAGATTACTGCCGGTTAAATGATGTCACTAAGAAAGACAGCTATCCACTTCCCAGAATTGATGATACACTTGATACACCGGCAGGTGCAAGATGGTTTTCGACATTGGACTTGAAAAGTGGCTACTGGCAAGTCGAGATTGAGCCCAAAGACAAAGAAAAGACTATGTTTACCACTGGTAATGGACTGTGGCAGTTCGACGTCATGCCATTTGGGTTGTGTAATGCTCCAGCCACTTTTGAGCGTCTAATGGAGACAGTTTTGAGAGTTCTACACTGGAAAACATGCCTGGTGTACTTGGATGACGTCATTATCTTGGGAAAGTTGTTCGAAGATCACATGAAGAATGTCGAACAAGTGTTTCAGAAACTAAAGGAAGCCAATTTGAAATTAAATCCGAAGAAGTGCTGTCTCTTTCAAAAAGCAGTCAAGTACTTAGGCCATATTATCACCCCAGATGGAGTCAAAACCGATCCAGAGAAGACAGGATGTATTATGAACTGGGAAATTCCAACCAATGTACATCAGCTGCGAAGCTTTCTGTGCCTCTGCATGTATTACCGCCGTTTTGTAAAGGGGTTTGCTGACATCGTAAAACCTTTGCATAGACTGATGGAAGCAAAGACACCTTTCATTTGAACCCATGATTGTGAAAAAGCATTCGAGACACTCTGTTCATCCCCGATTCTGACATACCCCCAGCCTGGTCACAGGTTTATTGTGGACACGGACGCGAGCAATGTTGGTATTGGAGGTGTTCTTTCACAGAAACAGGGAGGTCAAGAGAAGGTTGTAGGGTATTTCAGCCCTGTCAAAAGCAGAAAAGAACTACTGCGTGACGAGGAAATAACTTCTAGCCATTATCAAGACGGAGCATTTTCACAAATATCTATATGGTCAAGAATTTCTCCTGAGAACAGACCACGCTTACCTACGCTGGCTTCTTCACTTTAAAAAACCAGAGGGGCAGATGACGAGGTCGCTTGAACGGTTTCAAGAGTACAATTTTACTATCGAACACCGCCCTGGACGACAGCACGGTAATGTCGACGCCCTATCTAGGAGACCTTGCTCACCAAAATGCAAGCATTGCATCACTGCTGAAAACAAAGGATTGAATCTCGAAGTGTGTAGGAGGACAACGGTGCAACCCGTTAACCGATGGGACCCACAGAGGTTAATGGAGGAGCAAAAAGAAGACCCTGATATACAACCAATCTACAGCTGGAAGGAGACTTGCCACGAAAGACCCACTTGGTCAGAAGTTTGTGATAAAAGCGTTGCAACCAAAAGTTACTGGGCCTAGTGGGACTCTATTGAAATCGAAGGTAATCTTCTGGTCAGGAATTGGGAGTCAGAGGATGGAACCCGCATATTGAAGCAAATAATCCTTCCACGGCCAATAGTTAGGGAGGTAATCGAGGAGATCCATGGCGGGGCAGGTGGATACCTAGAACAGACACAGGGAATCGCTATATGCTTGTAGCCATGGATTATTTTAGCAAGTGGACGTTACAGATCCCTACCCTCCTTACAGAAAGGCAGGGGTTCGGCAAAATTTCCAGGATAGTCAGATAAAACTGCTCCCTGGCGTCGGTGATTGGCCGCAGTCGCGGAAATAGGCTAAAGTTAAAAAAACATTATTGAAAGCTTTTTTAAATTGGGTGTTGTTTGTATATTAATATTCTAGTGAAATTAAAGATATTGGAACTAGCCCATTGTAGCTATTTAAACATACGACAAAATTTTAAAATCAAAAATAAAGTTTTTAATGTTTAAAAAGTTCCTTCTCAAATCTACAGGTTTACACTTTATACGGTATGAGAATTCCAATGGCCAGGGAGGTAAAATATCTTGGGGTCGTATTGGACTCTAAGCTAATCTGGAATGGTCACATTGGAAAAATACTGCGTAAGGCAGTCATGACCTTAGGCGGCTATATGGAAAAACGTGGGGACTAAGACCTAGTATGGCCCACTGGCTGTGCACAAGGGTGGTCAGACCATCGTTAACATACGCGGGACTGGTCTGGTGGCCTAAGGTGACACAATCCAGTGCCAAACAAAAACTAGGCAAGATCCAAAGGATGGCTTGCCTAGGCATCACTGGGGCCATGTATTCAACCCCAACAGCCGCCATGGAGGTATTGCTGGATCTGCGCCCCCCCCCCCCCCCTCTACACTTACTTATTATGGGGGTGGCCAGGCTAGGACTATACAGACTAGCCTGCAATGGTAGACTGAAGATCAACCAAGGCTTCTTGGCCCAATGCAAAATTCAGGAGATCGTGAAGGAGCCCATGCTTAAATGAGGTCAGACGTCGCGAGCTCGCGAATCTGCAGTGAAAACAACTTTACAGTGGAAATCCTCAACCGCGAGGCATGGCGGAAGGAGACGCCGGGCATACCACGAGACGCGCTCGTCTGGTTCACAGACGGATCCGACGGGGGAGGTGTTTATTCGGAAGGACCGAGAGTAAGTCAGTATTTCCCTCGGAGTCCATGCAACGGCCTTTCAGGCCGAAATGTACGCAATCCTGCACTGTGTGCGGGAGAACAAGAGGAGGGGCTACACCAACAAGCGGATCCTCATAACCACAGGCAGGTTCTAAGTGGCCCACTGGTAAATTCCTGGCTGGTGAGTGAGTGCCGAGACGAGACGAGCGACCTGGCTGGCCAGAATGAGGTCACCATAATCTGGGTGCCGGGTCACTCGGGGGTCAAAGGTAATGCAGAAGCTGACAGTCTCGCAAATAGAGGGTCGGCAGAACCATTTATGGGACCAGAACCGGCTCTGGGCGTGTCAAAGAACACTGCCAGGGGAGCCATTAAGTCCTGAGTCAGAAACCCACACAAGGTGTACTGGGCAGACTGTCCAGTGCTCAGACATGGGAAGTAAATAATTGACGAACCCAGTTCAAAGAGAGCTGGGGAGCTGCTAAATCTTAGCAGAGGACAGCTCAGAAACATAACAGGTCTCTTGACGGGACACATGGATGTTAAAAAACACCTGCATTGATTTTTTACGAAAATTCGACAAAAATTGTATGCCATTAAATAATAAACTCTATAGCTAAGACTGCTGCCAAACATCAGAGGAAGGGTTTATTTGAAATGAATTTTCTGAAAATATTTTAGTAAAATGGAGGACAATGACGGTTGAAATTAAGACTTTAGGCTTTGTAAAACATCTTTCTTGAGAGAGTTTTAGTACCCGTATTAGTTTCAGGTTCTTTGCTTAAATGTTGCCAATTTTGACGTTTTAAATCGCGACTTTGACGTTTTGAGAAAAACCCCAATTGTTTTTAAAGCCCTATAACTTTTTTGTCTTTTAACCAACAGAGCTAAGTTTTGGTGCGTAATTTACCTATAACGATATAAACCAGCGCACCAAATTTGATTGCCCTTACTTTGTTACTTTCGGAGATGTAATTTTTCTTTTCGAAAGAAAACAAGTTTTCCGGGAAAACCTGGGCCGATTTTCCTGGCTAACGCACTTATCCAAGCCATTTACAAAAGGCAGGTATCCACCAAATTTAATCAAAAACGCCCCATTATTTTTTGAGTTATCGGTGTTATATATATATATATATATATATATATATACATATATATATATATATATATATATATATATATATATATATATATATATATATATATATATATATATATATATATAAACATATAAAAATTGAAACAGACCCTTGATATGTGTTCTAGGGAGCCTAATTAGCGCTCATTTGAAGAAATTTTCTCCCAATTTAAAAGTCGGGATCCCACTAGTGATTTTTTTTTTTTTAGAAAAATCACTAAAACGGAATTAAGCTAGTCTATCTTAAAGAATGTCTAACATATTTTTATTAGCTTTATATTGGCAATAAGTTGTAGTTTTTGTATTTATCTGTATTGTAATTTTTATGTATCGCATTTTTTGCTAAATAAGCGTTATTGTAATTGTTAAAAGATCAAAGTTCTTCGCCAATTATAGATGACACTGCGTGACACAAATTTTAAATGGCGGTTGTCGCTCTGAAAAATAGTGTATTCTGTGGTCTATGGTGACAGGTAGCATCGCCCTAATAACCAGGGTTGCTCCTGTCATTACAATTGTAATTGTAATAGATCTATTACAATTTACACACTTTCATTACATCATTACTACAATTTGAAAAATTCCCAAATCTATTACAATTTTACAATAACAGCAGTAATTTCAAAACCTAGTTGAAAACCACTTAAATCTAGTGTATCTATTTATTGTAACGTAACATTATGTTCTGTCATAATGTTTGCGCTATGTTCTGTCCATTCTGTTAATTAGGTAGTCTGTATTATGCATGATACAATTAGCAAGAGATATGATATTCAGACTACCTATTTTTAGACCTGTCACGCGCATGGTGTCAAGTGGTGAGTCCAATGCAATAATAATATGCTGTCGTACAGTGGGGTTTGACGTTTCATCACAACGTCTTAACAAATTACGTATTTTACTAACATTTAAGTGAATACAGTTGGAAGTAATAAAAATGAAAAAGAATAAATTTAATGCTGCGATCTATATTATTTGAAAAACACAGTATAGGCGTAACTTCAACCGCATTAAACTGACGTATTGAAACTTTTTGATTGTGAATGACTTTGTTTTTAGTGATGGGAGGATCGAATCCGAGGATCGCAAAGGATTCGATCCTCAAAAGTACCCATTGTTCTCGAGACCCACAAAAAGGATCGAATCCTCACATGAATCCTAGATGCTCAAACCAAATGATTCATTTCCTGTACCCGGACTCGAATGAAAGATAGAAACGTGTCATACGGCACTGCACAGCCACGCCTCTCGGAATCTCTCACTCTCACTGCTTTACTGGCGTACGGTGAGGAGCAGGAGGGAAAATGATCGGCGCAGGTAGCCAGGTGAAAGAAAGAAAAAGAACGAGAATTTGTGTGTGTAAGAATGAGAACAATGAAAAGGATTCGAATCAGACATATGAATCCCCAGTGGCCCAGTACCCACTACCCGGATTCGGAACAAAGTTTGAGACTTTGAAACTCGTCATTTAGCATTTACTATTTACCATTCCTATATCTATATCATTCGCCAGTAGGTCAGTAGACTCTACTGACTTACTGACCTTCTAAAATTTAATTTTTAATTTTTATGGCACCATAGCACGTTATCATTGGTTCAGACGACCAATCACAGGCAGTGATTCGGTTATGTTGTCTTGTTGTCATGGCAGCCAAATATATGGAAGATGTGATTGGTTTTGCTCCACTTTAAATATTTAATATTTGAAGAGGCTTTCTCTTTCTAAAATTGGCTAACATAAAAGGGCAACGCCTATTTTGCACACGGTGGCCTTGAAAGTTGAAAGTGGTAAGTCTAGTAACTTGAACTTGTAATAAAGTTTAATACAAAGAGTCTAAAGAGAAGCTCTAGGAGATTTAAGATTTCTCATCTAATGAATAATGGTAACAATATTGTTACTTGAGACTTATTTCAAGAACAGATATTAAAAATATTAATATATTTAGTTCAAAACTATACGACACGTTGTAAAAGTTGCAGTTTTATCTATAATAGTCCCCTCGGTAATTCCAAAACAATGGTTTTCACTTTACTGCACCTATGAGAAATTATATTTATAATTTGTGCATTTGTAGTTTATATATTTATATCATGAGGACCATTCATTGTGACTCACATTACCTATGTAGTTTAATGTACTGCTTATGCTTATTTAACTTAATAATGTTATTTCGTAGTATCATTTCCAAACAACTACCTATATATTATTATAATTATAAGTGATATCAAATAGTAATTAAAACAATTAATTTTTTTATAAATATCTTTATATAACATGTTTTCTAAAGCTTTTTTGATGTCTCAGGTAATTTACATAAAAAAGATCTGATAATTTATGAAAAGTCGCGGTCTCCTAAAGAAGCCATTTTTTTCTATGACAATTCGCTAAAAATTAAATATAAAGTGTTAACTTTACGTACACTAATTAGTTATGACAGCGGGTTTCAGTATCGAATACAAGAGTATTCAGTTTTCATTCTATCCATTCCCATTCTAAATAGAAATATAAACCATATTCGTAAAGATCAGACGACGCACGTGAAATTATGAAATTAACAAATTAACAGTAAAATATTCACTTGACTACCCACTACTCATACTCTCATACTCACAAAGGATTCAATTTCAATCTATAGGTCTCGGATCCAGTACCCACTACCCATGATATAATGACTTAGAAGAGATATGATATTGCGCATATGCCCCGCCCCCTCCTCTGACGTCACGCGGTGAGTAACGTTATAGATGTCCAACTACACACTTAAAACAAAGTCATTCGCAATCAAAAAGTTTCTATACGTCAGTTTAATGCGGTTGAAGTTACGCCTATATTGTCTTTTTCAAATAATATAGATCACAGCACTAATTTTAACCTTTTTTATTTTTATTACTTCCAACTGTATGCACTTAAATATTAGTAAAATACGTAATTTGTTAAGAGGTTGTGATGAAACGTCAAACCTCACTGTACGACAGCATATTATTGTTGCATTGGACTCACCACTTGACACCATGCGCGTGACAGGTCTAAAAATAGGCAGTCGGAATATCATATCTCTCGTTATTTGTATCATGCCCACTACCCACAAAAGGATTCGATCTTTAAAAGGATTCGAGACCCAAGGATTCGATCCTCAAAAGGATTCGATCTTTCCCATCACTATTTGTTTTAAGTGTGTAGTTGGACTTCTATAACGTTAGTCACCGCGTGACGTCATAGGAGGGGGCGGGGCATATGCGCAATATCATATCTCTTCTAAGTCATTATATTATGTGTATCATGTGCCTCTGTTACCACTCTGTTCTGTGTCACTCTCATACTACTGGCACAAGCCAACTGTCCAGTCCATCCATGTCAATGTCAATATTGTCATTTTCCATTCTCATTCCTCATTTCATTTCATATCTCAAAAAATAAAAAAGCTATGATAACCAAATTTGGTAGGTAGTTTTACGATATAAAAAGTAAACTATATACCAAAATTTAGATTTCTATATTAAAGGAAAAAAAAGTCATAATAAATTATTTTGTGCCAGATCATTTCTATGAAAATTCACTACCATAACGCACTTGCTGCGTCCAGGCTTTTTGTTATGATGTCTATATTTTAGGTAATAAAATATAATAATTTACCGTGTTTTAAATTTAGCACCATTTTCCCCATCCTCTCCACTTTCATTACAATCTATTACAATTTGACAGGAATTTCTAGTACAATATTTTTACCGCCAGGAGCAACCTTGCTAATAAACTATTGTCATTGAATCCTGACACCTTATTTATATATACTAATATTATTATTAATTATTCATTCATTACCCATTATTGTGAATTATAATTGTGTGTACTGATATTCTATTATTTATTAATAATAACAACACAACAGTCCCTTTAAGTATGGATGCCAAGTATATTTTATTGGACAATTCTAAGGGCATTAGTACCCTACACAGAGATGGAAATAAAGATGATGGAGTCCAGTTTTGTGATTGCAGTGAAAAATCTCAGGACATTCTAAGCTCAAATGTGACTTGTAACCTGAGAAAGGAGGAAACTGTAGGGGAGTGTTTAACTGAGCCACCATTTCTTGAAGAGCATGAACGTTATATAAATGAATTTGAAATTGATGGAAACAGTGCAGAAATTGTTACTGTCAAAACAGAAGGGTGCACAGAAAGCTTTGGAGGTAACACATTGTCTAATCACCACCTTGAAACTCTAAAAGAAGCTGTGAAAACTGAAATCAGTGATAAAACAGCAGAAATTGCTGATGAAGATGGGCCCACCTCCACTTTTGAAGATATACAGCCTTCTGCATTGAAGGAGGAAAGTCTAAAAGATTCAGTAAAAACTGAAATCAATGAGAGTTTTGATATAAAAGCAGAAACTAGTGATCAGGAAATGTTAGATGTTCCAATTTTCATCGTCAATAATATAGGAGAGTCATCAGTAGTAAAAGAAGATAATCATCAAGGAGTAGAACAAGACATGACAGATGGTGTTTGCTTTGCAAATCAAACTCCAGAAAATACTGAAGAAAGCTTTGAACATTGTATACCTTTCCAGTGCACTCTTTTTGATTATAAAAATAAATATAAAAGTGCAGTTGTACAGCATAGAGAGTTGGTTCATAAAGAAAAATCCTTCAAATGTGAGTCGTGTCATTACAGTGCTGTCACTAGAAGTTCCTTAACAAAACATATAATGTTGATGCATAGTATAGAAAAGCCATTCAAGTATAAGCTATGTGATGACACTAAGTTTTCAAGACATATAGCATTAAAGCATACTACAGGAAAACCTTTCAAATGTGAATCACATGATTACACCAATATCAAGAAAGTTAACTTACTTGAGCACATAACGTCAAACAATGATGAAGATAAGCCATACAAGTGTCAGTCATGTGATTACAGTACTACCCGTAGACACCATTTATCAAGACATATAGCGTTTAAACATACTGCAGAAAAACCATTCAAATGTAAATTATGTGATTACAGTACTGCCAGTAAAGGTCACTTGTTAACACATATAGCGTGTAAACATACTGCAGAAAAATCATTTGAATGTGAATTATGTGATTACAGTACTGTGGTTAAATGTAGATTGTCAGAACATACAGCATCTAAGCATACTGCAGAAAAGCCCTTCAAATGTAAACTATGTGATTACAGTACTGCCGTTAAAGGTAGCTTGTCAACGCATATATCGTTTAAGCATACTGTAGAAAAACCATTCAAATGTGAATTATGTGATTACAGTGCTGTCCTCAAACGTACCTTATCAAGACATATAGCAGGTAAACATATTGCAGAAAAACTATTCAAATGTGAATTATGTGAATACAGTACTGCCCTTAAAGGTACCTTATCAATACATATAGTGTCTAAGCATACTGCAGAAAAGCCCTTCAAATGTGAACTATGTGATTACAGTACTACCTGTAAAGGTAGCTTGTCAAAGCATATAGCATTTAAGCATACTGTAGAAAAACCATTAAAATGTGAATTATGTGATTACAGTACTGCAGGTAAAGGTAACTTGTTAACACATATAGCATGTAAGCATACTGCAGAAAAATCATTCAAATGTGAAATATGTGATTACAGTACTGCACTTAAACGTAACTTGTCAGCACATATAGCATCTAAGCATACTGCAGAAAAGCCCTTCAAATGTGAACAATGTGATTACAGTACTGTGGTTAAAGGTAGCTTGTCAACGCATATAGCGTTTAAGCATACTGTAGAAAAACCATTCAAATGTGAATTATGTAATTACAGTACTGTGTTTAAACATACCTTATCAAGACATATAGCGGGTAAACATACTGCAGAAAAACTATTCAAATGTGAATTTTGTTGTTACAGTACTGCCCATAAAGGTACCTTATCAATACATACAGCGTCTACGCATACTACAGAAAAGCCCTTCAAATGTGAACTCTGTGATTACAGTACTGCCGTTAAAGGTAGCTTGTCAATGCATATAGCGTTTAAGCATACTCTGGAAAAACCATTAAAATGTGAGTTATGTGAATACAGTACTGTCCTTAAACGTACCTTAGCAAAACATGTAGCCGGTAAACATACTGCAGAAAAACTATTCAAATGTGAATTATGTGATTACAGTGCTGCCATTAAAGGTGCCTTATCAACACATATAGCATCTAAGCATACTGCAGAAAAACCATTCAAATGTAAATTATGTGATTACAGTACTGCTTTTAAAGGTAGCTTGTCAGCACATATAACAGCTAAGCATAATGCAGAAAAACCATTTAAATGTGAACTATGTGATTACAGTACTGTCTTTAAAGGTTACTTGTCATCGCATATGGCATTTAAGCATACTGCAGAAAAACAATTTAAATGTGAATAATGGAAGCTTTTATTAGACTTTTTATTATTTATTATATTTCTAAGCAGTGGGCGTGAGTTCATTAAAAAAGTGACCTGAGTTTTTTAGTAATTGATTTCAGAGACTTTCATGAGGTTATTTATATCAAGAGGGATGGAACAAGAGAGCATTGGCATTTAAACAAACCCAAATTTTACTATTTTACCTACTGTTCCATATAGTGACAAGTCAATGATGTTCTTTAAAGAAAATGCCGACCTTTTTATGGAGTGTCAACAAAAGCACGATTACCCCATGTTGTGTCCTGGTATCGTTTAATCCCTACCCTCAGTGAGACTATCCCCGTGAGAGTTAGCGGCGAGCGTCACTTGTTATCAGAGTTGTTGTGATAACAAAATAATGTCAAGAAAAATTAGAACTGTCATAAAAATACAGATGACACAGATCACCAATCAAGTGAAGCAGCGATAACCAGTCATCAGTCCATACAACTTCATGGTGATTGTAGCAGTACGTGCGCCTCGAGTGCAGCAAGCGGCGGACCCATGGCCGAAGTGCACCACGTGCTTGTGAGCCAGTCATCAGTCCATACAACTTCCTGGTCATTGTAGCAGTATGGGTGACTCGTGTGCAGCGAGCGGCGGACCTGTGGCCGAAGTGCACCACGTGCTTGTGAGCCAGTCACCAGCCCATACAGCTTCCTGGTCATTGTAGCAGTACATGCGCCTCGTGTGCAGGAACCCCTTTTACAGCGAGCGGCGGACCCGTGACCGAAGTGCACCACGTGCTTGTGAGTGCATTGTCACCTAGACAATTGCATCACCGTGGTCACCCTCTTTGGATGCAGCCCCAGGTATCAGCGACACTACCACGTGCCGATCACGTCAGCCTACCCGTCTCAAGTCTATTTCTAAGTCACCGTTTGTGTTATCGTTATTGGGTCACAACACCCGTATTCACTTTGTACTTAAATTGATAACTAGTAGAATAAATCGTTATTGTTTGAACACGTGCATCTATTATAAATATGTACTTACAAAGAACAGTTCCTCTGGTCCTTTCGGCGCAGCAAAATCAATGAACTCTACGGATGTTCTGAGTCCCCTCTCAAACCCCGCTTCGATGTGAGTCGTCAGGGACAGGACCTGGTCAGTACAGCTACGACCACCCCTAAACCCAGCCTGTTCCACGGAGATCACTGCATCAACTGCAGGACATATATGGTTATAGTGTAGTCTTTCCAGCAGCTTATAAAATAAACTGGTAGTCTTTATTATCAAGGATGTCCTCTGTGGGTCCAGGGACTAACTAAAAGAATAGCCCCAAGGTAATTCCTGCCTGTCATAAATAAAAGGCGACTAATTGGAATCAAACACTGGCGGGGGGGTCTTGTCCAGGTGGGCCTGGAGGGAAGCGGATATCTCTGGGGAGTGATGTACACCCGGATTTTGGGATTGGGCTTAGAAATAGACGGTTGCCCGCACTTGCTTGCTACTCGGGAGCGGGGTTTCGGATGGGTGCCGCCTTGGGTTGAATGCTGGCGGGTGTCGTGTGTCTAGACGACCCGGAGGGGGCTGACAACTCTGATGAGTGGTAAACATCCGGAGTTTGAGGCCCCCACTGTGTGCTTCGGAACGGACGGACGGCCTCCCTTGTGCGATGCTCGGGAGAGAGGCTCGATGGGATGTCGCCTTGAGTCTAGCACTGGTGGGTGTCGGGTCTAGACAAACCCGGAGGAGAGCTGAGATCTTTAGGGGTGAAATACAACTAGAGGTTGAGGTCTCTTCTGTGAGCTTCGAAATGGACAAACGACCTCACTTGGATGCGGGACTTCATGATACTGCACCGAGTCAAACACTGAAGGATGTCTGCTCCAGACGAACTCGGAGAGAGGTTATCTCTCTTTGAGCTTTGAGACGGGCAAACGACGTCGCTCACATGGCAGTACATCTGTCTAACAAAGTTTCACCTCGCAGGTGTCGTCTGCTGTCGGAAGCTCGATTTGTTGAGTGAAATTTAAGCTAACGCTGGCAGGTGTTGGACCTGGACGAACCCGGAGGTGGTTGGGGTCTCTAGGGGTGGATTACACCTGGAGACTTGAGCCTACTCTGGGAGCATCGATACAGGCTAACGACCCTGCCTGGATGCTGCTCGAGGGCGGGACTTCATGATACTGCCTTGAGTCAATGGAACACTGGCGGGGGTCTGGTGCAGGTGAGGCTGGGGGGAGGCGGATATCTCTGGGGAGTGATATGTACCAGGAGTTTGGCGCCTCCACTGTGGCGTTAAAGACTGACAAATGGCCTTGCTTGGTTGTTACTCGGGAGCGGGGTTTTAGATGATACCCTTCTGGATTGAGCCCTGGCGTGTGTCGTGTGTCCAAGAGTCCCGGGGGGCTCTGATGAGTGGTAAACACCCGGAGTTTGAAGCCCATACTGTGTGCTACGAAACGGACGGATGGCCTCGCTGGGGTGATGCTCGGGAGCAGGACTCGATGGGATGTTGCCTTGAGTCTAACACTGTTATGTGTCGGATTTAGACGAGCCTGAGGGGAGTTGAGATCTCTAGGGGTGGATTACAACTGGAGATTAGATGCTGCTTCAGAGGACTTCATGATACCGCCTTGAGGCAAACACCGACGGATGTCGGGTCCAGACGAACTCAGAGAGAGGTTATCTCTCTTTGAGCTTCGAAACGGGCAAGCGACTTCACTCAGATGGCAGTACACCTGCCAAACAAACTTTCACCCTCAAGAAAAGATCGATTCCCTCAGGTAGCTGGAATTGATGGGTGAAATTTAAATAATTAGACATGAGCCACAATAGACCTAAGGTCGCAGTGGAGGGACTGGAATAGCCCACTCACAATAAAATCTAATCTAATCTATTATCAAGAATTTTACAACAGTCTGTGCAAGGAGATAAAAAGTCTAACAGATGCTGCATATAGAGAGGATATTCCACATTCGCAATCAATGCTTCGCAGCAACCCATCGACATTTTGGTGTTTTGCTAGAGATAAGTCTAGAACATCTCGTATTCCCGGCTCAGTTGTTGGTGATTCTGGGGAAATCATTGACTCTCCACAGGGCATTGTAAACGGTTTTGCTCGTCAAGTATTTTTGCCCACTAATTAATCTTTAGTAGTTCCATCTAATATTAATCAATTTAGTTATGTTAATTATTTTGAGCTTGTAGCAGATGATGAAGGCTTGAGTGCATTAAAAAAGCTTACGCCAAAGCCCTGACCTGACCTGACCAGGCATGATACCAAGCTTTTTGGTGTGTGACTGTGCCACAGTCTTGTGCAAGTCTTTGACTTATATTTATAATTTGTCCTTACGCACTGCAATTTCTCTCCTCTCAGTCGTCTCTAAAGTGATGGAAAAGTATATAAACACCAAATTACTAAAATTTCTTGAAAAACACAGTCTCATCCACGACAGGCAGTATGGATTCCATCAGCGCAGACCAACTGCCGACCTCCTTTTCTTCGTCACCCATTCTTGGAACAAGTCTATGAAACTACACGGTGAATCCCAGATTGTCGCTCTAGACAATTCGACCAGGTCTGGCACGCAGCGCTGCTTAATAAAATTCCGGCCTATGGCCTACCACCAAAACTCTGTACCTGGACAGCAAATGTCCTCTCCAACCGGAGCATTTCTGTTGTCGTGGATGGTCATTCCTCTAAACTGTATCCAATTAATGCAGGAGTTCCTCAAGGTTCCGCTTTAGCCCCTACTTTGTTTCTTCTCCACATCAATGACCTCCTCACTAGCACATCCAACCCAGTTCACAGTTACACGGACGACAGCACCCTCCACTCAAATATACAATATTCTAGGCCTGTCTCTTTAGCCCAATTAGATGAGAATCGCAGACTCATGGAGGGTTCTGCCTCCGTGGATCTCCAAAAAATATTAGACTGGGGAAGTAGAAATCTTGTACAATTCAACCCCACCAAATATCAATCTTGCTTTCTTTCTCATAAAAGATACACCAACCCCAGACCCATCACAATGTACAACCAAGTTATTCAAAGTAATGAGTCCTTTTCTCTTGTTGGCATTTCTGTGGATCGAAATCCCAATTTGCACCAACATGTCACATCAATTGCAGAAGCGGCTGCTAAGAAATTAGGTTTCCTCTTCCGGGCTCGCAAATACTTTTCACCAGCTAATCTCTATACCTTATATACTTCACAAATAAGGCCAAACCTCGAATACTGCTCCCACACCTGGGGTGCGTGCAGCTGCCGCTTCTACACTCGCTATCCTGGACTCCATTCAAAAGAGAGCTATACGTCTCATGGGTGACCCTACCCTCACCCAAAGGCTGCCATCCCTTGACCACCGATATCTGCACGGGCACTGCTCAGAGGAGCTTTCTTCCACCTGCTGCCCCCAACAGATCTACCAGGGGAATAGAGCGAATGCACCCTTTTACTGTCCAGGTCACCAGACATAGAACATCTTGTTATGCCCTCTCTTTTGCCCCGAGGACTTCCAAGTTGTGGAATTCCTTGCCGGCCCATGTTTTTCCTTCTCCTCCGAACTTTCAAGTCCAGAATTAACAAGTTGCCTCTTTCCTCCTTGTCAACACCCACGATACAATAGTATTTAGGCTGTAAGCCCTCGTGGTGTGTTGTTGAAAATAAAAATAAAAATGTTTCACTAAAGTCCTAACTTGTTGTAGGTTGACTGTTTTTGGGCTAATTATTATGTATTTTATGATCCTAGTTTGGTTTTAATTTTGCTTACTATCGAGCTCTATACTGCCCCACGTTTTTGGGCGTCAATTGTTATGATTTATATGGTCCTATATGTGGGTGATTTGTGTATATTTTAATTTTATGTAAGATATTTAAGTAATTTTTGTGTTTAAGTGTAATATTTGTAGAGTTTTACACTTAAATATGTTTATACTTGGTATTATAATGCATATTATGTATTATATTAATGAAATACAAATTTATAATTGTTGAGCGCCTTTAAATTTCTTTATTTATTGATTATTGGATTCACTATATTATTTAATTTGATTCATAAATCAAAATGTGATACTTTGAGAGAACACCTATATGTATATAAGTAAAATTTGTTAATTTTAAGAATTATAACCAATATTAAAATAGTTTATGTTTAAAAGAGTATTTGAATAAATTTACATTTTTATTAGTGAATTTTCTTTAAACTTTATATGTATACATACATACATATATATATATATATATATATATATATATATATATATATATATATATATATATATATATATATATATATATATATATATATATATATATATATATATATATATATATATATATATATATATATATATGTGTGTGTGTGTGTGTGTGTGTGTGTGTGTGTGTGTGTGTGTGTGTGTGTGTGTCACACCTATAACTAAAACCTTTGGCTTGGATAAGTTCATTAGCCAGGAAAATCCGCCGAGGTTTTCCCGGAAAATGTTGTTTTCTTTCGAAAAAAATGCATATCTCCGGAATTAAGAAAGTAAGGCCAAATTTCATACGCGGGTTTATATCATTATAAGTAAGTTACATACCAAAATTTAGCTCTGTAGGTTAAAGGACAAAAAAGTTACAGGCATTTAAAGAAAAATAAATTTGGGTTTTCCTAAAAACGTCAGTCGCGATTTTAAACGTTAAAATTGGTAATATTTAGGCAATTAACCTTATGGATGTTAATTGCACTTGTTGATATTAAATCCATACGTAAACATTTAATATACTTTATTATTTCACTAACTGAATAAACTATATAAAACAATCCAACAGTACATAACAGATAACTGACCGAGCGTGGAGAGACGTATCTTCACTGTATCGGTTGGTAGCGAGGAGAGAGCGAGAGAGATCCCTGGTGTCTCTTATATAGTAGTTCTTGACAGCTTGCTGTCGAATAACGTAACGCAACGTTTAGCTGTCAAGAGAAACATAGGGTAGTGTTGACTAAAACACTGCGGTCGGAACCACCGCCACATACTCCCCTCTCAGTGGCAACGCTATTAGTTCAAGTATCTTCGTGGAAATCGAACTCTACGTCCATGGCGTGTCGTTTGAACGAGAACGAGAACTTCACTGTCACTTTCAGTTTCACTGGGTATTGGACTTTCACTGTCACTTTCAGTTTCACTAGGTGTTGGACTTTCACTGTCACTTTCAGTTTCACTAGGATGTCTCTGAGGCTGGAAAGTTGTCTGTTCGTTATCACAAAGAATGAATGCGGGTTTAAGACGGTCAACAGAAATTGTCTCTTCTCCGTGTGATTTCTTGATTTTGAAGACTTTGTCAGTTCGGGATAACACTTCAAAGGGGCCGTCATAAACTGGTTCGGGAGTTTTTCGCGGAATATCAATGCGAACAAAAACAAAAGGTGCTTCCATAAGCTTAGGATGGACAAATACCTTTTTTGCAGTATGATGTTTAAAAGGTACTGGTCGAAGTTTCCTTATGTCTTCTTTCAGCTGAGATATAAGTGGTGGAACATCATGAGCTTGTGTGCTGTTGAAAAAGTCGGTGGGAAGTTTGATTGATTCTCTGTAGACTATTTCAGCGGGTGTTGAGCGATATTCTGGAATTATGTACGATCTGAGTCCTAGTAACACAATTGGCAATTTAGCGACCCAGTTTTCGTCCATATGAGCTTTCAAGGCCTGTTTCAGAACTCTATGCCATCTCTCGATTACACCATTTGCTGCTGGGTGGTAAGCTGTGGTCTTGATGTGGTCTGCACCTAGTGTTTTAGTGAGGTGTGTGAAAAGGTGGCAATCGAATTGTTTACCTCTGTCTGTGGTGATGTATTGCGGAACACCGAAACGAGAGATCCAGCATGATAAAATAGTGTTCGCTACTGTTTCTGCTGTAATATCTGACAATGGAATTGCTTCGGGCCATCGAGAAAATCTGTCTATTATTGTTAACAGATAGCGTTGACCTTGTGATGCTGGTAATGGTCCCACAATGTCAACATTTATATGCGAGAATCTTCTCGTGGCTGGGGTGTATTGTCCAATGGCACTGGAAGTGTGTCTCCATATCTTGACTTTCTGGCAGGGAATGCAAGTTTTAGACCAAAGAGATACATCGCGTTTCAATTTGGGCCAACAAAATCTATCCTGGACCAGATCGACTGAAGCTGATATGCCTGGGTGAGATAAATTGTGGATAGAATCGAAAAGCTTTCGGCGAAATTTGATCGGAATGAATGGGCGAAGTTTCTTTGAAGAAGAATCGCAAATAAGATTCAATCCGTTGTCAAGAGGCATGTTTTGAAATTTGTATGAGGAAGATTTAGACTGCAGAAGGTGTTTGAGTTCCTCACAAGATGACTGAGCTTGCGCAATTTCTTGGAGTGACACAGTGGAAGAAAGTGAAATTGTTTCAATGCGAGAACAATAGTCTGCGGGAATGTTTGTAGGACCTGGTATGTAGCGAATGTCTGTGGTAAATTGACCTAGGAAGTCTAAATGTCGTAGTTGCCTTGGAGATGCTTTATCGACGCGTTGTTCAAAAGCGTATGTCAAAGGTTTGTGGTCGGTATAAATGGTGAAATGGCGACCTTCTAGGGTATATCTAAAGTATTTAACTGCCTGATAAGCAGCTAAAAGTTCGCGATCGTAGGTGCTGTAAGATTTTTGGGCTGAAGTAAGCTTTTTAGAGTAGAAACCTAGGGGTTCCAGTGTTTGATCACGTAGTTGTTGGAGGGATGCGCCTACGGCATAATCAGAAGCATCGACATGGAGAATCAGTGGTAGCGAAGAAGACGGATGAGCTATTAGTGTAGCGTTTTTTAGTGCCTCTTTCAAACGTTCGAATGCTTCTCGAGTCTGAGGAGTCCACTCGATTTTACGTTTGTCGCGTTTTTTGGGATTCTGGCAGAGGTCGAATAGTGGTTGCTGAATTTCCGCAGCACGTGGAAGAGAACGACGGTAGAAATTTATGAGACCTAGAAATCTTCTGAGTTTTTCAATGGTATCGGGAAGAGGTAGGTCGGTAATAGCTTTGATGCGTTCAGGAAGTGGAAATAATCCAGATTTATTTACACGAAAACCTAAAAATGAAATTTCGGCCACTCCGAATTCACATTTAGATGAATTGATACGGATGCCGTTGTCTTGAAGTGTCTGAAAAAGTTTTGCTAGATGCTCTTGATGTTCTTTTTCAGAGGCTGATGCAACGAGAATATCGTCAAGATAGGAGTAGGCAAAGTCGAGATGTCTTAAAATTGAATGTAAATATCTTTGAAATGTTTGTGCTGAATTACGAAGGCCAAATGGGGTTTTAACAAATTCGAATAACCCAAATGGAGTTATGACTGCTGTTTTGGGAATATCTTGAGGTGCTACTGGGATGTGATGGAAAGCGCGAATGATATCTAATTTTGAAAAAATACGTTTGCCTTCTAACTGGGCATTAAAATCCTGCAAATTTGGAATGGGATATTTGTCTGGGATTGTTTTAGCGTTTAGTGCTCGGTAATCACCACATGGTCTCCATGAGCCATCCTTTTTTTGCACCATGTGGAGGGGGCTTGACCATGGACTTTTGGAGGGTCTACAAATTCCCAAGTCCATCATGTGCTGGAATTCTAGCTTTGCTTGAGCTAGCTTTTCTGGGGGCAATCTTCTAGCTTTTGCAGTGACAGGTGGTCCTTCCGTACTTATAGTATGGAAGAACTCAACCTCTGGAAGGTTGCTAGAAGAAGTTTCCTTAAAAAGGTCAGGAAATTGTTGTAGCAATTTGAAATACTGGTGTGTCGGGTCTACAAGATGAATTTTAGAATTAATTCCTGGTGGTGGGTTAGCACCGGTCTTAGAGAGGTTTGTCTTTGTATCGATTAAACGTCTATGTTTCATATCCACAAGTAAAGCAAACTCTGCTAGAAAATCAGCGCCTATAATTGGTTGCTTGATATCGGCAAGTGTGAAGGGCCAGCAGAACCTACGGCGTAAACCTAGATCCAAATCTAATAGTTGTTCGCCATAGGTATGAATAGGGGTCCCGTTTGCAGCATACAAGGTACGTTTCGATTGAAATTTCCGTTGGTCGTGAGTGGGTGGAATAACTGAAATATCTGCTCCAGAGTCGATTAGAAATTTCATATTGGAGCGTCTATCAAAAATAAAAAGGCGGCGTGTTAGGTGACTCTCGTCTCCTGCCGCGTGGAGGGAGTGCCTTATTAGTTTTCCGACACATGTTTTGCTTTGAAATTGCAAGGTTGGATGCAACGTTTGGCCTTGTTGCCAAATCGTTCATGATACCAACACGTGGAGGTTGAGGAATTTGCGGTTATGGAATTTCGAGAAAGCTTGGGTCTTTCTCGGGAGGTAGATCGGGAACGCGTTCGCAATTCGTTGACTGATGCTGTTAGCTTCTCTAATTGCGCTTCTAATTTGGCTAGCTTGTCGGGCTCGCGTGACTGAATTTCAGCCACGTTGTATTTATCTCCGGAAAATTCCACGATTTTGTCTGCTCTAACCGACAAATTTTCTAGAGAATCGTTGCTCAAAGCCAAAATTGAACGAACGTTGACTGGTAAACGTTGTAGAAATAAAATTTTAAGGAAATTTTCTCCAATCTGACTACCGGCTAAAAACTTCATTTCGCGTAAAAGTTGCGATGGTTTTCTGTCGCCTAATTCTAATTCTGTTAAAAGTTTATTTAGTTTGCGACTATCGGACTCTTCAAATTCTAATAAAAAACGTTTCATTAGATCTGAATAGGGGGTTGATGATAATGGTTGGGTTAAAAAATCTGAAATTGACTCTGCGACATCAGGATCGAGTATAGCGAGTACATGACTGAATTTTGTCTTTTCAGAACTGATCTGCGATATATCAAACTGGGCGTCAACCTGCATTTGCCAGATTTTCACGTTACGTCTCCATAAAGGAGGTAATTTTATTGCAACCCTTGCCATGATATTGCTGCTTGAAGAATCTTCGGCCATTGTGAAAAAAATCAGATAATTTTTAAATTAGAAAGGACTGACCTGTTTAGATATTCGTTTTCTGTAGGCATGAGCACGTGCGTGGAAGTTAGGCGACGTCGGCTGGAACATCAGGCTGGGCATCTTCGGCTTGCGGCACGGGGTCACCAATATGGATGTTAATTGCACTTGTTGATATTAAATCCATACGTAAACATTTAATATACTTTATTATTTCACTAACTGAATAAACTATATAAAACAATCCAACAGTACATAACAGATAACTGACCGAGCGTGGAGAGACGTATCTTCACTGTATCGGTTGGTAGCGAGGAGAGAGCGAGAGAGATCCCTGGTGTCTCTTATATAGTAGTTCTTGACAGCTTGCTGTCGAATAACGTAACGCAACGTTTAGCTGTCAAGAGAAACATAGGGTAGTGTTGACTAAAACACTGCGGTCGGAACCACCGCCACAAACCTGAAACTAATATGATTTATGGAAGGAAAATGTCTCAAGAAGAATGTTTTACAAAGCCTGAAGTCTTAATTTCAATCGTCATTGTCCTTCATTTAACTAAAATATTCCCATTTTATATAGACCCTTTCTCTGATGATTTGGCAGTAGTATTGGCTATAGGGTTTATTGGTTAATGGTATATCATTTTTGTCGAATTTTTGTAAAAAAATCTTTAAAGTTCAATATATCAGTTATTATGCACGATACGAAAAAAAATTGTAGATATTAATTATAGGGTGTCTTGAGCAACATCTTAAAAAATACTTCCACAATTACAGGGTGGTCAATAAGTCTTTGGTGATTCAAATTTTCTTTTTTTTTTATCGAACACGCCTTATGCTATTGCATTTTCCATCGAAATATAATACATCTTTGCAAGAAAAGAAATTCGGGACGCAGCAAGTGCGTTATGGTAGCGAATTTTCATTAAATGCTTCAAAATTGAATAGCTTAATTTGCTATTAAGGTTGACCAGGAAACCAGTTTTTTCGGAAACAATTTAAGTTTACTTTCGGAAATTTTTGTACATTTTCAAACAATAAAGTTATTTTGATGAAACATGGCATGTTGTTTCTACTATATAGATTATGATGGCTGCTTTCTTAAAAAAACATGTTTGCCATTAAAAATATTTTTAACAACATTCACTACCATAACGCACTTGCTGCGTCCAGAAGTTTTTATTTTATATGCTTCTTATTTGTCCACAGCTTTAGATTGATTCCTTTCTGCAGGTATGTAGTAGGTTGCAATTGAAAATTCTTACCTTACTCACCTTTCAAACCTAAATTTTCTGTAGAACCTTTTATTAAATTATGTACCTTATTAGGCAATGAAATACAATATACAACTTTAAAATTTTGACATTTCAAAATATTTCTTTTCTCTTCCATTTCGTTCTTCTAATATTTCACCTGATACCTCCATTTACAGTTGATACTAAGCACTCCATAATACTTTTCCAACTGCAAACCTTTCTCAACTGCCCATGTGTTTGCCGAAATTATACATTTTGTAGTAGACCAAAAATGACATTTTAATTTGACATACTTAGGTTATCAAAAAATAAATTAAAAAAATTAATCAAGAATGACAATTTATTTTTGGTTTTACATTCATTTCCTTACTGGATCTAACATTTATAGCTATTGGCCATTTAAACTTATAAAATTAGTTTTAAATTTAGTTTGCAGTTCGAACTGGCTATTTATTGTTTGTATTTATCGTGATATTTTCTTCTGCAAACTTTTAGCTTCTCCCAAGATTCAATATCCGGTTCCTATGGCAATGGTTTTGAGGCAAAGTGGATGATATTTCAATTTAATGTTCTCACTAGTGTAGAGTAACGACATCTATGGAGATTTATACGAGTTTCCTTGTTCTACCATTCTAAAATCTATTATTATAGAATTTTAGAAGCGAAATGACATGTCAATCTTTATTGCTGTTCTAATTGACAATGTGTTATTGCTTTTAGGTTATTTCGATCAGTAGTTACGATTATTGTTTAAATTGTTACTATGTTGATAAATACCTTATCGGCAAGCAGCGTCACTTCAGCTACGTATAGTTTTCAATAACAATTTACTGTTGGGGCTTATTTCTTCGCTACAAAAGCATGTGCACAAGAACTGTGGGTATACACTGTTGTTTTTGATCACTTATCATGGATTTTACTTCCAGTTTTTCAATATATTTTTGATTATAACATTAATGATGATTGTGAAGCTTGGTGTTCGCTTCGATCTCCAACGTTAACAACCTAATCCAAGATGTGAAATGAGAAATTAATTCTCAACCAATTATATTTGTGTTCTTCTAAAACTCGCAGTTTGTTTTTATGTGGTCCAATGGTTGCTCTTCATTTACAAAATTACTCAAAACAATCACAAAGTTCATTAATTAATAAACCACTGCATTTTAAATCGATGAGTATAATAACAGTGTTCATGTACGCGCTAAATTCAAATTTTAACTGTCTCTGCTTACATTAACTAACATAACATGTTCAATTTTCTTATAATTAATTGTTAGTCACTTTCACTACCAAAATACATAACTTAAAGTTTTACTTATTGCAATATACCACTTTTAATTTGAAACTCAACAGCAATACCTGCATTAGGCTTTTTATCATAGCAATTTATATTTATATATATATATATATATATATATATATATATATATATATATATATATATATATATATGTATATATATGTATATATATATATATGTATATATATATATATATATATATATATATATATATATATATATATATATATATATATATACAGTGTGTCCAAGATAAGGAGGGGATAGCATGGGGAAATCGGAAATCGTAAGAGATACAGGGTGGGTTCAATTAGAAAAAAGTTGACCATTTTAGAGCTCAATTAAACGGTATTTTAAAATTTTGAAAATTCCGATTAGTTCCGGAGATATTCGAAAAAAACCGAAATTCGCCAATTTCGGTTTTATTTTTTTCTGACGTTATTTGAGAAGATATTGAAAAACAGAAAACACTTTCTCACGTCCACTTTTTAAGCTCTACAAGTTGGTGTTTACAGATTTTTTATTCGACGTTTCGTCTCCGAGAAACCATCATCAACTTTAATTTTTTAAATACGGCCCTGCAATTTTTATTTCAAACCTTAAAACCATTTTCAAATCTAACTTAGAAAATGTATCATTTGTAACGGTTTTAATTATGTTTTAAGCTTATTTCAGTCAAAAAACAAAATTATTCTGGAATAATCTTCTGAGTACGGCCCTGAATACTCGAAAGGCGTTTATTTCGGTAAGGTCGTGCCTTTTAAAATGTCAATGAGGCACAAAATTTTCAGTAAGATTATTCAAACTTATTAATGAAAAAGAAACACATTTGCAATAAATAAACCAATAAAATAACTTGAATTCATGAAATGTAGGTACCTTATTAACTAATGAATATTATATGTAAATAGATTATCTGCCTTAATCATAAGAGATGTTCAAACAAATCACCATTATTTTCTAGGCATAGGTAACATCGTCTAATTGTGGAATCCAAAACATTGTTTACTGCATCTGGTGTAATGGTTTGCAATGCTTGCAAAACTAGTTGACGTAATCAATCCTCCATGTGAAAATTTCGTTGGTATATGTAGTTTTTGATATACCCCCAAAGATGAAAGTCAAGAGGTGTCAGACAGGTGCCAAGAAACCGCTGAATGCGTACCTATCCATTTGTCAGGAAACCTGTTTGATAGGTATTCTTGAACAGTTCTCGAATTATGAGCCGGGGCCCCGTCTTGTTGAAACCAGATGTTATTGACTTCTGCTAATGGTAAGTGAGCATCGAACCATTCTTCCAAATTATTCTGCAGGAAATTTCGATACCGGTCGGAAGTCAGTGATTCATGATAAAAAACCACATGTTCAAACCAAAACAGTGTTGGTGCTTATACGTTTTGTATAACGGCGGATTTCTTCTGGACCAGAAATGTGTATTTCGCCTGTTGAAGATTCTGTTGTTAGTCACCATACTCTCATCAGACCATAATATTTTATTAACAAAATGTTCATCCTCTTGACATTTTCTAGTGTACCACTCACAAAATGCCCTGCGTTTTATATCGTCCCCGAGCCGTAATCCTTGGCAGATTCGAAATTTGTAAGTATTTGTTCTGGGGTTAAGGAGTCGCGGGCCAAAGGACTCCAGGGGGCAAGCTGAGGAAGTGGAAATAACAACATAAACTCCCGATGAAGCTTTCCCCAAGACCGTCATGCGCGGTAAAAATCCGCATCCTGCACGAGGTGACCCTGCTAATAACTAAACATGACGGATCTAGACAAGGAGGTCGAACTAAACTCCCCCAATCTACGGTGTCACGTGACCCGTGCCTATGGATGGATGGCACCAGGGCGATGGTGTCGTGAACGGAACCTCTGGAGTACCAGGCAACCCTCCAGAGTAACCCGCCTTGCACCACACAGGGGGTTCTGATGGTGTGGACAGTATTTCCCCCATTCTCGTGGGAACAACATGAAGATAATAAACACATACAAAACCAAAACCAATGAGGCTCGAGGAGTGGCTCCGGCTACAGACTTGTGCCTCGAGTCTATCCCGGAAACGGAGACGAGCCAGGGGGCGGCAGCGGACTCTGGAGGTCCCACGACCGGCGTAGATACGGGGGATCAGGGGGTAGCTTCGGCCAGAGACCTGTCCCCGACACCCAAGCTGGAGGCTGGGTCCCACCGGAGGGCGGCGAACTCCGCGGACTCCGGGGGCCCCTCCACCAGTGAGGACTCTACTGTTAGAGTAGAGGGACTGCCCCGGCAGTCCAAGCGTCTTTCCGGGGCGCAAAGAAAGAAGCTCCGGAGGGCGCAAAAAATGGCGGCCGGGACCTGGACGGTCGAGAAACCTGTAAAGGCGCAAGAGGGGAGTGCGGGTCAGAAGAGGACGCGCTCGAATTCTAGCACGCCCACTACAGACAGACGTTCCAAAAGGGCCAGGGTGCCTGTAAAGGCGCAAGAGGAGAGTGCGAGTCGGAAGACGCCGCGCTCTGGCTCTAGCACGCCTACTACAGACAGACCTCCCAAAGGAACCAAGGCCGCAACACCGGCGCAGACTGGCTCTTACAGGGAGGCTGCGGAGGGCCTCGGGATGGCGGTGATTGACAGACGCCATCCTGAGGTCACGCTAGACCAGAGGAAGGCGGACCTGATCCAGGCTGCGGTGGTAGCTGCAGTGGACTCTCTTCAGGAAGGGGAGAGCCCGCCTCAGTTCCACCGGACGCGCCTGACGGGGGGCATCCTCTGGACAACCTGTGCCGGCCCGCAGTCGCGGGACTGGCTGCGGAAAACGATCGGGGGCCTCGGTCGGATTTGGGAGGGGGCGGACTTGACAGCCGTCGAGCCCAAGGAACTCCCAAAGAGATGCAAGGTCCTCGTACGGATCCCTGACACCGTCCCGCAGGAGACGGTGATCAGCAGACTTAAGATCCAGAACCCTGAACTGGGGACGCAACACTGGTCGGTTCTAAGCAGGAAGGCAGAGGAGAAAGGACAGACGCTCGCCTTCTCGATCGACCCGACATCTTACAGAGCCCTTGAAGGAACCTCCTTGAAGGCATTCTGGGGCATGGGAAGGGTTACCTTCCGCCCACTGGGGAAGCAACTAAGGGTTAATGGGACTTAGGTTCCTTCAGGTCAACCTCCAACACAGTAGGGCAGCCACGGCCGGACTACTAATGGCTCTGAGGAACACGGATGTGGCCCTCATCCAGGAACCGTACTCCTATAAAGGAGAGATCAAGGGACTCGGCGGAGCTACTGGAAAGCTCATCTACAGCAGATCCAGCGAGAACCCGAGGGCCTGCATTTTTGTCAGGGAAGGGATAGAGTTTCTCCCTCTAATGAATTTCTGTTCCAGGGACCTGGCAACGATCAAAATCCGATGTGGAGGAGCGGATGGGCTGAGGGACATTACTGTCGCGTCAGCCTATCTGCCAGGGGACAGCACGGACCCTCCTTCACCCAACGAATTGGAGCAGCTGATGGTGGGTAGCAGAGCAGGTGGATGGCAGACCATCATCGGCATGGATGCGAATGCGCACCATGAGTTGTGGGGTAGCTCGGACACAAACTCTAGGGGTGAGGCACTTTTACAATTCTTTATGAAATTTAATTTAGACATATTGAATAGAGGTAATAAACCGACCTTCGTCACAACACGGCGTGAGGAAGTTTTAGATCTAACAGTTTCCACCCAGTTTCTGGGTGACTTTGTTAAAAGCTGGGCTGTGTCTGAGGAAGTGAGTAGCTCAGACCACAGATACATCCGGTTTGAAATCGCCAAAGTCGAAAGAGAAACGGTATGGTACCGGGACCCCCGCAAGGCGGACTGGGAAGCCTACAGGGCAGACCTGGCTGTGGAACTGCGGGGGGTTAAGAGTACCATAAAAATTCAATAGACCTCGAGATTGCAGCAGTCCAATTGCGAGACGCAATTACCTCGGCCTATAACGCCAACTGCCCCCTGAAAATGAGGGTGTCCACCAGGAACGTCCCGTGGTGGAACGAGGACCTCAGGCAAAGGAGGACGCAGGTTCGTAAGCTGTTTAACGCGGCCAAAAGGTCGGGAGCATGGGATGAATATAGACAGGCCCTATCGACCTATAACAAAAGAATGAGGGACGCCAAGAAGGAGTCGTGGAGGAGGCACTGCGAAGAAGTGGAAAACACGTCCGAGAGTGCTCGACTACACAAGATCCTGTCTAAGGGCCCTCAGACTAACATAGGCTCCCTTAGAACACCCACGGGAGGGTTTACAAGCTCGGGGGAGGAAACTATGGAAATTTTACTCCAGACGCACTTCCCCGTCTGTAACATAATAAACCAATCACCTCCGGACTGGGAACACTCAGAAATAGAGGCGCCTTATAGGCGGGCATCTAGAGTAGACTGGACAGTCGCTAAAGAGGTGGTTACCTGGAGCAAAATCAGATGGGCCATTAACAGCTTTAAGCCATACAAATCGCCGGGATTTGATGGAATAATGCCCATCATGCTCCAACAGGGGATAGATATACTGGCGCCGGTGCTTACCCTCATTATGAGGGCCAGCCTGGCTCTGGGGTACATTCCGAGGGCATGGAGACTGGCCAGGGTTGTATTTATTCCTAAACCTGGGCGTCCAACAGACCAGGCAAAGTCCCTGAGGCCAATAAGTCTCATGTCCTTCTTGCTGAAAACAGTGGAAAAACTGCTCGACCGGCACATTAGGGGCGGTGTACTGGAAGCATATCCTCTACACTGCGGACAATATGCATACAGAGCAGGATTCTCAACAGAAACAGCACTGCACCAACTGGTGCTGAAACTGGAGAATACGCTGGAGAACAAGGAGGTGGCGCTGGGGGCCTTCCTAGACATAGAGGGGGCCTTTAGCAACACCTCGTTCGGATCGGTTCTGGCAGCTGCCCGGGAGCGTGGAATAGAGGAGACCTACTGCAGGTGGATCGGTTCCATGCTCAGGGACAGGGCGGTGTTCACCTCACTCGCGGGAGGGACTCTGCTGGCGGGGGTCGCGGCGGGGTGTCCGCAGGGGAGCGTTCTGTCTCCCTTGCTCTGGTGTCTAGTCGTGGACGGCCTGCTGGGGAGGCTCTCGGGAGGGGGGTATGAGGTACAGGGCTATGCGGACGACATTGTCATCATAGTCCGAGGAAAGGTCACACAGGCAGTGTGGGAGCGTATGCAGACCGCACTGAAAGTGGTGGAAGGGTGGACGGTTGATCAAGGGCTCGTGGTGAGCCCCGAGAAAGCAACCGTCGTGCCGTTTACGAGGAGGAGGAAGTGTGAAAGCCACAGAACTCTCACTCTATACGGTAGGAGCGTTCCAATCGCCAGGGAAGTAAAATATCTTGGGGTCGTATTGGACTCTAAGCTAACCTGGAATGGTCACATTGGAAAAATACTGCGTAAGGCAGTCATGACCTTAGCCGTCACTAGGCGGCTATATGGAAAAACGTGGGGACTAAGACCTAGTATGGCCCACTGGCTGTACACAAGGGTGGTCAGACCATCGTTAACATATGCGGCACTGGTCTGGTGGCCTAAGATGACACAATCCAGTGCCAAACAAAAACTAGGCAAGATCCAAAGGATGGCTTGCCTAGGCATCACAGGGGCCATGTCTTCAACCCCAACAGCCGCCATGGAGGTGTTGCTGGATCTACCCCCCCTACACTTAGTTATTATGGGAGAGGCCAGGCTAGGACTATACAGACTAGCCTGCAATGGTAGACTGAAGATCAACCCAGGCTTCAGGGGCCACTGCAAAATTCAGGAGATCGTGAAGGAGCCCATGCTTGAAATGAGGTCAGACTTCGCGAGCCCGCGAATGTGCAGGGAAAACAACTTTACAGTGGAAATCCCTGATCGCGAGGCATGGCGGGAGGAGACGCCGGGCATGCCACGGGACGCGCTCGTCTGGTTCACGGACGGATCTGGCGGGGAGCGTGGGACGGGGGCAGGTGTTTACTCGGAAGGACCGAGGGTGTCATAGTATTTCCCTCGGAGCCCATGTAACGGTGTTTCAGGCCGAGATGTACGCCATCCTGCACTGTGTGCGGGAGAACAAGAGGAGGGGCTACACCAACAAGCGGATCCTCATAGCCACAGACAGCCCTTAAGGCACTAAGTAGCCCACGGGTAAATTCCTGGCTGGTGAGTGTGTGCCGAGACGAGACGAGCGACCTGGCTGGGCAGAATGAGGTGACCCTCATCTGGGTGCCGGGTCACTCGGGGGTTAAAAGCAATGAAGAAGCTGACAGTCTCGCGAAGAGAGGGTCAGCAGAACCATTTATGGGACCAGAACCGGCTCTGGGCGTGTCAAAGAGCACTGCCAGGGGAGCCATTAAGTCCTGGGTCAGAAACCAACACAAGGTGTACTGGGCGGACTGTCCAGGGCTCAGACATGGGAAGTCAATAATTGACGGACCCAGTTCAAAGAGAGCTGTGGAGCTGCTAAACCTTAGCAGAGGACAGCTCAGAAACACAACAGGTCTCTTGACGGGACACATGGCCGTCAAGAAACACCTGCATAAAATGGGGCAGTTCGAAGGGGACCTCGCATGCAGACTCTGCGGCGAGGGGGAGGAATCATCAACATCTTGTGTGAGTGTATAGCTCTGGACCGGAAAAGACAACTGATCTACGGTCACTCTAGACCGGAGACAGAGCAATATAAAACTTCACCCTACCAATCGCTGTGCAGACTAGTTCAAGGCACAGTGATCTTGGAATGGGTGGAGTAAGACTAAGGGTATGCACAATCAACCAAGGGTTGCGGTGCTATCGGGGCGGCAAGGCCGCGGACGAGCCCTGAGGGAACAAAAAAAAAAAAGTATTTGTTCTTACGTAAAATAAACTTTGCAGTAGATTTTGAGTCCCAGTTACTCTTTCAATATTTCTAACCGATGTTTTAGGGTCTTGTGCTACAGCTAACAGTACATTATTTTGAGTTACTTCAGTGCATGGTTTCTTTCTAGTAACAATTGGTTTTTTAAATGAACCATACTGCAATAAAACTGGTAACTATTCTTCCATATTTTTTTCTATTTGGCTGTACTCTTTCAGGGTAATAATTTGAATACATTTGCTCAGCTTTTCTTGTATTACTATAGCACAAAATGTAACATTTTAACATGTCGAAATTTTTCCCAAAAGAAAAATGTCCAGCCATTTTAAAACAAATTGAAAGAGCTTGTACCCAATTAACTGTATGTAATAAAGTGAAGTAACTGACACTGACATTTATATTTGTTGAAAGATCTCTATTGTCATTATTTTTCAAAGCCCTCTATGTTTAGGACCTAGTCTTATAATAGTACGGTTTAATGTATTACATTTTAATAACGAAGAAATATTACTGAAAACGTTTTTCTCTTCATTGACTTTTTAAAAGGTACTACTTATAGAAATAAATGCTTTTTGAGTATTCAGGGCCGTACTCAAAAGATTTTTCCTGAAAAATCATCTTTTATGACTGAAACAAGCTGAAAACATATTCAAACCATTAGAAATTATACATCCTCTAATATAGATTTAAAAATGGTTTTAAGTTTTAAAATAAAAATTGCAGGGCCGTATTTAAAAAATTAAAGTTGATGGTTTCTCGGAGACGAAACATCAAATAAAAAATATGTAAAAACCAACTTGTAGAGCTTAAAAAGTGTACATGAGAAAGTGTTTTCTGTTTTTCAATATCTTCTCAAATAACGCCAGAAAAAAATAAAACCGAAATTGGCGAATTTCGGTTTTTTCGAATATCTCCGGAAATAATAGAAATTTCCAAAATTTCAAAATACCGTTTAATTGAGCTCTAAAATAGGCAACTTTTTTCTTATTTAACCCACCCTGTATCTCTTACGGTTTCCGATTTCCCCATGCTATCCCCTCCTTATCTTGGACACACTGTATATATATATATATATATATATATATATATATATATATATATATATATATATATATATATATATATATATATATATATATATATATATATATATATATATATATATATATATATATATATATATATATATATATATATATATATATATATATATATATATATATATATATATATATATATATATATATATATATATATATATATATTTGACTAAAACAGTAAAATTTGGGTTTGCTTAAATGCCATTGATCTTTTGTTCCATTCCTCTTTAAATAAATAACCTCATGAAACTCTCTTAAATTAATTAATAAAAAAAAACCAAGTTGCTTTTATAATGAACTCCTCCCCCCTGCTCAGAAATATAATATATAATAAAAAGTCGGTAAATTTGCAGTTTAACTCCCATACCATTTAAAAAAAAATCACAAAAAGCCTTTAAAATCCCCATAGACCAAGAAGCAACAAGAAAAAGTTCTTGTTCACACCCCCCAGTGAAGTTACGGGACCAGGAGCGAACTGGGGTGCTGGGCGGGAAAGAACAAAAGCAATTCGAGGCGGAAAACGCGAAAAAAGGGGTATAGCGCGGTCGCAGGAAACCCCTAAATCGAATCCCCTGGACCCCCATTTCCCCTAACCCCCCAAGAAAGAACCCAGTGACCCAAGGTCGCCGAACCCCATTGGAGGGGGCGCCCAGGAAGACGTCCAACCGGCCGAAGTAAACAAACGGGGAAAGAAAACCCACGGCCCAAGCCGCCGCCCCCCTGTGGCACGGCGATGTGGGCCCCCGAGAAGAACGTCCCGGCCAGCGCAGACCCACGGAACCTGTATGTACCACGAGGTCTCGGTGTGTATCGCCTGTCACAATTGAAGACAGGCAACCCACCGTGGTGTGTAAGTGGCTCCTTGTGCGAACACCTGGGGCAGCATGTGTGAGAGAACAGTGCGCCGTGGGCCCCCAGATACTCAGTCAAGGCAACGTCGTTGCACAACAGTGGGGAAAACTCAATGTTTTTCTTTGTACAGAAACCGCACGCGTTATAACGGCACTGTTTCACCGGTGGCAACACAGCCACAGTTTGTATAGCCATAACGAAAACCTGCACAATCAAACAAGAACAAAGGAAAAAAAAAGCACAAATAAAATACCATCACACACTTGCTGCGTCCAGAGTTTTTCCTAACTAGAAATGTCTAGAGCTAAGTAGAAACCTGTAATTAGTCGATGATCAAAATGTGTCATCTACCACAACAGCAAACTGTAATGAGCATAATTTTATGTGGTAGCGATCTATCTTTATTGGCGATTATGTGATATCGAGAGTAGCAGATGTAAATAAATTATAGCCATAAAAGTATAAATATTAAATTCTATGTTAGAATCAGTACCTCGTGAAAACAAATCTTTATTCAATGTCCTTGTCCTTATTAATTAACTAAATAATCTGTACCCGCTTTTAGACATATGTGCCATCTATTAGAATTTACCTTAAGCAATTTGAGGTCAAAGGTTTGAATATAAAAGAAAGCTGAGGAGTCAACGTCAGTGTCATATAAAATAAACAAGATATCCACAAAATTTCATTAAAATAACTTTGTAATTTTCGGAAAAAAAAATTTTTTTCGAAAGAAAATTTAAAATTTGAATAACTCAATTTTCTCTAAACTTAGAAAGTTGAATTTTGGTACGTAGTACAATCTCTCGTGAGGCAACATACATACTAAATTTCATTAAAACAGCTTTGTTACTTTCGGAGAAAAAAATTTTTTTGGAAAGAAAACTCAAAATTTTCCCGGAAAACCCTGTCCGATTTTTCTGGATAACGAACTCATCCAAGCCATTAATAAAAAAAAGGCACTTGCCAAGTTTCATCGAAATCGGTTAATTATTTTTTGAGTTATCAGACGGATACATACATACATACATTTATATATATATATATATATATATATATATATATATATATATATATATATATATATATATATATATATATATAAACAAACATATAAAAATTGAAACTAACCCCGGATATGGGTTCTAGGGGTCCTAGTTCGCACTCATTTGAAAGAATTTTTGAAAAGTCGCACCATCGATACCTCTCTATTAGTGAATTTTTTAAAATAAAAATTCACCAAAAATATTAGTAGAGGGGAACCCCGTGTAACATAGAATGCAAAACGCAACTACAAACTGATCGTGTAAAAAGCGACCAAAAGAAAGAGAGAAGCGAAAAGCAGCGGTGGCCGTAGGAATATCTACACCCGCTGACTAATGGGCAGATAATTAGCCGGGACCTAACGAAGGGTACAAAGAATGTTAGGGAAAAGTAGATCCTCGCGAAGGAAGCGAAATGGCGTACGAGGGGATGCAACCGAAAACGGCGCCCATGGACTATTCTAGAAAACGGGATATCGTAAAGTGTTGGAACGAAATATGTCACATCTTCAGCTGTTGTCCCAACAACATAGAAAGGCTGTTGCGACAAAAAACCCTGCTGGGGCTGCTGAACTACAGAGAACGCGTATATATCACGGCCTTTTTTTTATCAGAATGGTGTAAGTGCGGCTTAGCTGGAGAGTGCCCTATACATAAACAAAAATGCGACAGACAAAAAAGTGAGCAAAATAGTGAACCTCTACAATTACTGGACATGTGAAGGGAACAGAGAAATGGGCTTCAAAAAACAAGAACGTTATTGGGGCTATGATATAAATATCAGCCGCATATGCAGTTTGAACGGTACAATCGTGTCCCGTGACCACGAAAAGAGACAGCACTATTGAACGAACAAACAGCAAAGACAGCGTGAGTGACAGAGACAGAAGATAGTGGAGCGGTGAACTAGGAAGTAAGACAGGGCCGCACTAAGGCAATCAGGTGAAAGTGCTGAAGTGATAGAGGAAGTTTGAAGGCTAATAACTCGGCTAATATAACAGAACAAAAGGTAAGATTAGTGTTACCATGCATGTACGGTAGCAAACTTTATCTATCAGCAGTCGATCATTTTCAAATCGTTCGGGAGTTACAACTGCAAATTCACCAAAAAGTCTAATAGCTTCCTTTATTAACACTTAAATGGTTTTCATGCTGTATGCTTAAATGCTATATGTGCTGACAAGTTACTTTTAAGGGCGGTACTGTAATCACACAATGCGCATTTGAATAGCTTTTCTGCAGTATGCTTAGACACTATATGTGTTGATAAGCTACACTTAAGGGCAGTACTGTAATCACATGATTCACATTTGAATGGTTTTTCTGCAGTATGCTTACACGCTATATGTACTGACAAGCTACATTTAACGGCAGTACTGTAATCACATAAGTCACATTTGAAGGGTTTTTCTGTAGTATGCTTAGACACTATATGTGTTGATAAGGCACTTTTACGGGCAGTAGTGTAATCACATAAGTCACATTTGAAGGGTTTTTCTGCAGTATGCTTAGACGCTATATGTGCTGACAAGTAACGTTTAAAGATAGTACTGTAATCACATAATTCGCATTTGAATTGTTTTTCTGCAGTATGCTTAGATGCTATATGTGATGACAAGCTACCTTTAAACACAGTACTGAAATCACATGATTCACATCTGAAGGGCTTTTCTCCAGTATGCTTAGACACTATATGTGTATGTATGATAATGTACTTTTAAGGGCAGTACTGTAATCACATAATTCACATGCGAATGGTTTTGCTGCAGTATGCTTAGATGCTGTATGTCTTGATAAAGTTACTTTACGGGCCGTACTGTAATCACATAATTCACATTTGAATGGTTTTTCTGCAGTATGCTTAGACACTATATGTGTTGATAAGGTACGTTTTAGAGCAGTACTGTAATCACATAATTCACATTTGAATGGTTTTTCTGCAGTATGCTTACACGCTATATGTGTTGATAAGGTATGTTTTAGAGCAGTACTGTAATCACATAATTCACATTTGAATGGTTTTTCTGCAGTATGCTTAGACACTATATGCATTGATAACGTATGTTTTAGAGCAGTACTGTAATCACATAATTCACATTTGAAGGGCTTTTCTACAGTATGCTTAGATGCTATATGTGATGACAAGTTGCCTTTAACCACAGTACTGTAATCACATAATTCACATTTGAATGGTTTTTCTGCAGTATGCTTACACGCTACATGTGTTGATAAGGAACCTTTAACAGCAGCACTGTAATCACATGACTCACACTTGTATGGCTTATCTTTATCATGGTTTGACCTTATGTACTCAAGTAAGTTAACTTTCTTGGTATTGGTGTAATCATGTGATTCACATTTGAAAGGTTTTCCTGCAGTTTGCTTTAATGCCATAAATCTTGAAAACTTAGTGTCATCACATTGCTTGTACTTGAATGGCTTTTCTATACTATGCATCAACATTATGTGTTTTGTTAAGGAACTTCTAGTGACAGCACTGTAATGACAGGACTCACATTTAAAGGATTTTTCTTTATGAACCAGCTCTCTATGCTGTACAACTGCACTTTTATATTTATTTCTATAATCACAAAGAGTGCAGTGGAAAAGTATGCAATGTTCAAAGCTTTCTTGAATATTTTTTTGAGTTTGATTTGCAAAGCAAACACCAGCTGTCATGTCTTGTTCTACTCCTTGATTACCTTCTTTCAATACAGATGACTCTCTTATATTATTGAAGATGAGAATTGGAACATCTAACATTTCCTGATCACTAATTTCTGCTTTTATATCAAAACTTTCGTTGATTTCAGTTTTTACTGAATCCTTTAGACTTTCCTCCTTCAATGCAGAAGGCTGTATTATACCTTCGAAAGTGGAGGTGGGCCCATCATCATCAGCAATTTCTGCTTTGATATGAAAACCATCACTGACTTTAGTTGTTACAGCTTCTTTTAGAGTTTCAAGGTGGTGATTAGACAATGCGTTACCTCCCAAGCTTTCTGTACCCGGTTCTGTTTTCACAGTAACAATTGCTGCACTGTTTTCATCAATTTCAAATTCATTTATATAATGTTCATGATCTTTAAGAAACGGTGGCTCAATTAAACACTCCGCTACAGTTTCCTCCTTTCTCGTGTTACAAGTCACAATTGAGCTTAGAATATCCTGAGATTTCTCAATGCGATCACAAAACTGGACTCTATCATCTTTATTTCCTTCTCTGTGTAGGGTACTAATGCCCTTAGAATCGAAATTGTCCAAAAATATATACTTCGCATCCATAATTAAAGGGACTGTTGTGTTATTGATAAATAATAGAATATCAGGACACACATAAATGTTTCAGTACACACGACAAATATAATTCACAAGAAGGGATAATTAATAATAATATTGTTTATTGTTTGTACTATATAATATATAATAACGTGTCAATTGTCAATGACAAGGGTCATTAGGTTCATGCCGATGCCACGTGTCACCATAGACCACAGAATAAATTATTTTTCATAACAACCGACATCTAAAAATTTGTGTCACACAGTGTCATCTATTATTGGCGGAGAGAACTTGGGTCTTTTAACAATTACAATAACGTTTATTTAGCAAAAAATGCAATACATCAAAATTACAATACAGATAAATGCAAAAACTGCAACTTATTACCAATATAAAACTTATAAAAATATGTTAGACATTCTTTAAGATAGACGGCATAATTCCATTTTAGTGAATTTTCTACAAAAATTCACTATAATGAGATCTCGAGATTTTTGAAAAAATGTCTTCAGATGAGTGCTAATTAGACCCCATAGAACACATATCCGGGGACAGTTTCAATTATATATATATATATATATATATATATATATATATATATATATATATATATATATATATATATATATATATATATATATATATATATATACATACATATATATATATATATATATATATATATATATATATATATATATATATATATATATATATATATATATATATATATATATATATATTTGTGTGTGTGTGTATCACATCGATAACTCAAAAAATAATAGGGCGATTTTGATTAAATTTGGTGAATACCTTCCTTTTGCAAGTGGCTTGGGTAGGTTCGTTAGCCAAGAAAATCGTCCGAGGTTTTCCCGGAAAATGTAGTTTCCTTTTGAAAAAAATTACATATTCGAAAATAACAAAGTAAGGGCAACCAAATTTGGTACGCGGGGTTTATATTGCTATAGGTAAATTCCATACCAAAATTTAGCAATCAAGGTTAAAAGACAAAAAAGTAATAGGGCTTTAAAAAAAAATTGGAGTTTTTTCTTAAAACGTCAAAATCGCGATTTAAAACGTCAAAATTGGCAACATTTAGGCCAAGAACCTGAAACTAATACGGGCTATAAAAAGAACTGTCTCAAGAAGAATGTTTTACAAACCCTGAAATCTTGGCGTCAGCCGTTATTGCGTCATCCATTTTTCTAAAATATTTCCAGAAAATTCATTTCAAATATACCCTATCTCTGATGCTTTGGCAGTAGTCTTAGCTATAGAGTTTATCGTTTAATGGTATATAACTTTTGTCGAATTTTCGTGAAAAATCAATAAAGTCAATATATCTATTATTATACCAGATATTAAAAAAAAAAATGTATATATTAATTATAGGGTGTCTTCAGCTGCATCGTACAAAATTATTTCTACAATGACAGGATGGTCCATAAATCGTTGGTGATACTAATTTTCTTCTTTTTTTTAGTCGAACACGCCTTATGTTATTGCATTTTCCATGGAAATATAATGCATGTTTGTAAGAAAAGAAATTCTGGACGCAGCAAGTGCGCTATGGTTGCGAATTTTGATTAAATGCTTCCAATTTGAATAGTTCAAGTTGCTATTAACCTATAAGGTTGACCAAGAAACCAGTTTTTTTTACACTTCAAGTTTACTTTCGGAATTTTTTTTACAGTTTCAAACAATAAAGTTATTTTGATGAAACATGGCACATTGTTTTTACTATATAGGTGTCACGGGTAATTCTGCAGTTGAATCCGGTGAACCGGCAGAGTCGTCGCGCACTAGAATTTCGTCGTTGCAGTTAACGCGCTGTTGCCACATCCTTCTAGTAGTAGAAATAAATTAAAAGATCCGAGAATTCATAAAAATAAATATGCACACAGCAAGTGCGCTATGGTAGCGTATGGTATAATAATGCGTGTTTTACGGTAATGAACACGAATATTATAAATCCATGTGCGTAATGGTAGGGAGTATGATATAATTATGCAAGTAAAACGGAAAAAAATGACCTTTAGTGACGCAGCAAGTGTTTTACGGTAATGAATACGAATATAATAAATCCATGTGCGTTATGGTAGGAGTATGATATAATTATGCAAGTAAAACGGATTTTTTTAAAGTAGACCTATATTGACGCAGCAAGTGTTTTACGGTAATGAATACGAATATAATAAATACATGTGCATTATGGTAGGGAGTATGATATAGGTATGCAAGTAAAACGGAAAAATTAAAAATATATCTATATTGACGCAGCAAGTGTTTTACGGTAACGAATACGAATAAAATACATGTGTGTTATCGTAGGGAGTATGATACAATTGAGCTAGAAAAACAGAAAAATTTAAAAATATACCTATATAGACGCAGCAAGTGTTTGGCGCTAATGAACACGAATATAATAAATACATGTGCATTATGGTAGGGAGTATGATATAATTTCTCAAGGTGAACGGAAAAATGTTAAAATATACCTATATTGACGCAGCAAGTGTTTTACGCTAATTAACACGAATATAATAAATATATGTGCATTATGGTAGGAAGTATGATATAATTTATCAAGTAAAACGGAAAATTTTCGAAATCACCTATATTGAGGCAGCAGTTGCGTTATGGTAATGAACATCCATAAAATAATAGCTTATGAAAAGACTTAGGAAACCTTGAAGAAGAAATTCGCTATGAAAGCTGACATGACTATGTACAGTGCAACCGACTGCACTGTACAAAAGCTTTATGATACAAGATAGGCTCTGCCTTTTAAATAATTAGAAGAATGAAAGTACACACACACACACACACACACACACACACACACACACACACACACACACACACACACACACACACACACACACACACACACACACACACACACACACACACACACACACACACACACACACACACACACACACACACACACACACACACACACACACACACACACACACACACACACACACACACACACACACACACACACACACACACACACACACACACACACACACACACACACACACACACACACACACACACACACACACACACACACACACACACACACACACACACACACACACACACACACACACACACACACACACACACACACACACACACAC
>OZ023263.1:144186880-144511880 GCA_964006375.1 Tillus elongatus | reverse complement strand
AGCGAGAGCGAGTGTTGACTCTTGATGTTACTGTTTGCTAATAGATTATGAGGTTATGTTATGTTTGTTTTGATTGTGTTCGTGTTTGTGATTTATACTGTTCTCTTATTCCTCATACAAAAGGTAACGTGAAAATTTTGTGGTAAGTATTAGATTTTATTTTTCTCTATTTCTTGAAAGATTACAGTATTTAATATAAGGTTTAAGAATTTATGTTTTGTGCATGACTTTATCGACAAAAGTGACGACCGATTGTGAAGAACTACATTAATGTGGGTGTTGAATTCTTATTGGTGTTTTCATGTTAAAATGAATTATATTGTACATTTTGAATCTATGATTGTTACCCTAGCGTTTTATGACGGAATGCGAGTTAACGTATATGTTTGAATTGCAGCATACGTTTCTGACCATTATTATCGAAAGGCTGAAAATGACTACACAGCGAATTTAAACAAAGCTATTCACTATAACAAGTTCAGAATTGATTGCCGCTAGATCAACGCAAGAAATATAATGTCAGCAAGCTCAACGTTTTAAACATTGCCAAAGGTAATTAGTAGTACTTAGTTTTACATGATCATCTGAGTCATCGGAACTTATTGATTAAATTTCCAATTATCGTTACCTACTAGCCAGTTTAAATTTACAGGAGCTGAGTTTTTGACCCAAGCAATGACGACTGGTTTGTTAAAGAATTACAAAAGCAAATGTAATATGGATCGTACTACTCTACTTACAGCTTAAAGTTGCAGCTGTATTTAATTAAACATAAAAACTTCAACTGATGTTTAGATTATATTGAATTTCAAATTATGCATAAATTTGAGTTAAATGTGAACATTATAAACAATTTTAAAATTAAAATTGAATTTATAAATATTTTAATACAATAAGAATGTATTATATTATATTGTTTTCTTACAAGTGTTTAATAAATTGTTTTCAATATTTTTTGTTTTGTTTTTTTAAACTATTATAGTGTGTGGTTATATAGAAAAAATCTCTGGACGCAGCAAGTGCGTTATGGTAGCGAATTTTCTTTAAACTATTTTTAATAGCAAATGTCTCTCTTTGATGAAAGCAGGCATCAAACTCTGTTGCCTATATAGTAGAAACAATGTACCATATTTCGTTGAAATAAATTGTTTGAAAATATACAAACATTTTTCAAAAGTCTAGATGCAGCAAATGTGTTATGGAAGTGAATTTCCATAAAAATGTTTTTAATAGCAAATGCGAGCAGGCATCAATCTGATTACCGGTATAGCCTATGTAGTAGAAACAATGTACTATATTTTATCAAAATTACTTATGGTTTGCAAATATACAAAAATTTTCCGAAAATAAACTTAAATATTGGTTTTATATCCAACAAAGCTTACGTTAATAGCAAATTGCGTCATTGAAATTTGAAGGATTTAATGAAATTTCGGTAAATTTGAAGATTAGCTCTCGAACGCTTTTCAAAAAATACCTACCCCGCTCAGCACCCCTACTCACTCCTGGTCCCGTAACTTCCCTGGGGAGGTGTGAACAAGAAATTTTTCTTGGGTTTGTGGGGGGTGGTTGGTGATCAGGTTTCTGAAAACAGTTTTTTGAAAAACGTTCGGGAGCTAAACTGCAACTTTACCGAAAATTCGCTACCAAAACGCACTTACTGCGTCCAGATTTTTTTCTTAGAAACGCATCATATTTCGAAAAAAATGCAAAAATGCATTAACGAATTTGTTCTACGAAAATTAGCTAAAAAAAATTATACACCCCTACTCACTCCTGGTCCCGTAACTTCCTTGGGGAGTGTGAACAAGAAATTTTCCTTGGGGTTTGTGGATCTAGCGGGGTGGGGGCCCAGGCAGGTTTCTGAAAACAGTTTTTTGAAAAGCGTTCTGGAGCTAAACTGCAAATTTACCGAAAATTCGCTACCAAAACGCACTTACTGCATTCAGATTTTTTCTTACAAACGTATCATATTTCGACAAAAAATGCAAAAATGCATTAACGAATTTCTTCTATGAAATTTAGCTAAAAAAGTTATGCACCCCTACTCACTCCTGGTCCCGTAACTTCCTTGGGGGGTGGGAACAAGAAATTTTTTTTGGGGTTTGTGGATTCAGGGGGGCCCTAGGCAGGTTTTTGAAAACAGTTTTTTGAAAATAGTTCGGGAGCTAAACTGCAAATTTACCGAAAATTCGCTACCAAAACGCACTTACTGCGTCCAGTTTTTTTCTTACAAAAGCATCATATTTAGATAAAAAATGCAAAAATGCATTAACGAATTTGTTCTACAAAAATTAGCTAAAAAAAAATTATGCGCCCCTACTCACTCCTGGTCCCGTAACTTCCTTGGGGAGTGTGAAGAAGAAATTTTTCTTGGGGTTTGTGGATCCAGGGAGGGCCCTAGGCAGGTTTCTGAAAACAGTGTTTTGAAAAGCGTTCGGGAGCTAAACTGCAAATTTACCGAAAATTCGCTACCAAAACGCATTTACTGCGTCTAGATCGTTTTCTTACAAACGCATCATAGTTCGATAAAGCATTCAAAAATGCATTAACGAATTTGTTCTACGAAAGTTAGCTAAAAAAAATTATACACCCCTACTCACTCCTGGTCCCGTAACTTCCTTGGGGAGTGTAAACAAGAAATGTTTTGGGGGAATAGGGGTGGTGTGCGGGGTAGGCAGGGTTTATGGGGGATATGGCTTCAACATGTGAAAAAGACAACTTTCAAGCCCGTTTTATTCGCATTTTCTGCTCATATTTCCTTTTTACTACCTACCCCGCTCAGCACCACTATTCACTCCTGGTCCCGTAACTTCCTTGGGGGGTGAACAAGAATTTTTTCTTGGGTTTTGTCGATCCAGGGAGAGGGCCTAGGCAGGTTTCTGAAAACAGTTTTTTGAAAAGCGTTCGGGAGCTAATCTGCAAATTTACCGAAAATTCGCTACCAAAACGCGCTTACTGCGTCTAGATTTTTTTCTTATAAACGCATCATATTTCGATAAAACAAATCTATGATAATTAGCTAAAAAAAATTATAGACCGTTAAACCATAAACTTCACTAAACCTACAAATAAATATCCTGACTAACTAAACTGACAGCCAAACCATCAGAGAAAGGGTCTATTTGAAATGGATATTCTGTAAACATTTTAGTAAAATGAAGGGGAATGACGGTTGAATCTGAAAATTAAGGGTTTGCAGAACACTCTTCTTGCAACATTTTCTTTTCACAAACGGTATTTGTTTCACATTCTTTGCCTAAACATTGCCAATTTTGACGTTTAAAATTGCGAGTTTGACGTTTTGAGGAAAACTCTAAAATTTGTTGCTTAAACGGCCCATAACTTCTTTGTCTTTAAAGCTAGAGACCTAAATTTTGGTACAAAATTCACTCTTTATAATACAAACACGCGTACCAAATTTGGTTGCACTCACTTTGTTATTTCCGGAGATATGAATTTTTTTATAAAGAAAACACAAAATTTTCCGGGAAAACCTGGTCCGATTTTCCTGGCTAACGAACTTATCCAAGCCACTTGCAAAAGGAAGGTACTCCGCAAATTTTATCAAGATCGGTCTATTATTTTTTGAGTTATCGGTCGGATATATATATATATATATATATATATATATATATATATATATATATATATATATATATATATATATATATATATATATATATAATAATAATAATACTTTATTGATCAACTTGTCAATTACAGAGAATAAGAGTACAAATATATCTACATATTTACACATCAATATAAACAGATACACATGTATCTAGAAGGTAAATGCAACTAACGCAATATATTTGTATATATACAAATAAGTAGTACATATATTAGATAGCACTATAAATCCATAGGATTTGTGTGTGCATAGTGGTACAATAGATTAAATTGTAAGAGCAATAGTACAGTGCCAAAAAATAGACTAAGCTAAAACATGATCAATATTGCTAAGATGGGTGAGAGAACATTTGCTAAATTAATTGTGAGCTGATAAATGAAATAAATGTACATATAGAGCAATCAAAACTATCCAGATAAGGTGACCATTGAATTGATATAGATGTTTAAAGATAACACAGACTATCATGACATCAATGAGAATCCTGAAAGTAGCCGTGCGATAAATAAATTCTAGGAATGAATGTTGAATCTGTTGAAGGTCTGGTGTTTATCAGGTATTAAAACCATTCTGATAATCCGGTCATAAAACTTGTCCTATTGCAAGAGAACCATAATTTCAACTTTCTATTGAAGCAGGTAGTATTTGAAAGTTTTAAATAGAGCGGTAAGGCATTATAGATTTTAGGACCCAGAAATGAGATATGTTGTTGACCGACGGTAGTTCTTTTATAGGGCGTAAACAAATTGCAATTTAAAGCGGCTCTAGTATTTTTACCATGAGGCAAATTTTGTTTCACAGATGCCGTTTTGTGTGTATATTTGAGAACGGCAATCACAAATAGTTCTCTGATGGTCAATAAATTACTGTCACTGAATACCAAATGGGAAGGATATAATCGGGGCTTTCCTAATATAACTTTTATGATCCATTTTTGTGTGACCGACAAATGAACGAATCTTTCTTTATATGCAGCTCCCCAAGTTACAATTCCATACGTTAGAATTGGCTGAACTAATGAGTTGAAAACAACCTTTAACCATTTTAATTGTATAGGGGAAGTACGGCTGTGATGGCACACCGGCTATGTTGGCACACCTCTGATATTCACCACTTCTTATGCAGCCAGCGATACAAACGTGTACTGTACTTGAGTAGTGTGATGCGAAAGCTGCGCCGCGTAATTTTAATCATCATAGTTTAACTCATAAACTTTATACAATAAAAAATATATTTTGGTAAGCTTCAAGTTCATTTTTGTATGTTCTAGTATGACTAATAATTCACTTAAATTTAAAGGTAAAATACTTTTATAGCTACTAAATTGTTTCGTTGTGCCTAACCTATAATGTGGCATGTTTGCACGTTATTTATTTACACGGTTGCCGTTCTCTATTCAATTTTCTAAAGTAAAGGGATTTCGGCTATGATGGCACACCAATAATTGGTTATGATGGCATAGTGTGCCATCATAGCCAAACCATCAACATTATTGATTAAATATAATTCGCTTAGTAAAAGATATTATCGTTGTATTGCAGCCATTAACCCCCCCCCCCCTCTTGAAATCATGAACAACAAAAAGCAAAAAATTGATAGGCAGAGCTGGTCTGAGGAGAATATGAACCAAGCAATCAAAGCTGTCCGGTCTAAAGAAATGGGATGGAAATTGGCTTCCAAAACATTTAATGTACCGAAAAGTACTCTAAGGCGAAGAGCAGAGGACAAAAATAAAGTATTACGTGGTAGCAAAAAGGGTTTTTTAGGCGGAAGTGTTAAAGTTTTCTCCGATGAAGTTGAAATGCAACTAGTTAATCACGTAAAATCGTTGGAATCTAGATTTTTTGGCTTGACGTGTTCTGATTTAAGAAAACTGGCATTTGAATTAGCTGAAAAGATGAAATGCAAACACAGTTTTAACCAAGAAAAGCGAATGGCTGGATGGGACTGGTTTCATGCTTTTGTAAAAAGGAATCCGTCGATTAGTTTAAGGCAGCCTGAGGCCACATCACTAGCGCGGGCGCAAGCCTTTAATAAAGTTACAATAAGCAAGTATTTTACTACCCTTAAAATTATTATAGATCAATACAAGTTTGAGCCTGACCAGATTTATAATATGGATGAATCGGGATTATCGACCGTACAATCAAGAACGGATAAAATTTTGGCCTCAAAAGGACGAAAACAAGTAGGGTCGGTAACGAGTGCAGAAAGAGGACAACATTTTACTGTTGTATGCTCCATCAATGCCCTTGGAAATTACATACCTCCTGCTATAATTTTCCCGAGAAAAAACATGAAACAGGAGTTGTTGGATAATGCGCCCCCAGGGTGCGTTGGATTCCCTCAAGAAAGTGGTTGGATGACTGGGCAAGTTTTCTTTTTTTGGCTAAAACATTTTATTAAATTTGCAAAACCCTCAGCTGAAAAGAAGATTCTATTACTTCTCGATGGCCATTCCAGCCACAAACACCTAGACGTGCTAGAGTTCGCAAAGCAAAATAATATAATTTTGTTTTGCTTTCCACCACACTGCACCCATAGGGTGCAGCCATTAGATGTTAGCTTCTATGGCCCTCTAACTACTTACTATAATCAGGCTCTTAGAAGGTGGCTACATACTCATCCTGGTCGAACAGTAACTCACTTTCAAGTTGGTCACTTATTCGCAGAAGCCTATACTCAAGCTGCTACCGTCGCCAATGCTGTTAATGGCTTTCGAAAAACAGGGATATGCCCATTTAATGAAGATATATTCCCTGACTGGCAATTCCTTCCTTCAGAAACAACCAATGTGGCAGAAGACAATTTATCATCTACTTCAGGAGAACCATCACAGTCTTCAGTGCAAGAAGTAACATTACTACAATCCAAAGCGTCTACTTCATGCAATAATCAAGTTAACCATGCTGAAGATGAACAATCTTTTCAAAGAGATGAAGAGTTACCTAAAACTACAACTGAAGGTGATATACAGGAAGATGTTAATTGTTCAGTTCTAATATCACAAATATCTCCTGTTCCGCAAGTAACTTCTCGACAAAAGCGAAAAAGAAAAGGCGGCGAGGTAGGAGTATTAAATACAACACCTGACATTGATATGGCAAAAGCAAGACACGATGAGAAGAAAATCGTTGAACAACGAAAAGCTGCTCGCTCTGCAAAGAAAGTGTTGAAAATACAGGAAGATGATGATGAACCAGAAGAACCTTTCCCAGCAGACGAGGAAGAGGATGATGTGGGTTGCATATATTGCAATTCTTTATTTTCATTATCCAGGCCAAAGGAACCCTGGATCCAGTGCCAACATTGCAAGAAGTGGTGCCACAATGCATGTGCAGGTATCGACAGAAAAACTAAGATGTTCATCTGTGAATTATGCAGTGACTAAATTCCCTACCGTTTTCAATGATTTTAAATTACATTGTTTTATATGAAAATTATTTAATTTTTTTCGACGAGTATATCATAATGACAGTTTATTTATTGTATTCTTAATATATTAGTGCAAAAACAGATTTTATATCTTCAATAACTTTTATGATTTCCTGAATTTTTTCCTTAAATGACATTATATAACAGGTTTACTTTAACAAAATGTTTTATTATGAATTTCAAATAACATATCATTTAAATTAATTGAAAGCTGTTAGTGTGCCATCATATCTGAACATGTGCAGATATGATGGCACACCACACAACTCACATAAATTTAATTCTCCCCGGTTTACATAAATGTTTAGAAATAATTTATTTATTATTAGTTAGTAAACACTTTATTACACATATAACTGCAAATATACCTTAATTATCACAAATTTAACGCAAGTTACAAGTGATCAAAAAAAAGGGGGCCATCACAGCCGTACTTCCCCTACATTTTTTTAGCTGCTTAAATTTATATATAGTTTTCCTTATTTTATTGTTTATATAATCAATGTGTATATTCCATTTAAGCTGATTATCTATGAAAATGCCTAGATATTTTACATTATCTACACTAGATATAGTAGAGCTACATTTACAAATAACATTATTAGGGCAATCATAGTCATGAATTCTCAAATGAGGCAAATTTGGCAATTTCGCAATAGTAGAACTGAATGTTATGAATTTAGTTTTTGAAAGGTTAAGACTCAGTTTGTTTTTACGTAACCAGAAGCAAATTTTTGACAATCCTGCAGAAGATGAGGCAATGACATCATCCCAAGTGTCTGAGGTAAAAATAAGAGCGGTGTCATCTGCGTAGCAAACTGTCTTGCCGTTGATATAGTTATTGTGTATATCGTTTATGTAAATGAGGAACAAAATTGGACCGAGTACTGTTCCCTGTGGAACTCCGCAAGTTACTTCTTTATATTTACTAAGTGCTGCACCGACACGGACCCTTTGTTTACGACCGCAGAGATATGACTTGAACAGATTTAGAGCAGTGCCTCTGACACCAATTTTTTCTAATTTCAACAGCAAAATACTGTGTGACACAGTGTCAAAAGCCTTGGCTAAGTCAAGGAAAATACTCAAACATTTTTTATTTTTGTTGATGGAATCGTATATTTCTTCTGTTACACTAACAATGGCATCTTCGGTGGAAAGATTTTTACGAAAACCAAATTGGCAGTTGTTAATTAGATTGCATTTATCAAGAAAGTTAGTCAGTCTCTCTTTAATGCATTTCTCAGCTATTTTACTAAATACATTAGTCAGAGCAATAGGACGGTAGTTTCCCAAAACTAATTTATCGCCGCTCTTATACAATGGAATTACAGTACTTTTTTTAAATATACATGGAAAAATTCCTGTGAGGAGAATCGTATTAATGATATGTGTCAGAGGCTTTGTCAAATAGAAATGAAACATTTTAACAATCTTGCTACTGATCGAGTCATGGCCATTATTTTGTGCTGTTTTTATGCTATTAATTTGTTTTGTTATTTCATACTCAGTGACAGGATTTAAAAAAATGCATTTAGGATTATAAGCGACTGTGTCTAATGGATTTACCCCAGTATCGTCGGTGGAATTACATAATTTACCTCCTATATTTGCAAAATATTCATTAAATTCAGTGGCAATTATGTTGGTATCTTTAACAATACTGTTATTGGCGGTCTGAATAGAGTCAATTGGGGACCTATTGCATGAATTCTTAGAATTGGTTGCATCTTTAATTATATTCCAAAGTTCTTTAGTATTGCTAGTATTGGTTATTTGTTTTCCATAATATAAATCCTTTGTTTTGTTAATAATCTTATTTAATTGGTTTCTGTATGTTCGGAAATTTTGGGAAGCAGATGTGTCTGTAGGATTGAGAGATGAAATTTGGCGTAACTTATTTCTATGCTTGATAGAATTTAGTATTCCCTGAGTTATCCAGGGTTTAATTTTCTTTTTACGTATATGATGATTTGACTGCGTAACACGACATTCTTCAATAATATTGTAGAGTTTATTAACAAAGTTACCCGCACAAATGTTTGGGTCAGCTGATTCATATATTTCCGACCAATTGCAATCTATCAAATATTGCTTTAGTTTATTATAATTTATATATATATATATATATATATATATATATATATATATATATATATATATATACACAGATCTCCCCATAAGCGAATTTAAAAATAAATAAAAAATTCGCTAAGAGCTCTACTCCTAACAACAAAATGTAAAACGTTATGTTGATGAAATTGTCAATAAATATATCTGATATATATGCACAAGTATGTTGCATAGATATATCACGAGAGGAACTATATGCATGACATTTCGTGTTACATGTAACTTACAAGTTCATAACAAGTTACATAAATGATACTTTTGTAAATAACAAAATATTATTTCAGTTATGTGAATGTTACATAACTGTTTGTTGGGAGTGCATTATTATGGTAACAACAAAACTTAATATGTTTTATAACAACTTTCATTAAAATCTATTAAAATCTATTTAAATATTCTCAAATACATACTTAAACCAGAGTATTTTTATTAATAAGTCATTTAATATTAACGATAATACAATTTTTAATAATATAGTCTAAATTAAGGAAAATAACTTAAAACATTAAACTATATATTTATCTGGAGAGAGCATATTATCTTCAATGAAATTAATTTGTTCCATATCGTCTTTTTCACATTCATCTACAATAATTGCATTTTCACCAATTAAATTAGATATTTCTTAAGTTTATTCTTCAGGATTTTTATTGGCAAACTTCTCATTGAAAAAAGAATATTATTATAAATTCTTATTACATTATAGGTCTCATCTTTTTTCAAAACTGCCAGTCTGCTATATGAGGTTACATAATTTATTTATTTATCTGAATAAAGCTCAACAGTATACAACCAGTAACAGGACCACTAAATTAGTAAGTACATTAAAATACAATTAGAGAAATAAACAAAACAATTTATAATGCTCATGAAATAAAACTAATATGTCAGTCCACAACTAATCTCATACAAAATAAAAATAATATAAACACAAAAGAAACACTTAACCACTTTAAACTAAATCAAATCAAATGCAAAACAGTCAGTTAACATAAATAATATAATAAGATTACATAAGAGCTACATCATTACAGAACAGTAGTTGTTTCTTATAAAGTTTTTAACCGACTGTAAGTCATCATCAAATACATCCATCCCCCTCTCATGAAAATAGTTGCAGCTGTGATAAACTCTGCTCATCGCTGACCTCAGCAAAATGTTAGTCCTAGCAAGTGGAAGGGCAAACAATCTCTGTGACCTCAATAAAACAGAAGGAACATTGAAATGCAACCTCTCGTCCAGAGCTATAGTCAACAATGTTGTGTAGCAACCCAAATAGAAAACTCAAATCATTAATTGTTCGTCTCAGCTCCTAGACTTTCAACATTGCATCTGCCATATATAACATAATTGTCAATCCTCTGTTGAAGATAGACGCCAGTCATGACATAGCACAGGTAATTGGCAAGCTTTCTCTGAACTGACTCCAACAAATCATTATAAATTGAATAAAATAAGCTCCACACAACACTGGCATATTAGAGATGAGGTAGAACAAACACACAGTGAAAGGCTTACAGGTTCTCAGTATAAAGTCCAGCTGTCTCTAAGATTTGTTAAAACACTCAAGATAATGCTCATTGAATGATAACTTTTTATCAAAAATGACAACCAGATCCTTAACAGTACTAGGTCTGCGTGCCACGGATTTTTTTTTTATCAAACAAAATGACAAGGCGTACGGCAGCTCTATTGTCGGAGGCAACTGGGTAGAGGGTCGGACTTACCTTTCTAATGTGTAATGTTTCTTAAATGAAGATGGGGCGCCACACATTTTTTATAGCACACAGCTGTTGAGCTTTTTGAAGTCAATGAAATGTGAAAATTGATTCAAAATAGTCACTCCCTAAACTCTACAATTTAATGAAAACACGAAAGACAATTTATTGATTTTAATAGTAATGTAGAAATATATAAATGAGAAATATATGAGAAATGGTAAATGTAAATATAATTTATGAGTGAAATTAACAATAAAATTAATTGGTAACTTAACTATTGAAAAAGATTTATATTATGATTAAATTAGGAACTACGTATTCGTGTCAAATTAAATTTCCCCTCGCATGGTATACCTTGCTCCGGTTGACAGAGGTGTTAAAAGTTTATGTCGCCCAGTGTACACGTGTGAGCTACAACTTACGTCGTGCAGTGTACACTAAAGCAAAATGAGTTTATCTACTTTTGAACTATCATCTTAAATTCTAATGTCCGTTGGAACTACACTGACATGACAAATGACAGTTCATCATAGCCTAAATAATCAAATAATGTTAAACGCTAGTTAATAGTTTTAGTTTGTGAAAATGAAAAGATAAGGAACTTAGTACTTTAAAAAAACAAAATGCGTACAAAAGGCTTACGACAAATTTAAAGAAGCTATTGAAATTTGAACACATCAAATTGGTAAGTAATAATGATCATTATGTTGAGTTAAAGGGAATGATTAACCTGTTTGATTTGTTTTGATTTTAGAATTATTCCGGAACTATGGATCTTCTGCTACTGCTATATGCTTTATTCAATCTCGAGATGGATAGAAAAATAAATTACGGATGCTGGACTTACTAGAAATTCAATCTTTATTATCTTCCATTGTTACCTCTGGATTGTGATTCCATGAGGTACTTCTACTGCTGTGAAGCTAGTTGTAACCATTTTAGTTAACTGATATTGGTTTATAAAATCACCTGGAGTTGTTATATAGGTGGGTAGACCATAAAAATAGGTTTATAACAGGCATAAAATAGACTGAAACCATTCAGCTACAATCTAGCCCTAGAAAAAACCTGCAACTGTATTTTAAAATACAATTAGACGAATTTTCACTAGAAAAGAAATTAAATCCTTACCTATTCAAAGTGGCAGGCCTTTACAAAAGTTAGGTGCGGACTGAATTAAAACTAGAGGAAAATTTTCTCCTTTTTTGAAAGTTGATAATAAAATTCCAGAGAAAACTGATAATTTTTAATTCAGAATTATTAACAAGAATGACAAAACCTTACTTTGACATATGTCAAGGGGAATTGAAAAAGATAAACAAAACAATTTATAATTCATGTTTTCAGAACAACACTTGATAGAAACAAATGATCACAAACTAAACAAAAGCAAGATATATAATAAAAAGACCCTAATATTCCTGTATTTATGTAATTATTTACTTTTAGGTCATGTACTAGAGATGACAGTGTTCCTGATATTATCGAAGCTACACCCAAAGGAACAACAGCAAGACAAAAGGGAAATTTTGCTCAACTGTGGAGCCACACGGTTTTAATCTTTGATGAAAGAAAGAAGATATGCAGCAACGATCGGCAGCCTGTGCAATAAGGTGATGTGTAGTGCATAGTATAGGCTCGCATGCTAGTGATCAATCTGCTGTTACTGTATGTTGCGGTTATTACATTGGCTTAAGAAACATGTATGCCTTTCATTGCTACTCTTCACAAAATTCACATGTGACATGCTAAGTAGTGTATTATCCAGTCTGTAGTGAAATCGATCAATCCGTAGACCCCTCAAGAAAGACAAAACAAAACACTTATCAGCATTTAAACGAATTACATTCTTATGACACCACTGCTTAAACGTAAATATATTATCTTGCAGATTTACCAGATCACAGGTGAACAACACTCTAGTAAAAAGTTTCAAGTCGTCTGCACACAGCAGTGCCCCAACAGAAAAGTCATTACAGATATCATTAATGAAGATGTTAAACAATAATGGACCAAGGTTGGAACCCTGTGGAACACCAGAGTATACTACATATTATTTAAATGGCGAATAACCAAGATATTCAACAGCCAATATACGATCAGACAATTAGGATTTAATTAAGTTCACCTAGCAAGGTGAAGACAATGACCAATGACCTGACCTGACCTGACCAATGACTGTTCCAAGTTTGAAATTAAGATGCCGTGATCAAACCTGCCGAAAGCTCTTAAAAAATCAGTATATACAGCATCAACCTGTACATTAGGATCAGGAGCTTTAGAGATAAACTGTGTAAGCACTTGATCTGCCCCTGACGAATCCATGCTGATTACAGCTTAACATACTTTTAAACTCATAATATATACAAGGACACTCTTAACGTGCTTCGACACCACCAGACTAATAATTTTTAAAGTGCGAAGTATCCCCATCTTTATACAAAAGACAAACTCCTTCTTGTTTCTAATGAATAGGATATGTGACAGTGCGAAAGGACAAATTATCGATATAAGTTAAAGACTTGCACAAGACTGTGGCACAGTCACACACCAAAACGCTTGGTACCATGTCTGGTCCACACGTAAGCTTTGGCCTTAGCTTTTTTAATGCACTCAAGCCTTCATCCTCTGTTATAAGCTCAAAATAATTAACATCACTGAATTGATTAATATTAGATGGAACTACTCAAGATTAATTAGTGGGCAAAAATACTTGACGAGCAAACCCATTCACAATGTCCTGTGGAGAATCAATGATTTCTCCAGAATCACCAATAAATGAGCTGGGAATACGAGATGTTCTAGATTTATCTCTAGCAAAAGACCAAAATGTCAATGGGTTGCTAGGAAGCATTGATTGTGAATGTGGAATATCCTCTCTATATGCAGCATCTGTTAGACTTTTTATCTCCTTGCGCAGCCTGTTGTAAAATTCTTGATAATAAAGACTACCAGTTTCACTGAGTTTTTTTTATACATTTTTGCTTTGAGTTTAAGCTTATCAATTATTTGATGGTTATACCAGACTAGGTATCTCCTCGAAGATGACATTAATAAGGGGACATATAGATCAAAAAGACCATATAAGGTGTCATAGAAGTAGTCACATGTAAGGTCCACATTCCCAATACCATACAAATGTGACCAATCGATATTAGACAAACTATTATAAAGACCAACCAAGTTGACACGTATAACACTGGTATTACTAAAATTAATGACACAGGTCATATTAAAAATAAAATATTTAATTAAGCTGATAATAAAGACATTTAAAACGTAATCACATGTAAAGAAAAGCTATTATCTCAACCACAGCATCTAACACACTGTCTGTACCCTCATATGTGTGCAGCCTTGATGACAGCACTTCGAGCATCCAGTCGGCGACCAAGGGCAAATGCATGGCCACATCAGGGTTGTCCAACCAATGTGCTACAGTCTCCCTCTCTGCTTTCGATGACGGCTCGACGAGGAAGTAGGAACAGTCTCTGCTGTGGTCAGGTTGACGTCCTTGTGTGGTCTTCCTCTGCGACGGATGGGCCTCCTAGGAGTTTGAACTAAGCCGGCAGGCTTCTGATTCGAAGCTTTATACCTCTGACATTCTAGACACTTACTTATGTAGTCAGCTATGTATCTGCACATTCCAGTAAAATAATACAGCCTGGAAATGCGTTGAATAGTTCTTTCTACTCCCACATGGGCAGCAGTGGGGGCGTCATGGTGCCCTTTTAACACCCGCTCCCTTTCATGGCAGGGGACCACAAGCTGGGCTTCCTCCCGCTCTTCTTGGTCAGAGTACCTATATAGGATACTACCGAACAGATAGTCTCTTGAGGTCCATTTGGAATATTCTGTACTTCGAGGATCTTCAAAACTCTGGATGATCTAGCACCGATCTGGATTTCTACATTTTCTTGGCCACAGGCATATTGGATTTGAAGGTTATAACCTTGGATCAACAGAACCCATCGTGCCAATCTTCCACTGGGCGATTTGAGCGAGAGCAGCCATTTCAATGGCTGGTGATCCGTGATCACGATGACAAAAGCGTTATTCAGGTAACCTTGGAACTTGTTAAGTGCCCATATTACAGCCAAAGCTTCTCTCTCCATCATACTATAGTTGCGATCACTGGTGGTGAGTAGTCTGGCATACTCTACAACATATTCGTCAGGACTTCACCTTGCAAAAGTACAGATCCTAGGGCGTCGGTTGAGGCGTCTGTATGTAACTTGTAAGGTTTTGAAGGGTCAGTTTGTCAAAGTATTGGTGGGGATTAAAAAGCAGACTTTAACAAATCGAAAGCACGTTGTTGGTCATCTCCCCAGGTCCAGGTAGCCTGTTTCTTCAGAAGATTTGTAACAGGCTATCTCAGAAAACTTATCAACGAAACATCGGTACTAAGAGCATGTTTGTAGGAACGATTGCAGCTGCTTCAGGTTCTGTGGCGGCAGAATCATTGCAATAGCCCAAATCTTGTCCTGGTCGATGTGAATACCTTTACTCATAATGATGTGTCTTAAATAGCGGATGGTCGCACTCGCGAACACGCACTTGTCGCGATTCTCTCTTAACTTAAACATTTGCAAACAGTCAAAAACTGCCTGTAAGTGCTTTACATGTCCGTCGAATGTGTCTGACAAACTAATCAAAACATCTAAATACGCTAGCAGCATTACTTCAGGCAGTCCACTTCTGATAAATCTATCAATAAGTTTTTGAAAGGTGGCTGGTCCACTATGGATCGCAAAAGGGAGGACGGTAAAGCGTAAAGTTCCGAAAGGGGTCACAAATGCAGTTTTGTCTCGATCTTCCACTTTCACCTGATAGTAACTAGCACGTAAGTCCATGGCATTCATGAAAATTGTCCTTTTGGTACAATGTAGCAGGTCGTCCATGCGCGGAAGCGGATATGAGTCGGCCTTGGTAACAAGACTTCAAAGCACGATAGTCCACACACATACGCACGCTACTGTCTTTCTCTGGCACCAGCACCACTGGAGCACACCACAGGGATTCGCATTCCTCCGCCGGTCTCTAGAATTTAGTCCAGTTCCATCTTCAAACATTGCGTCTTGCCTGGAGTCATTCGGTAAGGTGCTACTGAAATAGCTGCATGGAAACTAGTATCGATGTGGTGTTCTTCATAGGGCATTGGTTCTCCCCCTAGATCAAAGCAGTCATGATTTGCTCCAAGCACCACATTCAATATTTCACGTTGGTCGCCATCCAGCATCGTGCCTTCATCCTATTGAAATAAATTTAAGGATAGGACTTCAGCGTGTTGTGACACTACCTTTGGCAGCTGTATCAATGATCGCCGTTCCATTAGCCCCAAATATGCCAAGTTGGAGCATTAGTCTTGGTTGTGGAGACACTACTCGATTATCTAACACACATAAGTCCGCACTTGCAGATGCAATTGAACATTTTGGGTAATTTGATTTGATGTAGCCAACTGCACCACATCCATAACAACTCAAAGTCGAAATTCCATGAGGCTTCGGAGAAGTAGGATTTGCCTCTGGAGTTGTAATACTCGAGGTGCTCTCTGACTTCAATTTTCTTTTTTGATATTCGTCAATAGAATGACCATAATACTTGCAAAAAGAACACCTGGGTCGTTTGGGTTCGTTGGAGGTGTTTTCTGATAACATAGGCTTCTTTTCTTATGTCTCTGTGAAAGCGCCATCCACTAGTCTACATTGTTTCAAAAGATCATTAAAGTCTCTAACTTTATCACACGCGACTTTTTCTCGGATATGTTTATGCAACAGTCCACACATAATATTGACTCGGACATCTTCACTCAAAGTGTTTGGCGGAATGCATGCAAGAATTGAGCATGCTTTGCATATGAACACGTCACAAGGGGTTTTATAGTCCTGTTCTGATGCAAAAAGCTCCCAGTATACTTGGTATACAGGTTTCTTAGGTCCAAAGGTCAATCGTAATAAACTTACAGCATCGTCTCATGTTTCAACCCCCTCTTTAACACCAAACCGCCAAGTTGCAGCGAAGTCGTCGAGAAGCATTGATAGTCCACGAAGTGTATTCTCTTCGGTCACGTTTGAACACTCTTAAAAAGTCTCAATAACATCGATGAACGCATTTACATCACTGTCCTTTGACCCATTAAATCGCGATGAACACATTGTGAAACTACCATGATTTACACTAGAAATCCCTCTTTTACTTAAAGGTTCTTGAAATTGTTCAGATAATAATGTGACAGTCATGTTTGAATCAATAAATCCAGATTCAACACCAGTTTGAATTTCGTCAAGATTATCAGTATCTGTATTGTTCTGAGCCCTTGTACCACTGGCACTGGTACTTCTCTAATTACACCGACTTTTAATCCGACACATAAAAATATAGTCAGTTCGTTACACAAAGTAATATAAATAAACAATGTACATACATTTGTTCAGGAAGCGGAGGATAATTTGAGGAACAAACTCGTCGAACTAAGCATATTTGAACATCGGTAACGGTTTAATTATAAATTTAATAACTCACAACAAAACTCAACAATAACATTATTAACAACAACTAAATGAACCTAACGTAGACTGTTTACATCGTAAATCTTAATTGAACAGTGTTTTTATGTTTACATAATTAAATCACAAGTGTTGCGTCTTTACATTTTAAGCAATCTAAATTAACTGTCTACATCGTAAGAACTTATTTAACTTTTCTCATTCTCCTCTCTCATGTTTACTAACAATACTACATTAGTTTGCGACCTTCCAAATTGCCGACGTTAGCATTGCTGCATACCTTGTACATTGCGAATTTACTTTGTTTACTGTTTACATAATAAATGTGATATTTTCAATGCCAATCGATACAATTCTGACCTCTAATTAATTGCAATATTTACATTCCTTTGTGTAAAGAAGTATACTAAACTAATTTTACTTATTATTTTAGTGTTTTTAACAATTATGTTTTTACGCCTATTACGGCCTTTACTGTTCTCTGAACACATTTGTTTTTTGTGTAATTATACCTTACAAACGTATTTGGCTAGCTTCACGTATCTGTTGGTTAAGTTATCATCAACAGGTGGTGCGGGAGCGGGAATCAGCATTGGTAACTTCTTGATGCCTGTGTGGTGGTAACTAACACACATCACAAGAACCATTTAGGACCCACAGCCATTCACAATTCACTTTTACAAAGAGATATGCTTAGTGTTTCTATTTATTACTGTTTGACCCCGTTGGTGCCACTTACATAACACTGGCATTACTAAAATTAATGACACAGGTTATATTAAAAATAAAAGATTTAATTAAGACCATAATAAAGACATTTAAAATGTAACCACATGTAAAAAAAAAACTAGTCTCTAAACGACCACATCTAACACACTGTCTGTACCCTCATATGCACGCAGCCTTGATGACAGCACTTCGAGCATCGTCACGCCGGCGACCAAGAGCAGATGCAGGGCCGCACTGGGGTTGTCCAACCAATGTGCTACACATGCTTAAAATTATATCTCTTAATATTATTTGTATTCAAACCAAAATGTGAGCTAATATTCTGGATCTGAAAATCAAACAATAGCAGCATAATACTCTATTTTCTAATGGAGTAATCGTGCATTTGTTGATGCTCCATAAAGGTCCCCGTTTTCTTTAAAGAACATATTCACTTGTCAATATATAGAACAGTAGGTAAAATAGTAAAATTTGAGTTTGTTTAAATGAAAATGCTTTTTTATTCCATTTCTCTTTAAATAAATAACCCCATGAAAGTCTTTGAAATGAATTAATAAAAAACCAGGTCGCTTTTATAATGAACTCAGGCCGTCTGCTCAGAAATATAATAAATAATAAAAAGTCTAATAAAAGCTTCCAATATTCACTTTTACATTGTTTTTCTGCAGTATGCTTAAATGCCATATGTGATGACAAGTAAACTTTTACTGTAATCACTTAATTCACATTTTAAATGGTTTTTCTGCAGTATGCTTAGATGCTATATGTCTTGATAAGGTACCTTTAAGGGCAGTACTGTAATCACATAATTTACATTTGAAGGCCTTTTCTGCAGTATGCTTAAATGCTATATGTGCTGACAAGTTACCTTTAAGGGCAGTACCGTAATCACATAATTCACATTTGAATGGTTTTTCTGCACTATGCTTAGATGCTATATGTACTGACAAGCTACCTTTAACGGCAGTACTGAAATCACATGATTCACATTTGAAGGGCTTTTCTGCAGTATGCTTAGATGCTATATGTGCTGACAATCTACATTTAAACACAGTACTGAAATCACATAATTCACATTTAAAGGGTTTTTCTGCAGTATGCTTAAATGCTATATGTGCTGACAATCTAGATTTAAACACAGTACTAAAATCACATGATTCACATTTGAATTGTTTTTCCGCAGTATGTTTAGATGCTATATGTCTGGACAAGTTGCTTTTAACAGCAGTACTGTAATCACATAATTCACATTTGAAGGAATTTTCTGCAGCATGCTTACAGGCTATATGTGTTAACAAGTTACCTTTAAAGATAGTACTGTAATCACATGATTCACATTTGAAAGGCTTTTCTAGAGTATGCTTAGATGCTATATGTGCCGACAACTTACCTTTAAGGGCAGTACTGAAATCACATAATTCACATTTGAATGGTTTTTCCCCAGTATGCTTAGATGCCATATGTGTTGACAATCTACATTTAAACACAGTACTGTAATCACATAATTCACATTTGAATGGTTTTTCTGCAGTATGATTCAATGCATTATGTGATGACAAGTTACCTTTATGGACAGTACTGTAATCACATAATTCACATTTGAATGGTTTTTCCGCAGTACGATTCAATGCAATATGTGATGACAAGTTACCTTTATGGACAGTACTGAAATCACATAATTCACATTTGAATGGTTTTTCTGCAGTATGCTTAGATGCTATATGTGTTGACAAGGTACCTTTAACGGCAGTACTGAAATCACATGATTCACATTTGAAGGGCTTTTCTGCAGTATGCTTAGATGCTATATGTGCTGACAATCTACATTTAAACACAGTACTGAAATCACATAATTCACATTTAAAGGGTTTTTCTGCAGTATGCTTAAATGCTATATGTGCTGACAATCTAGATTTAAACACAGTACTAAAATCACATGATTCACATTTGAATGGTTTTTCCGCAGTATGTTTAGATGCTATATGTCTTGACAAGTTACTTTTAACAGCAGTACTGTAATCACATAATTCACATTTGAAGGAATTTTCTGCAGTATGCTTAGACGCTATATGTGCGAACAAGTTACCTTTAAAGATAGTACTGTAATCACATGATTCACATTTGAAGGGCTTTTCTCGAGTATGCTTAGATGCTATATGTGCCAACAACTTACCTTTAAGGGCAGTACTGAAATCACATAATTCACATTTGAATGGTTTTTCCGCAGTATGCTTAGATGTCATATGTGTTGACAATCTACATTTAAACACAGTACTGTAATCACATGATTCACATTTGAATGGTTTGTCTGCAGCATGTTTAGATGCTATATGTGTTGATAAGGCACCTTTATGAGCAGTACTGTAATCACATAATTCACATTCGAATGGCTTTTCTGCAGTATGCTTTGACGCTACATGTATTGATAAGGTATGTTTAACGGTAGTACTGTAATCACATATTTCACATTTGAATTGTTTTTCTGCAGTATGCTTAGCTTGTATATGTCTTGATAAGTTACCTTTATGGGCAGTGCTGTAATCACATGATTCACATTTGAATGGTTTTTCTACAATATGTTTAGACACTATATGTGATGATAAGGAACTTTTACGGGCAGCACTGTAATCACATGACTCACACTTGTATGGCTTATCTTCATCATGGTTTGATCTTATGTGCTTAAGTAAGTTGACTTTCTTTGTATTGGTGTAATCATGTGATTCACATTTGAAAGGTTTTCCTGCAGTTTGCTTTAATGCTATATGTGTTGAAAATTTAGTGTCATCACATAGCTTGTAATTGAATGGCTTTTCTATACTATGCATCAACATTATGTGTTTTGTTAAGGAACTTCTAGTGACAGCACTGTAATGACACAACTCACATTTGAAGGATTTTTCTTTATGAACCAACTCTCTATGCTGTATAACTGCACTTTTATATTTATTGCTATAATCACAAAGAGTGCAGTGGAAAAGTATACAATGTTCAAAGCTTTCTTCAATATTTTCTTGAGTTTGATTTTCAGAGAAAACACCAGCTGTCATGTCTTGTTCTACTCCTTGATTATCTTCTTTCAATACAGATGACTCTCTTATATTATTGAAGATGAAAATTGGAACATCTAACATTTCCTGATCACTAGTTTCTGCTTTTATATCAAAACTCTGGTTGATTTCAGTTTTTACTGAATCATTTAGACTTTCCTCCTTCAAAGCAGAAGGCTGTATTATACCTTCGATAGTGGAGGTGGGCCCATCTTCATCAGCAATTTCTGCTTTGATATGAAAACCATCACTGATTTCAGTTTTCACAGCTCCTTTTAGAGTTTCAAGGTGGTGATTAGACAATGTGTTACCTCCAAAGCTTTCTGTACCCGGTTCTGTTTTCACAGTAACAATTGCTGCACCGTTTTCATCAATTTCAAATTCATTTATATAATGTTCATGATCTTTAAGAAATGGTCGTTCAGTTAAACACTCCCCTACAGTTTCCTCCTTTCTCGCGTTACAAGTCACATTTGAGCTTAGAATGTCCTGAGATTTCTCACTGCAATCACAAAACTGGACTCCATCATCTTTATTTCCATCTCTGTGTAGGGTACTAATGCCCTTAGAATCGAAATTGTCCACATTAATATACTTGGCATCCATAATTAAAGGGGCTGTTGTGTTGTTATTATTAATAAATAATAGAATATCAGTACACACATAAATATTTCAGTACACACGACAATTGTAATTCACTATAATGGGTAGAGGTAGGGATATTCGATTCCAAATCGATTTTCGAAAAAAATCGATTCTTTGTGTTGTCAAATTTCGATTTTCAAATCGATTCGCTATCTCTCGATTTGCAAGGAAATCGATTCATTTTCCCTGAGATCGAATGGAAAAAAAATTACTTATTACGTAAATGATGTTAATTAATTTTCAAACAAAAAACAGTACATTTTTTTGTGCACTATTTTAATATAGTATTACTTAAAACCACAGAATATGATGTATATATGTGACGTGTGGTAAAAAATGGGGTGCAAATTAGAAATCTGCCAATTCAATACAGTGGTGTGGATTGTCAGCTATTGTCATTTGCCATCCAATCCGTGAAATTGTGGACTTATGGTTTGTTTTTCAATTTTTCTTGATTTTGATGTTCGAATGAATGGTATTATTGCATCATTAATTTGCGGATTTTGCTTTGGCTCTTGTTATTATTAGTCATTCAAGCGTATTAGTTCCTTAAACGTTTAAACATGCCTTTTGTAGGAAAAAATAAGTATGGTAAGGAAATATTTCATAAAAGTAATTCATAAGGAGGCTCAATGCAAGTTGTGTAATTCGGAATCGATTTTTCAAAAATCGATGCTTTTAGCTCCGATTTTTATTGAATAGATATTTAAACAAACGATTCTTCACAATTCAGAAATCGTTTTTTTTTAATAATTCGAACATCTCTAGTAGAGGGTAGAGATGTGTCGTGAACCCCACGTTATTTTGCCACAACGTTATAACTCATTATCATTTCAGAAAATAACACGTTCCCTGTTGCTCTTGTTGTGTGGTAAGTAGCACGATACAAATAACGAGAGATATGATATTCAGACTACCTATTTTTAGACCTGTCACGCGCATGGTGTCAAGTGGTGAATCCAATGCAACAATAATATGCTGTCATGCAATGAGGTTTGACTTTTCATCACAACCTCTTAACAAATTACGTATTTTACTAATATTTAAGTGCATACAGTTGGAAGTAATAAAAATGAAAACGATTAAATTTAGTGCTGCGATCTATATTATCTGAAAAAGACAATATAGGCGTAACTTCAATCGCATTAAACTGACGTGAAGAAACTTTTTGATTGCGAATGACTTTGTTTTAAGTGTGTAGTTGGACTTCTATAACGTTACTCACCACGTGACGTCATACGAGGGGACGGGGCATATACGCAATATCATATCTCTTCTGTCATTATATCATGAGTAAGTAGTATAAGTATAGTATACAGTGTGTCCAAGATAAGGAGGGGATAGCATGGGCAAATCGGAAACCGTAAGAGATACAGGGTGGGTTAAATTAGAAAAAAGTTGCCCATTTTAGAGCTCAATTAAACGGTATTTTGAAATTTTGGAAATTCCGATTATTTCCGGAGATATTCGAAAAAAACCGAAATTCGATAATTTCGGTTTTATTTTTTTCTGACCTTATTTGAGAAGATATTGAAAAACAAAAAACACTTTCTCACGTACACTTTTTAAGCTCTATAAGTTGGTGTTTACAGATTTTTTATTAGACGTTTCGTCTCCGAGAAACGATCATCAACATTAATTTTTTAAATACGGCCCTGCAATTTTTATTTCAAAACTTTAAACCATTTTCAAATCTAACTTAGAGGATGTATCATTTGTAACGGTTTTAACTATGTTTTCAGCATGTTTCAGTCAAAAAACAAAATTATTCGGTAATAATCTTCTGAGTACGGCCCTGAATACTCGAAAAGCGTTTATTTCGGTAAGGTCGTACCTTTTAAAATGTCAATGAAGTACAACATTTTCAGTAAGATTCTTCAAACTTATTAATGAAAAAGAAACACATTTGTAATAAATAAACCAATAAAATAACTTAAATTCATGAAATGTAGGTACCTTATTAACTAATGAATATTATAAGTAAATAGATTATCTGCCTTAATCATAATAGATGTTCAAACAAATCACCATTATTTTCTAGGCATAGGTAACATCGTCTAAGAATCCAAAACATTGTTTACTGCATCTGGTGTAATGGTTTGCAATGCTTGCAAAACCAGTTGACGTAATCGTTCCTCCGTGTGAAAATTTCGTTGGTATACGTAGTTTTTGACATACCCCCAAAAATGGAAGTCAAGAGGTGTCAGATCTGGCGATCGTGGAGGCCAAGGAACATCTGAATGCGTACCTATACATTTGCCAGGAAACCTGGTTGATAGGCATTCTTGAACAGTTCTCGAATTATGAGCCGGCGCCCCGTCTTGTTGAAACCAGATGTTATTGACTTCTGCTAATGGTAAGTATGAGCATCGAACCATTCTTCCAAATTATTCTGCAGGAAATTTAGATACCGGTCGGAAGTCAGTGATCCATGATTAAAAAATGGCCCAATTATCCGTGTCCCTAACATCCTCAACCACATGTTGAAACCAAAACGGTGTTGGTGCTTAGACGTTTTGCATAAACGCGGATTTCTTCTGGACCAGAAATGTGTATTTCGCCTGTTGAAGATTCCGTTGTCAGTCACCATACTCTAATCAGACCATAATATTTTATTAATAAAATGTTCATCCTCTTGACATTTTCTAGTGTACCACTCACAAAATGTCCTGCGTTTTATATCGTCCCCGAGCCGTAATCCTTGGCAAATTCGAAATTTGTAAGGATGGTATTTGTTCTTACGCAAAATAAAATTTGCAGTAGATTTTGGAGCCCCAGTTACTCTTTCAATATTTCTAACCGATGTTGTAGGGTCTTGTGCTACAGCTAACAGTACATTATTTTGAATTACTTCAGTGCATGGTTTGCTTCTAGTAACAATTGGTTTCTTAAATGAACCATACTGCAATAAATTGGTAACTATTCTTCCATATATCTTTCTATTTGGCTGTACTCTTTCAGGATAATAATTTGAATACATTTGCTCAGCTTTTCCTGTATTACTATACCACAAAATGTAACATTTTAACATGTCGAACTTTTCCTCAAAAGAAAAATGTCGAGCCATTTTTAAACAAATTGAAAGAGCTTGTACCCAATTAACTGTATTTAACAAAGTGAAGTAACTGACATTGACATTTATATTTGTTGAAAGATCTCTATTGTCATTAGAGACAACTTGTTTATTTTTCAAAGCCCTCTATGTTTAGGACCTAGTCTTATAATAGTACGGTGTTACATTTTAATAACGAAGAATTATTACTGAAAATGTTTTTCTCTTCATTGACTTTTTAAAAGGTACTACTTATAGAAATAAATGCTTTTCGAGTATTCAGGGCCGTACTAAAAATATTTTTCCTGAAAAAACATCTTTTATGACTGAAATAAGCTGAAAACATAGTTAAAACCGTTACAAATGAGACATCCTCTAAGTTAGATTTGAAAATTGTTTAAAGTTTTGAAATATTGCAGGGCCGTATTTAAAAAATTAAAGTTGATGATCGTTTCTCGGAGACGAAACGTCTAATAAAAAATCTGTAAACACCGACTTATAGAGCTTAAAAAGTGTACGTGAGAAAGTGTTTTTTGTTTTTCAATATCTTCTCAAATAAGGTCAGAAAAAAATAAGACCGGAATTGGCGAATTTCGGTTTTTTCGAATATCTCCGGAAATAATCGGAATTTCCAAAATTTCAAAATACCGTTTAATTGAGCTCTAAAATGGGCAACTTTTTTCTAATTTAACCCACCCTGTATCTCTTACGGTTTCCGATTTGCCCATGCTATCCCCTCCTTATCTTGGACACACTGTATAGTATTGTTACTGTGCTGGTCTTGGTTACAGGAACGAAACCAGAAAGAAATTAACGAATTGCCAAATTATTATATATTATACCCTAGAGATGTGTGGTTATTAATTAAACGTTATTTTACAGCAACGTTATAACTAGTTTGCATTTCACAAAATAACACGTTCTTGTTGCACTCGCTGTGTAGTAAGTAGTATAGTATCGCTATCGTACTGTTATTGGTTACAGGAACGAAACCAGAAAGAAATTAACGACATGCCAAATTAATATATATTACCCATTATGTATGTACGTCATTATAACATAGCAATATTAAGTTATATTGAAGAGGCACAATAACAACAGAACATTTCATTACATATAAAAAAAAATATGTAAAATATTTACGTATTAGAAAAATAAGCCCATATACTTATATTCACATACCTCCGTTTACATTTAGAAATAAATTTTTTGTCACCCTGTTTTTGTTTTAGTTAACGTAAACAAGTAGCATCATAATACTATTACTAGGTCAAGTTAAATAAACTGTAGGATATATAAATATATGTTGATATAACGATTTTGTGATTATTAATTTAGATATCTCATTATTCAGTAGCGTTCCAAAATAACGTTATTTTGGAACGTTACTTATTTGTAATAGAACTGTATGTAACGTTACATAAATACAATTTTTATGCCCATCTATAATAATGGGTGATTAAAAATAATAATAGTATATATTATAAGAATAAGGTGAATAACGTGTTAGGTGACAATGACAATGGTCATGAGGGGGATGTCAGCTGTCACCTAAGACCACAGAATACAGAATGCACTCTTTCAGAACGAAAACGGCCATGTAAATATTTATGTGGTAGGGTTTAAGACTAGATGCATTCTCGCAACAATTAGAACCGTAGACCGGTTTCACTCTAATTAGAGCTCTTCAGTACGGCATACTAATTGCAGCAAAAATGGACCAAAAGTAATAAGGCTATACTATAGCCAGCCTTAAAATACTAGCGCAATGGTGGACGTGCCGCCACCTAGTTGCGGAACCAAGTAGTATGCTGCCTAGTATGTAGTATGTTGTACGGTTCTAATTGTTGTGAGAATGCATCTAGTCTTACATACTATTGTCCCTATATAGGGGTAGACAAGGGCCAGGGCTGACAATTTTCTAAATTGTTAGTTAGTTGTATAGTCTCTATTTTTTTAACACTTTGTGTTATTTGGAGCTGGCGTGACAACATACTACTTGGTTCCGCAACTAGGTGGCGGCACGTCCACCACTCAGTATGGTAGGGTTTATTGGCGGAGTAGAACTTGGGTCTTTTAACAATTACAATAACGTTTATTTAGCAAAAAATGCGAACAATAAAAATTACAATACAGATAAATGCAAAAACTACAACTTATTACCAATATAAAACTTATGAAAATATGTTAGACATTCTTAAAGATAGACTGGCATAATTCCATTTTAGTGAATTTTCTACAAAAATTCACTATATGAGATCGCGAATTTTGAAAAATTTCTTGAAATGAGCGCTAATTAGGCCCCCTAGAACACATATACGGGGCCAGTTTCAATTTATATATATATATATATATATATATATATATATATATATATATATATATATATATATATATATATATATATATATATATATATATATATATATATATATATATATATTGTTGCGTTTTTTCCCCGGGTTCTGGATAAGTGAGACTTTAAATTTTAACAAAACAACTTTATTTACACTCTAAATATGGATACAATAAAATTTCTAGAATCTCTCTCTCACAAAACACTTAATTTACTGGCCTTACAATTTCTAATCTGCACACAAGTTACTATACTGGAACTACAGTCTAACACTTCACACTGGTTACTGCTCTTTCGAGTCACTTCAACATTCTCTAACTGAACTGAACTGAACTGTCTCCCTGGCTTACTTTCGTCTTTATATACACGTCGTACCTTCTACCTTGTTTCGCGAGCCTTCCATTCTAGAATATTCCAGGACCTTCTTTTACTAGAAGGTTCTGTGAATACAGATCGGTCCCGTGTGTATAGCATGTATATACAGGATGATCCAAATGTGGTCATCACTCCTATGTTACACAAGAGGTGTTTCTCGTAATATAAGATATCTCTGCGTATACAGGGTGTTCGGAATGTGCAGACCTCAGTTATCCGTTCCGACGGGGTACAAGTTGGTAACTTCGTTATTTCTGGTCCTAGAGGGTTGAGACTTCGCCTGAGGGGGGCTCACCCCAGGCGGGTGGGGAGGCCGTGTTGCCAGATTGTGCAAAAATTCCCAGATGTTGGGGAAGTTCTGGAGATGTGGCAACACCGCACCTACATCTATTGAAGTTGTTTGTAACAATATATATATATATATATATATATATATATATATATATATATATATATATATATATATATATATATATATATATATATATATATATATATATATATATATATATATATATATATCTGTGTGTGTGTGATAACTGAAAAAATAATGGGGCGATTTTGATTAAATTTGGTGAGTACTTCCCTTTTGCAAATGGCTTAGGAAAATTGGTCCAGGATTTCCCGAAAAATTTTGTGTTTTCTTTCGAAAAAAAAATACATCTTCGAAAATAACAAAGAAAGGGCAACCAAATTTGGTACGCGGGTTTATATCATTATAGGTAAATTGCGTACCAAAATTTAGCTCTGTAGATTAAAAGACAAAAAAGTTATAGGGCTTTAAAGTAAATAAATTGAGGTTTTCCTCAAAACGTTAAAGTCTCGATTTAAAACGTCAAAATTGTCAGAATTTAGGTATTTAGTCTTAGCGCCAACTGTCACTGTCCTTCATTTTACTAAAATATTTCCAGAAAATTCATTTCAAATGGACCCTTTCTCTGATGCTTTGCCAGTAGCTTGGCTATAGAGTTTATCGTTTAATGGTATACAATTTTTGTCGAATTTTCTTAAAAAATCAATAAAGCCATTATATCCGTTATTATACAAGATATGAAAAAAAATTGTATATATTAATTATGGGGTGTCTTGAGCTACATCTTAAAAAACTATTTCTACAATCACAGGATGGGCCATAAATCGTTGGCGATACAATTTTTTTTTTTTATAGAACACGCCTTGTGTTATTGCATTTTCCATCGAAATATAATGCATGTTTGTAAGAAAAGAAATTCGGGACGCAGCAAGTGCGTTATGGTAGCGAATTTTGATTAAATGCTTCAATTTTGAATAGTTCAAGGTTAAACAAGAAACGAGTTTTTTTTCTGGAATACTTTAGTTTACTTTCGGAAATTTTGGTACATTTTCAAACAATAAAGTTATTTTGACGAAACATGGCACATTGTTTTTACTATATTGGTTATACTGGTAACCAAAATTGTTGCCTGCTTTCTTAAAAAAATACACATATTTGAAATTAAAAACATTTTTATGAAAATTCACTGACATAACTGGTTAAGATATCATCAACAGGTGGTGCGGGAACGGGAATCAGCATTGGTAACTTCTTGATGCCTGTGTGGTGGTAACTAACACACATCACAAGAACCATTTAGGACCCACACCCATTCACAATTCACTTTTACAATGAGATATGCTTAGTGTTTATATTTATTACTGTTTGACCCCGTTGATGCCACTTACATAACACTGGCATTACTAAAATTAATGACACAGGTTATATTAAAAATAAAAGATTTAATCAAGCCGATAGTAAAGACATTTAAAATGTAAAGAAAAGCTGGTCTCTAAACCACCGCATCTAATGCACTGTCTGTACCCTCATATGCATGCAGCCTTGATGCCAGCGCTTGGAGCATCCAGTCGGCGACCAAGGGCAGATGCAGGGCTGCACTGGGGTTGTCCAACCAACACACGCTTAAAATTATATCTCTTAATATTATTTGTATTCAAACCAAAATGTGAGCTAATAATGATCTGAAAATCAAACAATAGCAGCATAATACTCTTTTTTCTTATAGAGTAATCGTGCTTTTGTTAACGCTCCATAAAAAGGTCTTCATTTTCTTTAAAGAACATCATTGACCTGTCCAGTGGCGGATTTGCAGTCTTGGCCGCCCTAGGCCATGTAGTAAGTACCAGCCGCCCCTTTCTCAGCACCCATTATATAGACTACGTAATGAATTTACTTTATTGGCCGCAACTAATATCAGGCCGCCCTAGGCTCGGGCCTACTGGGCCTTAGGGCAAATCCGCCACTGGATCTGTCATTATATGGAACAGCAGGTACAATAGTAAAATTTTAGTTTGTTTAAATGCAAATGCTCTTTTATTCCATTTCTCTTGGAATAAATAACCTCATGAAAGTCTCTGAAATGAATTAATAAAAAAACCAGGTCGCTTTTATAATGAACTCAGGCCCTCTGCTCAGAAATATAATAAATAATAAAAAGTCTAATAAAAGCTTCTATTATTCACTTTTAAATTGTTTTTCTGCAGTATTCTTAAATGCCATATGTGATGACAAGTAACCTTTAAATATAGTATTGTAATCACATGATTCACATTTTGAATGGTTTTTCTGCAGTCTGCTTAGACGCTATATGTGCTAACAAGTAACCTTTAAGGACAGTACTGTAATCACATAATTTACATTTGAATGATTTTTCTGCAGTATGCTTAGATGCTATATGTGCTGACAAGTTACCTTTAAAGGCAGTACTGTAATCACATGATTCACATTTGAATGGTTTTTCTGCAGTATGCTTAGATGCTATATGTGTTGACAAGGTACCTTTACGGACAGTACTGTAATCACATGATTCACATTTGAATGGTTTTTCTGCAGTATGCTTAGATGCTATATGTGCTGATAGGGCACCTTTAAGGGCAGTACTGTAATCACATTATTTACATTTGAATGGTTTTTCTGCAGTATGCTTAGATGCTATATGTCTTGATAAGGTATCTTTAAGGGCGGTACTGTAATCACATAATTCACATTTGAATGGTTGTTCTGCAGTATGCTTACACGCTATATGTGCTGATAGGGCACCTTTAAGGGCAGTACTGTAATCACACAATTCACATTTGAATGGTTTTTCTGTAGTATGTTTAGATGCTATATGTGCTGACAAGCTATATTTAAACACAGTACTAAAATCACATGATTCACATTTGAAGGGCTTTTCTCCAGTATGCTTAGATGCTATATGTGTTGACAAGGTACCTTTACGGGCAGTACTGAAATTACACGATTCACATTTGAATGGTTTTTTTGCAGTATGCTTAAATGCTATATGTGTTGACAATCTACACTTAAACACAGTACTGTAATCACATAATTCACATTTGAATGGTTTTTTCGCAGTATGTTTAGACACTATATGTCTTGACAAGTTACTTTTAACAGCAGTTCTGTAATCACATAATTCACATTTGAAGGACTTTTCTGCAGTATGCTTAGACGCTATATGTGCTAACAAGTTATCTTTACGGACAGTACTGTAATCACATAATTCACATTTGAATGGTTTTTCCACAGTGTGTTTATACGCTATATGTGCTGACAAGTTACTTTTAAGGGCAGTACTGTAATCACATAATTCACATTTGAATGGTCTTTCTGCAGTATGTTTAGATGCTATATGTGTTGATAAGGCACCTTTATGGGCAGTACTGTAATCACATAATTCACATTCGAAGGGCTTTTCTGCAGTATGCTTACATGCTATATGTATTGATAAGCTACCTTTAACAGCAGTACTGTAATCACATAATTCACATTTGAAGCGCTTTTCTGCAGTATGCTTACATGCTATATGTGCTGACAATTTATATTTAACTGCAGTGCTGTAATCACATAATTCACATTTGAATGGCTTTTCTGCAGTATGCTTAAATGCTATATGTGCGAAAAGGCTACCTTTAATGGCAGTACTGTAATCACATAATTGAATTAAGATGTCAGGTGTCAACCGTGTCACGTGTCAATGACAATTAGTGATGGGTTGTAATTTAACTGTCTGTTATTTTTTAACTCTTGTCGAGCCGCAACAGTAACCACCTGTTATGGATATATACAAATAACTGGTACATGGGAGGGGATGCTGTTGCGCTTTACACTAGAACTCGGAGTTGTATCTGTTTCTGTTGTCGTATCTGTTTCTGTTGCACTGCAACTAGCTACGATGAATCAACTTCTGTTTTCATCCGCAACTGTTATAACAGGATGAATGGACATGAGACTGGGAATGGGGTATAGAGTATAGAGCGGACTTTACTTCATAACATACTACTTTATACTAGTGTGCTCACAGCTTTGGGAACGTAGGGTCGTCGGTACAATGAAACTGTTAAATTTTGACAGGTTATTGATTCACATAAAACACACACATATATTTACAATTTATAAACAAACACAAAATATGAAAAATGTAAATAAAATCGATCTTTCTTTTTTTCTTTGAGAAAAATTGTCTTACACTAAAAAATACTTTTCTAACAAAACACTTTTAAAGTTCTGAGTTTTTGTTGATGAACATTATTTGACTGACTTTGGTCGACGAAAATCTCTTACGGCGGTCACTTAAAATTTGTCCTGTTTTAGAAAAAAGTCTTTCGCACGGAACAGACGCAGCGACAGTCCCGAACTTCTCCTTCACCATTTTACTTAAATGTGGATATTTATAAGAATGAATTTTCCACCATTTAAGTGGATCTCCATTTCTAGGCAAAAGCGGTTCGTTGTTTGCACAGTTTTTAAAAGCGTACTGATTAAGATGACCGGTGAGTCACCGACGGTGAACCGAGAATCGAAAATGTAACTAGAGATCCTTCTAACAGAAAATAAAAGCGTAATGTAATAAAGAACCATATGTGCAGAATAAAGGCAAATTTCTTTACCGAAATTTTATGAGAGGTGCAGCATGTTGGAGCTTCCGGTTTTGCGGAAACTCCATCAACTTTCATTATTCAAATGGAACACCTTTTATATTAACTCATTTTATTAATATTACAAGTCATGCTTGTAAAAAGTGAGCTAAGTTTCCTTCACTTCTGACATTTATGGTCGCTAAAAAATTCGTTCTTAATTTTTCAATATGTGAAAGGCTGTATATGTAGCAACTGAAAATTATTAAAAATGAACTATATCACTGTAAAAATAAAATCAAGGCACCGCGTATATAAAAAAATTATCACAGTCGTTGACGTAAACTCAATCTTCATTAGATAACTCGATATGCAGATGGCATTTTTGTTTTAAGAAAAAAATGATATGTATACAAACGTACAGTTATGCTTTAACGTGAGTCCTTAGGTATTATATTATATTAGGTAGTTTCTTTGCTCATTCTTCTTTACTTTGGAAATCTAAGAAATGGGTCCGATTTTAAACATCTTTTTTTTATTACTACTGCAAAATAAAAAATCGCTGAAACTTAAAAAATCTCAGAAACAGTACCAATTTTAATGAAATTATAAAAATATTTCCTGTACCCGGTATAGTTGTAACCAGACACACTTCGCCCTATAGGTAGAGAGAAAAAAATTAGTTTCAATAAAAAAAAAAATTAATTATTTTATTTTTTGCTTACAATAATTCATGTATTTCATATAAGTCTCATTTTCAAGGAAAAGATGGCTATAGAGGTTTTCAAGCTCAATGCTTAACTAATACTTAATTAGTAAAGAAAATTCGAAAGAAATTTTGCATTGTTGAATTTTTTACCAAATTATTATTAGTGATGAATACCCAAAAAAAAACCTCCATCATTTTTTTAATAAAAAAATAATTAATTGTTTTAAACATAATGCAAGAATACTTTTTATTTTAAACATTAACCAACTACACCATCGGACGGGTTCAGCTACTGTTACTACGTCTACGTGGAATTCTTAATAATTCATAGTTCACACTGTTTTTTTCAACCTGTTATATTTAACTGTTATTTCTGAATAACAGTAACAGTTGCGACCTGTTAAAGCAATATAACAGTTTTTCCCATCACTAATGACAATGGATATGGATATTAGGGAGATGCCACCTGTCACCATACCATACCACAGAATACACTTTCTTTCTGAACCACAAACCACAACCGCCATTAAAAATTTGTGTCACACTGTGTCACCTATTATTGGCGGCGAAGAACTTGGGTCTTTTAACAATTACAATAACGTTTATTTAGCAAAAAATGCGATACATAAAAATTACAATACAGATAAATGCAAAAACTGCAACTTATTACCAATATAAAACTTATAAAAATATGTTAGAAATTCTTTAAGACAGACTGGCATAATTCCATTTTAGTGAATTTTCTAAAAAAAATTCACTATTGAGATCCCGACTTGAATTTTGAACAATTTTCTTCAAATGAGCGCTAATTAGGCCCCCTAGAACACATGTCCGGGGACAGTTTCAATTATATATATATATATATATATATATATATATATATATATATATATATATATATATATATATATATATATATATATATATATATATATATATATATATATATATATATATATATATATATATATATATATATATATATATATATATATATATATATATATATATATATATATATATATATATATATATATATATATATATATATATATATATATATGTATCACACCGATAACTCAAAAAATAATGGGCCGATTTTGATTAAATTTGGTGAAAACATTCCTTTTGCAAATGGCTTGGATGAGTTTGTTAGCCAGGAAAATCTGCCCAGGTTTTCCCGGAAAATTTTGTATTTTCTTTCGAAAAAAAATATTTTATCTCCGGAATTAACAAAGTAAGGGAAACCAAATTTGGCACGTACGTTTACATCCTTATAGGTAAGTCACCTACCAAAATTTAGCTATGTAGGTCAAAAGACAAAAAAGTTATAGGCATTTAAAGAAAAATAAATTGGGGTTTTCCTCAAAACGTCAAAGTGGCGATTTAAAATGTCAAAATTGGCAACATTTAGGCAAAGAACTTGAATCTAATACGAGCTATAGAAATAAAATGTCTCAAGAAGGATGTTTTACAAACCCTAAAGTCTTAGTTTCAATCGTCATTGTGCTTCATTTTACTAAAATATTCCCAGAAAATTCATTTCAAATGTACCCTGTCTCTGATGCTTGGCAGTAGCCTTAAATATAGAGTTTATCGTTTAATGGTATATAATTTTTGTCGAATTTTCGTAAAAAATCAATAAAGCTCAATATATCCGTTATTATATAAGATATGAAAAAATTTTGTATATATTAATTATAGGGTGTCTTGAGCTACATCTTAAAATAATATTTCTACAATCACAGGATGGCCCATAAGTCGTTGGTGATACAAATTTCCATTTTTTTCAATCAAACACGCCTTATGTTATTGCTTTTTTTTTTGAATTATAATGGATTTAAATTCACTAATTTTTTTTAGGCAAAAACCAATGTCATTTATTTTACATTGCAATATGTTAAATACATTATCTGAAAACGGAAATATTTCCAAAAATATATTAAGTAAAAAATTAAAATTCTAAAAGTCTCCTTTCAAACCATCCAAAAATCCTCTAGAACTATTTATTGTTTCTGCGTCCCAATTTTTGCTATTTTCCATGATGTTTTCAAAAAGTTCAATTAACGATTCACGGTGTTCAAATATAGTTAACACAACCCTGCCGTTGTAGTTCCACCGGGTTGCAGCTACTTTGGGTAAACGTTTTTTAACAATTGGGTCTAAGGCTTGTGTGCGCTTCGTAGATTTGGAAAAAAAGCAGCCATTTAACACTTTACATTCTTTGATATAATTTATAGATTAGGATAAAATTAAATTTAATTTATGAGCACAACAGTGTACAAATAGAGCAATGGAGAACGTTTCCCGCACTTTAGCTTGAAGACTTCCTAAACGTCCGGCCATAACAGCAGCCCCATCATAGATTTGGGCAATTTATTTATTATCAGCCTCCTCAATATCTTTCATAATATTAAGCACAATTTTATATAGAGCATTTGCGGTACGATCTTCTGTCACATTTTTAAAGCCTAAAATCTTTCTTGTACACTCCCATCCATTTTTACGTAGCGTGTTACTACAGATATTTGACTTAAATTAGTTACATCGATTGTTTCATCTAGAACAATAGCAATGAAACGAGTCGGTTTAATTTCAGATTTAATTCTGTCCAAAATAATAGTGGCAGCAGCCGAAATTAAATCATTCTGAATGCGACTTTATGTCCCGCGAAAAACGTTAGACTGTTCCAAGTGATTTTTTAAACAAATGTCGTATTTGGCTATTAAAGAAACTAGGTCTTGAAAGTTTCCTCTATTTGCAGATGTAGTTGTTTCGTCATGACCCCTGAAGCCCAATTCATGCTGCGATCAAGAAAACACACAGCATCAATAAGTCTTTTTAATATGTTTCTGTTTTTATCAACCAATTCATTGTGTTGGCAATGAATTTCAATCTGCTTGTCAACGGCGTATTCAATTCGCGTTTTTCCAAAGACACTTAATTTTTAAATGGTCTGTAAATGCGCTTTAGACATAACATGTCTTTGTACTAGTTTATGTAGATTAATCAAGTCGGAAAACCCACTTTTATTTCACAACCCCTTTTCAGTCACAAATAGACTACAAGACCAACAAAACAGTTTATTCCTGTTTTCACAACCCGTTAACCATTCATATTGTTTATGAGTTTTCCGCGTTGAAATGTCGAATAGGTACATGTTTTAATTCTTGTATTTAAGTTTTTTATAGTAGGTTTCGGCCTACAAATATTAATAATAGCAAGTTTTTCAGAAAACAGTAAAGCTGAAAATCCTTTATTTATCAAAAAAACATACAATACAATCACAGTTATTATTACCACTTGTTTGTAAAGTTTGTAAATCCCCACCCCCACCGTCACCGCTGTTAAAAGCTGATCTACTTGCAGCCATATTAATAATCATAAAATACCAATGTATTTAACTTACTCGACTGCTTATATATACGAAATAATTAGCCACATTCGCTTTGACCGCGCACCCGGTCTTCGTAGTACAACACGTTCTAAAAACATGCGTACATCGCGCCGAGCCGAGGTTTCTTTTATAAAGTTGCCCGCTGACTAGTGATGGGAAAAACAGTTATTTTCTGTTAACAGTTGAAGCCGTTAACGTTATTTAATAATAACCACTGAAAATAACGGCTTCAGTTATTTTAAACTGGATAGTCGATCGATAGTATCCTACATTCCCAAAGCTGTGAGCGATAGCGAGCCCACTAGTATAAATGCATTGTATTTTTACCCCGTTATTGCACGTAGTGTATAAATCTCAAATTTTGTCGATATGAAAAGGAAACAAAGGGTTAAGAAATTATAATAAGCGTGTCGTAAATATTTTGCCACTCTGAACTGAAACTTTTAGAAATCAGAAAGGAGTCTTCTATAAGAATTTACTTAGATGTTTTAGGAATTATAAACTAGTCATTTCTCACAAATTTATTTTATCAGGGTCTTTACGTAAATGTCAATGCCACAGCAAGAATCAATAAATATCATTATTTATCACGCCTTGGGACGTTAGACGTTAGAACTTTTATTGCTACACAGGGAGTGATTCTAAAAACTCCATAACATAACGCAGCTAATAAAATTTCGGTAAAGAAACAGTATAAAAAATTGAGTTTGAGTTTAAAAAAAAATTGGAAGATATATAGTATTAATTGTTTATTTACTTATTTTAATATTCGTTGTTTTAAAATTAGTTTCAAAAATTTCAAAGGGCTGTAACTTGGAGGAGAAGGGGTTTTAAGAAAAATTTAATAAAAAGACACCCCTTATTTTTCGCCAAAGAATCACCCTGTAAAATTTTTCAATTTTTCGCATCAATTTGGAAACACCCTTATATATATATATATATATATATATATATATATATATATATATATATATATATATATATATATATATATATATATATATATATATATATATATTCATTTATTTTTTTATATTGAAATGTAGGTATATAGATATTAAAAAATGTTGTATCATTATATTTTTTTAATCAATTTGATAACTATTATCAGACAAACGAAAATGACGTGTTAACTGTTTTCTTAGGTAATGTATATAAATTTAAATAAATAAGTACTTTAATTTCACGTGAAATAACCCTATCTTGCGTTGTCTATAGTGAAAGTAATAACACGTTTTTACAGATATTCATCTTTTTACCCAACATTTTTGATTATTAAATATTTGGCTTTACATACTAGTGGGAAACTCAACTGTTTCAAAAATAACAGCTTCTCAGTTTAACAGAATAACTCTGTGTAGTAGTGTCGGTATGCCGTATCCCCATCAACAACCGGTTAAAGTTAAAATTAAAATTAAACCGACCGTTTTATTGTACCGAAGATCGTACGTCGCTAAAGCTGTGAGCGAGAGCGAGCATTCCCAATCTCAAGGCTATTCATCCCGTTAAATGGTTAAATAGCAGTTGCCGATGCCGATGAAAACCGATGTTTATTCATCGAACCTAGTTGCAGTGGAAGTGGAACTGAAACAGACACGACTCCGAATTCTAGCTTAGTGTAAAAAGCGTTATTTTTTAAGCCGTTAGTTTTATAAGTCGGTAACTGGTCGTTACCGTTACGTCTCGTTAGCCGTTAAAAAATAGTTGACAGTTAAATAACGACCCATCACTACCGCTGACTACGTGTATTTAACTGAAGTCATTGCATGCATCCACTCGTAGTATCAGATCAGGTTCATGCTGTCCGCAATCGGTCGCATTCACCTTGCTAGGCGCGTATATACAAATACAGTATGCTGCATAATGAGTAATTATGTGTGTGAGCTTGCGAAATAAAATTTTTGATAATTAAATTAGTTTCAGCATTTGAAATTGAATATTTAAAATACAAAAGGGATTTTAAATAATGCGGTTTAGGTATGTAGTCGTTATTTTAACGGAAGCACTGCTTCCCTTGCTTCCATGGACCGCACGCCACTAGTATTGGGGCAAATTGTTTTTATGTTGTTTTCCACAATAAATTGATTTTAAGCAAGTAGTACACGTAACTAACACTCAAATTAAAGTATGCTTCAAATCAAAGACTTTTATAGTGGCAGAAATAATGATAAATAAGTGTATTTTTCATATTTACTCATATCTTCACCTCCAGGAATTTCGTTGAAATTTATAATTTAGAAACATATATAAAAACTAAAAGAATAGCCGTTCTATGTTTGAAAAGAAAACATATTTATAATTAGTTTATAATAAGTATTACCGATAAACAAATATAATATCACTACTCTCCTATGAAAAATAAGAACAAAATGATTGAAAGTGGAGTGACTAAAATCAATAAAACATATTGTTACGTTTTTCGGGGTTCTGAATTTGTTGACTAACAACACAAAACACAGCTTTTCATACTACTAATTTATTATAAGCAACTATTTTCCAACACCGGTATCAACTAAAATATTTCTCTCTATTATTAAATGTCCATAGAACTATATTCCACTATTCGCCTTCTATGACCGCTTCTTATGCACCAACACTTACCACCGACTCGCTTAATATCTATGATCACTTACTCTGCACCACACTAATTCAACACTGAACTGACTCACTCTATGTACCGTTCGTCTATTTATAGTCTCCATAGAGATTCTAGACCTTTCTACATCTGTCACTTCTGGTCCCTTCTAGAAATATCATTCCAGAGTGTTCGCTGTTACCAACACACTACCATAGAGGTAACAAAGTCCATAAACTTAATTCTCATAGACAAATGTGACACTATTCCCCCCCTCTTATATTCGATCGTCCCGGTTGAATTCTGACATTTCTTGGTATGGCGTATGTCTGTGCCTATGGACCATCTACATCTTGCTCTTCGGGCTCCTATGAATTCAATAGACAACGTCATTGATCCTTTTGACCACCTTATAAGGACCTTCCCATCATTTCTGTAGTTTCGGTGACCGTCTCTTGCGTCGTACTGGATTGTAGAACCACACACGATCTCCTTCGTTAAAACCAGCTGAATTAGCTTGCACGTCATAACGGGTCTTCATGCTGTCGCTTTCTACTCGTATATGCATTCTGACAGCAGAGTGGATGGCTTCCATTCTTCTTTTAAAATCTTTTATGTATTCATCAGTTGACGTGGAGCATCTGTGGGTTTTCCAAATATGAGATCAGGAGGAAGTCTTAACTCTCGCCCAAAAACCACGCTCGCTGGTGTATGTCCTGTAGTCTCATGTACAGCCGAGCGGTATGCCAGTAGAAATAGTGGAATGTGCCGGTCCCAATCCGTTTGGTGTTCATTGACAAATATTCTTAGGTGGGACTCCAAAGTAGCATTGAATCTTTCCATCATTCCGTCAGATTGAGGGTGCATGGGTGTAGTTCTCGTTCTCCTGATTCTCATAAACTCACACACCTTCTGGAATACAGCCGATTCGAGATTGCGTCCTTGGTTGTAATGGAGCTCTAGTGGTGCGCCAAATCTACAGAAAAAAATCATTCACCAATACTTCTGCGACAGTGGTGGCCTCTTGATTTGGGACCGCAAACACTTCTGGCCATTTGCTAAAATAATCCATGGCTACAAGCATATAGCGATTTCCTGCGTTTGTTCTAGGGAAAGGACCAGCTATGTCGACTGCAATTCTTTCGAAGGGGGCTCCTACGTTGTACTGCTTCATTCGCCCCCTGGTTTTTGATTTAGGACCCTTACTGGATGCACAAGCTTGGCATTTTTGCACCATTCTTCCACATCAGCTCTACATCGTAACCAATAAAAACGTTCTCTGACCTTTTCAAAAGTTTTATTTACCCCTAAATGGCCTCCAACTGCCCAGCCATGGATCTCCTCGACTACCTCCTTAACTCTTGGCCGCGGAAGGATTATTTGCTTCAATATGCGGGTTCCATCCTCTGACTCCCAATTCCTGACCAGAAGATTACCTTCGATTTCAATGGAGTCCCACTGGGCCCAGTAACTTTTGGTGGCAACGCTTTTATCACAAACTTCTGACCAAGTGGGTCTTTTGTGGCAAGTCTCCTTCCATCTGTAGATTGGTTGGATATCAGGGTCTCCTTTTTGGTTCTTCATTAACCTCGGGTTGCACCGTTGTCCTCCTACACACTTCGAGATTCAATCCTTCTTTGTTTTCTGCAGAGGTGCAATGCTTACATTTTGGTGGGCAAGGTCTCCTAGATAGGGCGTCGGCATTGCCGTGCTGTGTCCAGGGCGGTGTTCGATGGTAAAATTGTACTCTTGAAGGCCTTCAAGCCACCTCGCCATCTGCCCCTCTGGATTTTTAAATTGAAGAAGCCAGCGTAGGGAAGCGTGGTCGGTTCTCAGGAGAAATTCTTGACCATATAGATATTTGTGAAAATGCTCCAACGTTTTGATACTGGCTAGAAGTTAATTGGTCCAAATGAAGGGTGTCTTTTCTTCCCTCAGTTTATGCAGAGGTTTCGCGATGTCAGCAAACCCCTTTACAAAACGGCGGTAATATGTGCAGCTGATGTACATTGGTTGGAATGTTCCAGTTCATAATCCAGTATGTCTTCTCTGTGTCGGTTTTGACTCCATCTGTGGTGATAATGTGACCTAAATACTTGACTGCTTTTTGAAAGAGACAGCAGTTCCTCGGCTTTAGTTTCCAATTGGCTCCCTTTAGTTTCTGTAATACTTGTTCGACATTCTTCATGTGATCTTCGAACGACTTTCCTAAGATAATGACGTCATCTAGGTACACGAGGCATGTTTTCCAGTGTAGACCTCTTAAAACTGTCGCCATTAGAAGCTCAAAAGTGTCTGGAGCATTACACAACCCAAATGGTACGACGTTGAACTGCCACAGTCCACTACCAGTGGTAAACGCAGTCTTTTCTTTGTCTTTGGGCTCAATCTCGACTTGGCAGTAGTCACTTTCCAAGTATAATGTCGAAAACGATCTTGCACCTGCCAGTGTAGCAAGTGTATCGTCAATTCTGGGAAGTGGATAGCTGCCTTTCTTAGTGACATTGTTTAACCGGCGGTAATCTACACAAAACCTCGTGGAGCCATCTTTCTTTTTAACTAACACTACTGGAGAGGCCCAAGGGCTTTGCAATGGTTCTATAAGTCGTGCCTGCTCCATATCCCTTAGCATGGTGTCAACTTCCTGCTGTGGTACCCTTCGCGGTGGTTGCTTAATTGGTACAAATGTTCCAATCTCAATGCGATGGTGTACTAGGTTTGTTCTTCCAAAATCGTTCTTCTCGGTTACGAAAACGTTGCGATATTTGGACAGCAATTTAGCCACTGCTTGCTTTTGTTGTGGAGAAACATTTCCACTAGCTTCTGCTAAGACATCGCGTAGATGTACTGGAAATGGTTCATCCGAGATGGACGAGGCTGGGTCTTCTTGGTCGTGGCAACGCCTTATGAGCCGTATGATGGTTACTGGCGAGAATGTTCCGATTTCGGAACCTTTGGAAATCTTCTGATCAAACCTCTTAAGGTTGGCTATTCTTACAGGTGCCAGCTCTTTTGCTCAAATAAGAGTTTTACAGACTACTAGAGCTTTCTTTAAAAAATCGTTGTCTTCTGGTTCTATAATACCCACCACTTGTACCGAAATGTCTCCAACTATCCTCACTGGGCAATACTTTCACTCTGGGCTTTCACAACGACATCTTCTTTGGCCGTGACTTTTCGAATCGCAAGGTTATTGACAGTCGACTTGACACCATGACCTTGTAGAACATCTAGTCGAAGTATAATGGAGTCTGATATGGCGGCAACAATAACTCGCTGTTTGGTTTTCCAAGCTCCAATTTGTAGCTTGACCTCAGTATCACCAAACACGAATCTGTTCGCCACCAGCTGCGGTCACTTTGTATATTCTTTCTGGCTCTCTTACCAGCCATCTTGGTACCATATCACGACGGATAAGTGTCTACAACCATTTGAGCCTTCTTGTCGCTGATGTATCCGTCTACGATGAGCGTGTTGCCAGAATCGTTGACCAGTGAAATAGTTGCCAACTTCGGGGCATTGTGGTGGGCAGTCAGCTCTCTCCCCCTAAAGCTAGCTGCATTTAGTTTTCATGTGCGTTGGTTGAAGATGATCTTGGGGCCCGGCATTCACTCCTTATGTGTCCCACCTTGCCACAGTTCCAACAGCGTATGACACTTGCACGATGAGCTTGCGTTGGCTCCTTATGAGTCGTGTGCTTCATCTGTTCTTCTAGTTTCTCCAATCGCTGCACTACGTTGGATAAGTCTGGTTTATTTTCCTCTTCTGGGACTTGGAGACTGCGAACCCTCATATTGCCTTTAGAGGTTTGCTTGGCAGCTTCAAATGCTAACGAATGTGCCAAAGCATCGTTTAAGTTTTTATGTGTCGCCATTCTCAGCGCCTGTTGAGTGTCGTCGAGATGCCATCAATGAATATTTGCAGCGACAGTTGGTTCAAAAATTCCACCGGAGCTGTAGGGTAAGCTGATCGTGTTAGTCTGGCAAGATCGGCTTCAAATTGTTGCAGAGTTTCGCCCGATTTCTGACAGCGACTTTTTAACTAAGTTTGGTACAGCTGTTGTAAATGCTAGTCGCCAAATCTCATTTCTAGGTAATATCTCATGCTATCAGAACTGCCCTGTGCTTCCCAGGGGATACCTTGGAGTACATCTAGGGCATCTCCTCCGAGAGCCACAATTAGTGAAGTCGCTTTCTCTTTCTCGCCCCAACCATTTGCTGTAGCAGCGGCTTCAAATTGGCGTAGATAAATACCCCACGGGACTGAGCCATCAAATGTGGGGACCTTAATTCTTACGACAGGACGATCTTCGAGCCTGATGTTTCTTTTGGCTAGGGTGTCACACTTTTCTAGTGAATGCACTTTCTGTTGTACTTTCGTCAGCTTGTTATGTACATCGTCGCTGATACCCTTTACTCTGCTTTCTAGTTGCTGGAAGATGTCGTATTTTACCTGCTTCATACGTTCGTTGACACATAAGTAATATTCTCAATTGGCTGGCCTGTTCTTGTAGAATTTTCTTTGTTTCTACATCTCTTCTTCTGGCTTCTTCATCTCTTTTTCTGGCCTTTTCATTTCTTTTTCTCATTTTTTCTTTGACTTCTTCGTCTCTTTTTCTCAGTTCCTTTCTTGTCTCTTCGTCTCTTTTTCTCATTTCTTCTTTTGCTTCTTCGTCTCTTTTTCTGGCCTCTTCGTCTTTTTTTCTCATTTTTTCTTTGGTTTGTTCGTCTCTTTTTCTCATTTCTTTATCTCCTTTTCTGGCTTCTTCTTTCATTTCTTCACCTCTTTTTCTCAGCTCTTCTTTAGCCTCCTCATCTCTTTCTCTGGCCTCTTATTTCATTTCTTTAATCCATTCTAATAGCTGGGCGTCCATATTGGCTGTTGCGCTACGTGTCTTAGGCATAGACGTAGTTAAAGCTGGTACACAGTTTCTTCTCTTTCAAGAACACACCTAGTTATGACTTACTGCTGACACTGATCTTCCAGAGATTCTAGAAATTTTCACGTTTCTCAACGAATATTCCGGAAAATATTTCCGCTAGCAGCTTCAAAATCCCACTTCTGACACCAGTTGTTACGTTCTTCGGGATTCTGAATTTGTTGACTAACAAAACACAGCTTTTCAAACTACTAATTTATTATAAGCAACTATTTCCCCAACACCAGTATCAACTAAAATATTTCTCTCTATTATTAAATGTCCATAGAACTATATTCCACTATTCGCCTTTTATGACCGCTTCTTATTCACCAACACTTACAGCCGGCTCGTTAATACTCTATGATCACTTACTCTGCACCACACTAATTCAACACTGAACTGACTCTATGTACCGTTCGTCTGTTTATACTCTCCATAGAGATTCTAGACCGTCTACACTTTTCTACACCTGTCGCTTCTGGTCCCTTCTAGAAATATGATTCCAGAGTGTTCGCTCTTACCAACACACGTTATAACCGACATCTGACGATAGAAACAACAAAGTCCATAAGCTTAATTCTCATAGACAAATGTGACAATATGATGCTAAATCTAAAAACTATCAAGATTAGGACTGGTTTATTTTTTCAAATTTGGTAGATTTCTAAATAAGTTTCGAGTTCTATGAATAAAATGCCATAATCTACTTAACATTAATTATGAAAAATAAGGACAAAATGATTGAAAGTGGAGTGACTAAATTCAATAAAACATATGATGCTAAATCTAAAAAAACTATTAAGATTAGAACTGGTTCATTTTCTCAAATTTCATAGATTTATAAATAAGTTTCGAGTTCCATGAATAAAATGCCATAATCTACTTGACATTAATTAATATATTTAATGAAATTTTCATTTTAAAAGTACTAAAGAAACATATATTGGAAAACTAAGTCACGTGGCCAGTCGTACCACAATTATTGAAAACTGTGTGAAAAAACAGATATTCGATTCTAAAATGCAACATTTATTTCTTAGCTTTTTTAACTGTTATTTTTATGGGGTCAGTTAGTGTGTGGTACATGTATTCGGTATAAAATTAAAGCCCTAAGCAAAACCGATTCATGGGTTTGATAATTTATTCAGTCATGTGCATCATAAAAAGGTGTTGTTTTTAGTAAAGTAATTTCCATTTACCGTACCTTATATTTACATACAAATCTTCATATGTTATTATTTTAATATATATGCTCTTAAAACATAAAAACTTGCTTGCCTACGACCAGTTCAGATTAAAAAGTCTAGACGCAGCAACGGCGTTATGGTAGTGAATTTTCATTAAAATGTTTTTAATAGGAAACATATTTTTTTAAAAAAGCTTGCATCAAATGCGGTTACCAGTATAACCTATATAGGAGAAATAATGTACCATATTTCATCAAAATAACTTTATTGTTTGACAATATATAAAAATCTTCCGAAAATAAACTTAAAATGTGCCCAAAAAACTGGTTTCCTGGCCAACGAACCTTAGGTTAATAGTAAATTAAGCTATCGAAAGAAACATTTTATGAAAAATCGCTACCATAACGCACTTGCTGAGTCCCGGATTTATTTTCCTACATACCTGCATTATCTTTCGATGGAAAATGCAAAAATTGCAATAATATAAGGCCTGTTCGATTAGGAAAAAAATTGCATCATCGGTGACTTATGGGCCACCTGTGATTGTAAAAATAATTTTATAACATGCAGCTCCAGACATCGTATAATTAACATATAAAATTTTTTCTCGATCATATCTTGTCTAATAATGAATATATTGAGCTTTACCCTAGAGATGCGTTACCCTGTATATATGAAAACAGATAAAAATTGAAACTTACCCGGATATGGGTTCTATGGGGCCTAGTTCGCGCTCATTTGAAGAAATCTTTTCAAAATTCAAAAGTCACTAAAATTGTATCCAACTCTATGAGTAATATTGCGATGGCACAAAATAAATATTAATGTAAGAAGAAGAGCATGTCTACATTTGTATTACAAATATCAGAAAACAAAATACTTTTTTACATGTCACTTTGAAAGTAGATCTGACATTTATCAAAATAATTTGTCAGTTGAATATGACATGTACTGTTGCCGTGGACTGTTATGCACTATTGTATTACGCCTTATAGGAATCTTGTTTTTTTTTGGAGTACGAAAGCTTATTTTACTGTTTTCATATTTTTCGATCGCTTAACCTGAAATGGTTTTCGTCTCATTTAACGTTGTTTCATTATAGCGTCGCAGTAGGTTTTAGAATCTAGAAATGATTCTATTTTGTGTGAATTTTTCGTGGCATACTTAGAACAAGTTTTATTTGCCGTCAATTATAAATGACAATTGTAACTAAATTTCTATATTTTCTGTGCCCAATGTGTTAAACGGGTGCGAAACAGGAGAAGGAAATTTTATTTAAAGTTAAAATGACGAAGAGAACTTTATTCGAGGCACGAGCGTTGTTTCCATTTTTTTATATTGATAACATTTATAGGTAAATTAGCAGATTAGCGCATTGTTCGTTTTTTGAAAAAAAATCAGAAACATGCTTAGAGGAACCCCTTTATGCCTTAACCATCGGACAAATGCTGTGATCTCAACTCCACAATACAGTTAAGAGACCTAAAGTAAATTTGAGGTTCTGTGCAAGGTAAGCATGCTACAACGGAGCTAGAAATGCAAACTGTAAAAAACATACCTTACAGAAGTCCATAGAAAGGAGAAACTACTTACCAACACCGTTTCTCCATAAAACACTTCCACTTTGCCCAATTGAAAAAAAAAACGCTAAATAATAAGCGTATTCTGATTCGTTATTAGAATTAAATAAATAACTGAAACTGCTACCAAAGCATCAAATAAAGGGTCTATTTTAAATTAATTTTCTGCAAATAATTTAATAAATTAAAGAACAATGAAGATTGTAGCATAAACTTAAGGCTTTTTAACTTCTGACGACATTTATGCTGCATAGCCGTTCATTTAGGTTCTCTATCTAGAACATGTCAATTTTGACGTTTCGAATCGCGACTTTTTTGACGTTCTAAAAAAAAACACCAAATTTTATCAAAATAATATCGGCCCATTATGTTTTGAGTTATCGGTGTGACACATAAATAAATAAATACATATATATATATATATATATATATATATATATATATATATATATATATATATATATATATATATATATATATATATATATTTACATATATACATGTATATATATATATATATATATATATATATATATATATATATATATATATATATATATATATATATAACATATAAAGTCTGAAACCAACCTCGGATTTGGATTCCAGGGGTTCCAAAATAGCGCTCATTTGAATTTTTTTCAAAAGTCGCTATCTCCTCCAAGGCACTTGTGGAAGGAAGGTACTCACCAAATTTTACCAAAATAATATCGGCCCATTATGTTTTGAGCTATCGGTGTGACACACTCACACAAACACACACACACACACTTATATATATATATATATATATATATATATATATATATATATATATATATATATATATATATATATATATATATATATATATATATATATATAAGTCTGAAACCAACCTCGGATTTGGATTCCAGGGGTCCCAAAATAGTGCTCATATGAAATTTTTTTTCAAAATTCAAAAGGCGCGATCTCTTCGTTAGTGAATTTTTTTAAAGAAAATTCACTAATATAATTAAAGTCATAGATATTTATTGAAACATGAGCACGACTAAATGATTGGGTACTTCTCCACACTAATCTGGCATCGTCGCCCTTTAAACATCAGAGTACTAACACTCGGCACTTGTATTTCAAAAGATTTATGACAAGATCCCTTTTAACAATGGTATATATTAGGGACGTTCCAATATTAGAATGCAGTGTAATAATAGGTTTATCTCATAATGGTATATGCAAAGCTAGATATTACTAAATATTGTCGTAGGTAAATGTTTTAAAAGAAGAAAAGGTTGCTACTTTTGTCTCTTACCATCAGACTTTGGTACTATTACATCATTTTAATGTAAAAGGATCTTACAGCTATTTTATGGTTCTTTTAAAGTGTTTCATATATATCTCCAGTTGTGTATTTTTATTTCTAACAGATTCGGTCTGTACAAAAAATAAACTGTACTAGGCGAACCCGTATATTATCAAACACCAGTACGGGCAAGTTAGGGATAATGACATTAAATGATGCTACCATTTTGCTATACGTAACCATTGTATGCTGCTATATTTGCGCATTAGGAAATACTTTAATATAATTTTGTTTTTGCGGTGTTACTGCTGTAATAGGAGTTTGTCGGTAAGATGTTTTTAGTGTGTGACAGCGTCTAGGCATGATTTTGTAAATAATGTAAATTTACTGTACCATGCGCTTCCTTTAGGATAAAGTACGCACCCCCTCGTTAGGCAGCCCGATAAGACTAGTTCACAAACATTTTTTTTTGAAAAAAAAGTTTGTAGCTCAAAAAAAGCTAGTTTGATAAAATAAAGCAGATATGTTGCCCTAGTAAAAATCTTGTTAGATACCAAAATTTAACTCTCTAGGTTTATAGACAATTGAGTTATTCAGATCTGAACAATTTAATAAAAATTCGCTACCATAACGTACTTGCTGTGTGCAGACTTTTTTAATTTCAACTAAATTTTATGTCTCATTAAAAAAAACAATTTAACAATAAAAACATTGCTATGAAAATTCCCTACCATAACGCACTTGCTGCGTCCTGACTTTAAATTTCTACTAAATTTGATCTCTCATTAAATACTCATATTTGACATTAAAAACATTGCAATGAAAATTCGCTACCATAACGCACTTGCTGAGTGCCGACTTTTTTTTTTTAATATTTCAACAACACACCACGAGGGCTTACAGCGTAAATACTATCGTACCGTGGGTGCCGACAAAAAGGAAAGAGGCAACTTGTTAATTCTGGACTTGAAGGTTTGGAGGTTCGGAGGAGAAGGAAAAACATGTGCCGGCAAGTAATTCCACAACTTACAACAATTAGCCCAAAAACAGTCAACCTACAACAAGTTAGGACTTTAGTGAAACATTTTTATTTTTATTTTCAACAACACACCACGAGGGCTTACAGCCTAAATACTATTGTACCGTGGGTGTTGACAAGGAGGAAAGAGGCAACTTGTTAATTCTGGACTTGAAAGTTCGGAGGAGAAGGAAAAACATGGGCCGGCAAGGAATTCCACAACTTGGAAGTCCTCGGGACAAAAGAGCGGGCATAACAAGATGTTCTATGTCTGGTGACCTCGACAGTAAAAGGGTGCATTCGCTCTGTTCCTTTGGTAGATCTGTTGAGGGCAGCAGGTGGAGGAACTATGGATGAAAGCTCCTCTGAGCACTGCCCGTGCAGATATCTATAAAAGAGAGAGAGAGGTCACCAACGGCACGTCGGTGGGCAAGAGATGGCAGGCTTTGGGTGAGGGTAGGGTCACCGATGAGACGTATAGCTCTCTGATTGGAGTCTAGGATAGCGAGTGTAGAACCGGCAGCGGCACCCCAGATGTGGGAGCAGTATTCGAGGTTTGGCCTTATTTGTGAAGTATATAAGGTATAGAGATGAGAGCCCGAAAGAGGAAACCTAATTTCTTAGCAGCCGCTTCTGCAATTGATGTGATATGTTGGTGCCAATTGAAACTTCGATCCACATAAATGCGAACAAGTGAAAAGGACTCGTTACTTTGAATAACTTGGTTGTTCATTGTGATGGGTCTAGGGCTGGTGTATTTCTTATGAGAAAGAAAGCAAGACTGTGATTTGGTGGGGTTGAATTGTACAAGATTTCTACTTCCCCAGTCTAATATTTTTTGGAGATCCACAGAGACAGAACCCTCAATGAGTCTACGATCCTCATCTAATTGGGCTAAAGAGACAGACTTAGAATATTGTATATTTGAGTGGAGGGTGCTCTCGTCCGCGTAACTGTGAACTGGGTTGGATGTGCTCGAGAGGTCATTGATGTGGAGAAGAAACAAAGTAGGGGTTAAAGCTAAACCTTGAGGAACTCCTGCATTAATTGGATACAGTTTAGAGGAATGGCCATCCACGACAACATAAATGCTCCGGTTGGAGAGTAAATTTCCAGGTACAGAGTTTTGGCGGTAGGCCATAGGCCGGAAGTTTATTAAGCAGCCCTGCGTGCCAGACCTGGTCGAATGCTTTGGATATGTCTAGAGCGACAATCTGGGATTCACCGTGTAGTTCCATAGACTTGTTCCAAGAATGGTGACAAAGGAAAGGAGGTCGGCAGTTGATCTGCGCTGACGGAATCCATACTGCCTGTCGTGGATTAGATTGTGTTTTTCAAGAAATTTTAGTATTCCGTGTTTATATACTTTTCCATCACTTTAGAGATGACTAAAAGGAGAGAAATGGGCCTGTAGTTGTTAGGAAGCGCTTTGGATCCTTTTTGGGGGACGGGTTGTACTCGAACAGTTTTCCAGTTACTAGGGAATATGCCTCTATTGTAAGATGTCTGAAACAGACGAGTCAGGACAGGAGCAAGTTCTGGTGCGCATTTTTTGAGAACAATTGCTGGGATCTCGTCAAGGCCATAGGCTTTCCTGGTATTAAGAGAAGAGAGCATCTTTCGTACCTTTTTAGTTTTGAAAATGATATCCGTCATTTTATGCGCGACATTGGGGACTGTTGGTGGTTGAACATTTGGAGGTGGGTTGAGAGTATAATTGCCGGCGAACAACGAGGCAAAAAGTTCATCCCTGCCCAGGGCGGTAGAAACAATTTCATCCCCTGAGACAAGGGATGGGAACGTGCTCTTGTAGAAATTATTCCCAATAGATTTAGCAACGGCCCAACGGTTTTCTTGACTGGGATTGTGTAGAAGCGTTTTGTGAGCTTTGGCCTTTTCAAGTCTGGCCTTGTCACAGGATTTAGAGAACCAGGGCTTTTGAGTGGCTGAAGACGTTTTCTGTGTACGTGGAATAAATAATTCCATGCCAGCTTGGATAATTTCTGCGACGTTTTGTGAGATATCAGAGGGGTCAGGATGAGAGAAGCAGACAGACGCCCATGGAAATGAGGCAAAGTAATTCCGCATTTCGTCCAAGTTCGCGGAGTTGTAGTGCCAAACGATACGTGGGTGTGATGACTGCGTGACCTCGGCTTGCATTGCGCAGGAAGCAGTGACCATGCCGTTGTCTGAGCGACCAAGGGGTGCGGTGACTGATATCTTATAGCATTCAGGTTTTGTAGTAAGAAGGAGATCCAAGAGATTTGAGCTGTGTGTTGGGATGAGAGGAAAGTAAGTAGGTTGCTGAACCATATTGGCTAAAGAATTGCTGACTGCAATTTTTTGAAAAGCGTTCGGGAGGTAATCTGCAAGTTTACCCTTCTTTCTATTATAATATCATGAAAAACACTGAACAAACTTTAAAATGGAAGTTACCTTCATCAGTTTGAATGGCTGTGTAAATATCTTGGCAGCTCTGGAAATATTGTGGGTACTGCTTCATCTAGTAAAAGCATTTGTCCGCTAATCTGGTAGTAGAACTGGTCCACTATAAAACGTTTTGAACAGAGTCTACTGTTTTCTGAAGGTTTCCAATATTCTGTAAGATTCATGTTGCGAACACAAACATCACGCCTTTGCAGATCCTTGAAAGAAAATCTGAAATTATGAAAATTGTGTGGAATCTGCGTCTTCAATTTGAATGCTTGAGAAACTATTAGAACTAGTTCAGAAGTTTTCAAATCTGGGAAATTAGGTATGAGATATAAGTTCTCTTCTAGGGTGAACATGTATGTACTTTGGAGCTCAGATAATAAACATGTTTGGTGAATATCCTAAAAGAATAGTTCTTTGATGTGTACATAAATTTTGTTAAAATTAATGGAGATATATGTTTCTCTTTCAAGTAAAAATGCAGAAATAATAAGAATTTCAGATTTCTTTGCTGATTTTCGTAATTCACATCTCAAAATGCCAATGCATGTAAATTTTCAGGAAAATTGGACAGCACAGAGAAATGTGCGGTGCATGCCATTCGTAAAACAATGCCATATTGAACAAATGCTCATTTAAAACATTATATAATGACTTACAAGTGATATGATATTGCGCATATGCCCCGCCCCCCAGTGGCGTCTCCTGACCAAAATGTTCGGGTGTGCGGTAACGAGTTGCTGTTAGTGGTGGTTTTAAAAATTATTAACACTAAATGTACATATATATATATATATATATATATATATATATATATATATATATATATATATATATATATATATATATATATATATATATATATATATATATATATATTCGACCTATATGGGAATGATACGTAGATAAATAAATTAATTTCCCACTGCAATACTAACAAATTAAAAAGTCACTTAAAACTTTAAAACACGAAAAGAACATGGAATTATTATCAAGCTCTTCTCTTCACACAAATTTGTGTTAGCGTTAGCACTGTCCGGAACGGGGTGAAAACTGTAAACATTAAAAGTAGTTCAATGTTAATATGGTACTAAATAATAAAATGTGTAAAAATCCTGGATGCAGCAAGTGCGTTATGGTAGTGAATATTCATAGAAATGATCTGGCACAAAATATTTTATTATAACTTTTTTATCTTGCAACATAGAAATCTAAATTTTGGTGTATAGTTTTATTTTTATATCGTAAACCTACCTACCAAATTTGGTTATCTTATCTTTTTTATTTTTTGAGATACAAATTTTTTTCGAATAAAAACTCAAAATTTTCACGGAAAACCTCGTCCGATTTTCCTGACTAACGAAATTATCCAATACATTTACAGAAGGAAGGTACATGCCAAATTTTATCAAAATCGGCCGATTATATTTTGAGTTATCGGTGTGATACCTATGTATATATATATATATATATATATATATATATATATATATATATATATATATATATATATATATATATATATATAGTTTATAGTTTATTGTTATATAAATAGTACAAAGCATCTTACAAATAAGTCTAAACTTGTGACTGCAAATGATGCAATTTTGACTAAATTTTAATCTAAATGTCAATTGTTCTAAAGTTCTGTCATCTGATTTCTAATCTCCAAAATTACCTCACCTCATTATGTACCATTACAATTTCTAGAAATATGGATGGTACTTGAAATCAGTTTCTTCATTTTAATCAAAAATTTCTATATTTTAAAACATGACTCAAATTAAATTCTTATATATAAAAATTGAAACTGACCCCGGATATGGGTTCTAGGGGTCCTATTTCGCGCTCATTTGCAAACAATTTTTCAAAATTCAAAAGTCAAGATCTCTCCATTAGTGAATTTTTTCTACGAAAATTTACTAAAATGTATTATAGCCTTTGATTCTAGAATACTGTGGTCCAGGCAAGCGCAGTTGTAATGTTTGTAAATAATGCTATCACAACGTTTGTTAAACCGGCGTTCCATTCATTTGTCTTGAGCGGTATTTTTACCGCTCACTGCAGTGTTAAAACTAATGGTATTTCCTTACTATTTTAAACACATGGGTGGGGGACTGTATTGTATACCAATACAGCTCTGTCGAGTGAAGTTGTTCGGAAATAACAACGCACACCTAACCCGAATTCATTCCCAGTTGCTATTGACCTACTCATATTTTCCGAATGAAGACGTGGTATCTACTTCATTCCAAGTCACTATTAACCGACTATTTATGAAATCAAATAAGTAAATTAAATCGATTGTCATAACATATGTAGTGTATTAAGACTAAGGGAAAAAGAAATAAAACATATTTAACTGTGCACATTTTAATTATATTTTAGGGTGTGCGGCGCACACCTAGCTCACTAGGAGAAATCGCCACTGCCGCCCCCTCCTATGACGTCACGTGGTCAGTAATGTTACAGAAGTCTAACTACACATTTAAAACAAAGTCATTCGCAATCAAAAAGTTTCTATACGTCAGTTTAATGCGGTTGAAGTTACATTCCACTTCGTCGCCTATATTGTCATTTTTTTATTTTTATATTATATATATATATATATATATATATATATATATATATATATATATATATATATATATATATATATATATATATATATAGGCACAAGACAAGTATAATAATTAAGAGGAGCCCTGAATTAGCATTGGGAATACCCAAGGGGATACACAAACATAAAAAGTAGAGAAAACGTCATTTAGAGGGCGTTAACATTCATAAACTTGATCTGATCATCATGTCACATAATCACAGTATAGTATTCTGATCTTAAAAAATTACTTCCAACTGTATGCACTTAAGTATTGGTAAAACACGTAATATGTTAAGAGTTTGTGATGAAACGTCAAACTTCACTGTACGACAGCATATTATTTTTGCATTGGACTCACCACATGACGCCATGTCCGTGACAGTTCTAAAAATAGGTAGTCTCATTATCATATCTCTTATTATTTGTATCATGATTTAAAAAGTGGTAATCACAAATGAAAATATCCTGGAAATTCGTGAGAAATGTTAAAATTCCTTGATATATACTTATTGCAACTATATACTGAGTTACATAAATCGAAAAACATGCGGTAAATAATTCAACGGGTCCCAATTGGCAATGAATGAACTTACCTGTGAAGTGTAATTCCCGAATCTTTCTTGTCACTTCCCTTCTTACAACCATAAGCCTCACACACAACTATTTTAGTTTGATTTAAATATTGGAAGCTTTAATTCGCTTTTCACTCAAAAAACAAAATCATTCAAAACTGTTTACGTACCAAAAAATGGCCGACGTTCTATTTCACGTAACACTTTTCTGTGCATTATCTAAATGACGTTTCTTGATCCCTCGTTTATGTCATTGATGACGTTTGTGGTCACGAGCGCCTCGCCACAGTAATGACCCCGGTGCATTGATCATACGCACTTCCCAGAAAATTTTAAGTAACGAAATAAAAGACCTCCTTAACGTACTGTTTACATACAATCCTCCCAACTGACCTTCCTGACCTGCCCTGACATCAGTTTACCCAATTAAAAGCTAAAAGGGGAAAGAAAGTCAACTCTGCCATTCATGTGAGTATAATGTACTTTTCCTGACCTGACCTGACCTGACCTTCCTGACCTGCCCTGACGTCAGTTTTCCTAATCAGAAGCTAAAAAAAAAGTCTGGACGCTGCAATTGCGTTATGGTAATGAATTTTCATAAAATTGTTGTTAATACCAAATATGTGTGTTTATAAGAAAGCAGGCATCAAATTTGGTTACCAGTATAACTTATATAGTAGAAACAATGTGCCATGTGTCATCAAAATAACTTTATTGTTTGAAAATGTACACAAAATTCCGAAAGTAAACTTAAAGTGTTCCCGAAAAAACCGGTTTCTTGATTAACCTTATGGGTTAATAGCAAATTGAGCTATTGCTTGCTGCGTCTCAAATTTCTTTTCTTACAAACATGTATTATATTTCGATGGAAAATCCAAAAATGCAATAACATAACGTGTTCGATTAAAAAAAATAATTTTTATCACCAACGACTTATGGGCCACCTGTGATTGTGGAAATATTTTTTATGATATAGCTCAAGACACCCTATAATTAATGTATACAAATTTTTTTCGTATCTTGTATTATAACGGATATATTGAATTTCATTTACTTTCTTACGAAAAATCGAGAAAAATTATATACCATTAAACGATAAATTCTATAGCTAAGACTACTGCCAAAACATCAGAGAAAGGGTCTATTTGAAATTAATTTTCTGGAAATATTTTAGTAAAATGAAGGACAATGGCGGTTGAAGCAAGTGACTTTCCTATAATGATATAAAACCGCGTACCAAATTTGGTTGTCCTTACTTTTTTACTTCCGGAGATATAATTTTTTTTCGATAGAAAACACAAAATTATCCGGGAAAACCTGAGCCTATTTTCCTGGCTAGCGAACTTGTCCAAACCACTTGCAAAAGGAAGCTATTCACTAAATTTAATTAAAATCGGCCTATTCTTTTTTGAGTTATCAATGTGATATATATATATATATATATATATATATATATATATATATATATATATATATATATATATATATATATATATATATATATATATATATATATATATATATATATATATATATATATATATATATATATATATATATAAATAAATTGAAACTGCCCCGGGATCTCCTCATTAGTGATTTTTCTTTAAATTCACTAAATAAGAGGAAGGAAAAGTACATTATGCTCACATGAATGGCAGGGTTGATTTTTCATTTCCTTTTAGCTTTTAATTGGGCAAACTGATGTCAGGGCGAGTCAGGAAGGTCAGTTGGGAGAATTGTGTGTAAACAGCACGTCAGTGAGGTCTTTTATTTAGTTACTTAACCTATTCTGTGAGTGCGCATGATCAGTGCACTAGGTCATTACTGTGGCGAGACGCTCGTGTGGTTGTGGTTGCATTTTCATATTATTATTATTATTATCATTTTATTATTATTTTTAGCAGTAGAAAGTTGAAAGTAGTGATTAGAAATAATAGAAAATTTGTAGTTGGCTGTTGGCTGCCATTAATTTGCTGTCATATTTGTTGAACCAAAAATTCACCATCAAAATGTGCAGATTTTTGCGTAATTAATTCTAGAGTGAAGTGAAAACTTATTTGCATTGGTGGTGCATTCAATTTTGTGTTTGTAAATACAATTAATAGTGTTCCTTTCTTAAAATATAATATAGTACGAAATGGGTAACGTGCTTGCCTATTCATCTGCACCACCACCACCACCTCCAAGTGGAATCCCTCTTCCGAAAACAGAAAAAGCAGGCGTAAAGGAAGAAATAGAAAATCCTGGACCCTTAGAAGAAATACACACCAGATGTAAAAGTAAGTTAATACAATGAATATGCTTGAAATAATTTCATTGACAAAATAGGTTATGTTATTCATGACTTCTCTCATTCACTACCATTACTAAGATTTAACACTATATTGTTTTTTTTTAAAGATGTTTTCCCTACTTGCTTTGAAGGCGCTAGAATTATGCTCACCCGTGGGCTTAGTAATCACTTTCAAATATCACATACCCTCAATATGAGTTCTGTCACACCAAGTGGATACCGATTTGGTGCTACATATGTTGGAACAAAGCAGATATCTGCAACAGAAGCTTACCCTATTTTACTAGGTGATATCGATCCTTCAGGAAATTTGAATGCTACATTAATACATCAGCTGCAACCAAAATTGCAGGCAAAATTTGGAGCACAGGTATAAAGTCACTTTGTGACTTAAATTTCAAAGATTTATGTCTTTTTCCTTTTTGTAGGTACAAAATTCAAAGTTCACTGTTGGCCAGTTAACATTAAATTATAAAGGGTCTGATTACACTGCCAGTGTATCAGTAGCCAATCCAGATATCATAAATGGATCAGGTGTAGTAGTTTTACATTATCTACAAGCTGTAACTGCTAGGCTAGCTTTAGGGGCAGAACTAGCATATCAAAAGGATCCTGCAATTCCAGGAGGAGAAATTGCCTTGCTTAGTGGTGCAGCCAAGTATGTACATTTGTCTGTTCGGTGAATTTGCAGTTTAACTCACGGACGATTTGAAAAATATCGACTGCTGATAGATAAAGTTTGGTGTCTTAAATACACGCTGACGCAAATGTTACCTTTTGTTCTCCCTTATTTCCCGAGTTATTCGCATTTAAAGTTGTTTACACATTACACAGTTTTTTTACAATTTCCTAGTACGGTCCTGTCACGTGCCGTCTCATTCCCTCCTAAACATTACAGTTGGCATAAGATGTCCATTGTGTTTGGGAATCCCTAGAATATTCTGGAATCAGAATATGGGAAATTGTCATTATAACTGACAGTTTACACATCGCTTTCAGTACGGCGCTAGTACCAGTACGCTTTGGACGTTTTCTCATGCATTCCTGTATTACGAACATTTTTTCTGAAATTGTGTGCTGTTTACCTTGTTCTGTTGATGACCAGTGATATTATAGTGGCTTATAAGCTGCATGTGTGGCCCCTTTTCTTGGTCGGTGACGCGTTATTTGTTTCCTATGTTGTTTTTGTGGCGAGGAAATTGCCATGTCGAGGCCGTCAAATTACAAGGTCAGGTCAGGTTGCCTATACAAGGGCCGGACCTACATCATTTTCCTGAGATGTTAGGGTAAGTTTGTGTAAATTTGTTGTTCTTTTGTGTAAATTTCGGGCGATCCTTAAGTAGACGGGCCCCGTCATTTCATGCAGCATTGCCGGACTGTGCTTATCGCTCTAGGGTCCTCCCTGGCCTGACGTTTCTGACCAACAGGACTCCCTGACCTGACTTTGACCTTACCTGACCTACAGGGCAGGTCAGGAAGGTCAGGTCAGGCAGCCCTGTTGGTCAGAAACGTCAGGCCAGGGAGGACCCAATGCAGCATGAAATGACGCTCTCGTGATGCATGGACCGGATCCGTCTGCTTAAGCATCACCGACCTGGCCTGACCTGCCCTGTAGGTCAGGAAGGTCAGGTCAGGTCAGGCCCCTACAGCAATAAGCACTATCCGGTAATGCCGCTCTCGCGATGCATGAAATGACGGAACCCGCCTACTTAAGGGTCGCCCTTTTCTCGGAGGAGGGGGGGTTTGGGGTGTGTTTCCGGGTGCTTCGCTGTAGGGGTTTCCTTCTCCCCACGCGTGCGTACAACCACCCCCGTTGCATAAACCACGAGAAAAATTTCTTGTTCATACCCCCTAAGGAGGTTACGGGACCTGGCGTGAATAGGGGTGATGTGCAGGGTAGGCAGGGTTTAGGGGGGATATGGCGTCAGGATGTGAAAAAGGCAGCTTTCAAGCCGCTTTCTTCGCATTTTCTGCTCATATTTCCTCCTTACTTCCTACCCCGCCCAGCACCCCTCTTCACTCCTGGTCCCGTAACTTCCTTGGGGGGTGAGAACAAGAAATTTTTCTTGTGGGTTGTGCGTCCAGGGGGGGTTCTAGGCACGTTTTTGAAGAGAAAAATGTAAAAATCGTCCGTGAGTTAAACTGCAAATTTACCGTCTGTTCTATTTTGCTTATAAACATGTTATTATATTAAGTAGGGGAACGGTCAACTTAACCGCAACTACATATTAATGTGGTATATTTCGTTTTCAATAACATTTCAATGATAAACGCAATTAAAAAGTTTCGATTTGCAACAAAAACATATATTTTTGCACCTGAAGTTATGACTGTTGTTTCGTTAGCATATTTGATGCAGATAGGCAGTATTGTCAGGTCTAGAAGATCAGGTCGGCAGGATTGTGTGTAACAAGCATTTTAGATCTTTTATTTCGTTAAAGCAGCAAAACACTCTTGGGATAAAATATTACATGTGGCAATGCTGCTGAAAATTGACAGTTCTAAACTTGCAACTTGTCTGTTTTTGAAAACTTAATTTCTCAATTAATCCATTGTTTATCGATTTTCCGTTAAAAAAAATTCAGATTATTACTCTATGTTACATACGCTTTCTTGTGCTGTGCATCGTTTTGGTAATTTCTGGTTGTAGTTAAGTTGACTGTCCCCTAAAATAGTAAGTTACACACAAGTTAGATGTACAGGCACCCCCAAGATTTCCGAGGCAAAAATATGAAGGTTTAGTAATAATAATAAAATAATCATATTTTTACTCCATAAAAAATACAATGCCACAAGCAAAGAAAACTATACTATGAACTTAATCCATCATAAATAATTGTTTCATATTTCGCACGCATATATAACTAAATTAAATGAACATATAAATAAAACCATGTAGGTACAAATAAAGTTCAAATTTAACACCAAACAATGTAAATAAAATATTTGCAAAAATAATAATAAATAATTTTTAAACACATCTATCAAACGCAAACTATTGAAAGGTCTGCCCACAGATCATTAAAGTAGTCAGTGACCTCGTAATAAGACTTCACAGCTAAGAGCCCAATTAAATGTTTCCTCATCCTTGCCACAGATTGTTCTATAATTACTACAGGCAACTTATATATTTCTACTGCCTGCACCACTGTATTTTTATCCACTATAGTTTTAGTTGTTTGAGGTTTGACAAGGTAGCCCGCTACATGTGCTAGTGAAATAATTATGCTGCGATCACATTCTGATACTAAATCTATCTTTTGGTGCTGCGATTCACTCAGACACTAATCTGTTTTCCCCTCACAAAACTCACACACTCAGGGTATGGTAAGTATATTATCAATTTAAAAGTTTCTCTGCGAGGCTCCCTAACACTTAGGCTGAAGATACTGTGAACACAGGACTTCTGCAGTCTGTATATTTTAGCCGCTTTAACAGAGTTCCCCCAAAACTTGATGCCATATCTTATCCTAGAGTTCACAAATGCATAATATGCAGTAAGGCTTGCAGTGATGTTTACTGATCCTGAGAGAATCCTCGAGGTGTAATTGAAGCCTGATATCCTTCCAGCAAGATCATCAATGTGGGCTTTCCAGTTCAGCTGAAAGTCAACTATAAGCCCCAAAAACTTAGCTTTACTTGTCATGTTAAATGTTATTCCATTACAAGATATATTTAGCTGTTTACCTGCAAAATAGCCAAACAAAATCATTTTTGTTTTCTTCATATTTGTTCTTACACCCATGTCCTTAAATCACTATTCCATCTTCCAGTGAGAGTAAAGCTTCCGAAACTTTGGAAATCAAAACATAATTCAGTGTAGCTCTTCAAATAGCGAAGTATCACCAGCAATAAGTATTGTTTTTTGTGGTAATACATCTGGTAATTCATTAACATAAAGTAGGAAGAAAGTCGGTGCCAAAATGGACTCCTCTCGTACTCCTGTTTTTGTTGTCATCCAAGCTGCTTTCCTTGCTCCTGACTGACAATCATCATAATAGTACACACTATCGTCTATCTATTAAATATGATCTTATCAGAGTAAGCGATGTCCCTCTTAAACCTATTTCTATCAATTTAGCTAGAAGTGTTTCAAAGTTGACACTATCAAAAGCTTTTGTTAGGTCCAACAATATACATAATGTGCTCTCCTGCATTATGTCCTTTTGGAATTTTTTTCCTTGCTTTAAATGCTGTTATATTTCTTAGATCTCTTATTAATATATGCGTTTTTGATTTTCGCTAAACATTTGGTGTTTTTCTATGAAAGCAACTATTCTTTTGCATGTTTTTTTTTCAATTTTTTTTTGCAATATTTGAAAAGAGCTAAATGGGTCCGTAATTAGTTAGTAAAGGTATATCCCCATCTTTGTTTACAAGGATAACTAAGGATTTATTTATATTAGCTGGAAATATTTCCTCCTGCAAGGATAAATTAAGAGTGTACGTCAAAGGTTTTTCTAATACTGAACCACATTCCTTCAAGAGTGTAACAGCTGGAACCATAGAGAACCTTTTTTCCTCAAATTTTACTAGAAAGGAGTTGGATTTACTCGTCAAGGACTTGAAATATGCTCCCCCACTCGTGACTCCACCAATCAGACATATTTGTCGGGGTGGAGAGCTCAATCAGGTTTCTTGGCAAGCAAACTAAGAATTCCATATGTCAATTATCCAAAAGTTGCCTTTCAAGCCAGATCCTAAAATTGAGAAACCAACAGTCAAAAAGCGAAATGCGAACTGTAAGAGATTTGAGGAGGGAAGATTGTTTCTATTTAAAATCAGATAAAAGCAACAAAATTGTTATTCTTAATAAGGTCGAATACTTTGATAGAGTATAAAATCTCATCAGCACTGGTCCTTATCGGGAATTAACAAAATACCGTCTTCCTGGTATGACAACTTGGTTTAAAATTACAGTCAAAAATTGCATTAATTTAATACATGAGGATATCAGGAGGAGGGTCACCTTATCCAATCCAATTGTACCTTGCATGTATTGCCTCCGGACTAAGCCAGGGAATGAACTGAGAGCGATAGTCTCCGGTATCGGTTCCCCGACTTATGAACTTTCGAAATAGTAATTTTGTTAATAAGTTGAATAGTAAATTCTCTTCAATCAAGTTTACTTATGAAATGGAGAACAACAACCAATTACCCTTCCTTGATAGTCTTGTCATCAAAAATGTAGATACGTTATAATTTGACATTTATAGAAAGAAAACTTCTACAAATCGCTTTATGCCATCAGATTCAGATCATCCTTTCGGTCACAAAATTTCGAGTTTGAGCTTTCTTGTTCGGAAGATACTCAGTTTTCCTTTAAGCAGTAAAGGATACAATTCAGAGATGAACAAAATTATAGATATTCTGTATAGATTATTTACTAAGCATAGGCGGCAAATATCGATAAGTAACATTACGGCATTAAAGTCTGAATCCGATGAGCCACCCAAAAAGTCCGCTGAACTTCCTTTTTATCCTTTTCTTACAAAAGGGTTAGAGAAAATATTCAACGATAACGACTTTAGAGTTGTTTATAAAGTTGATAATTTGAAGAACCTTTTGGGTGGACCAAAGGATACTATTGAGTTCCGACAAAAATCGAGCATTTATCAAATATCTTGTAATAATTGCGGGAAAATCTATATTGGGCAAACATGGAGATCAATAACAACAATATTCAAAGAGCACATAGCTCATTTCAGATTCAATAGAGCAGAAAAATCCAGCGTTGCCCAACATATGATTGACTCAGGACATGAGGTAGGCGATAGTAATTTTAAGTTGTTGAAGGCAACCACAGATTATCTCAAGTTAGATGCTTTGGAAAGTTTGGAAATCCGCAGCACTTTTTAAAATAGCACGAAATAATCCATGATTGGTTTCAACATCGACACAAAAGGTTGGGTGTATCCACTGACACAACAATAGCCCTTGAATTACATCACCCGGTGTTATGTCATCCGGTCTTACAGCATCCGGTACTGAGGCATCTGTTTGCATCATCCAGTATTGCATCATCCGATATTGAATCATCGTCCAGTATTGCATCATCAGGATTACATGATTTTTAGTATATAGTTTAGGTATATAAATAGGATAATTTTGCCCATACAGTTAGTTTAGCGACAGCTACTGATGAAGACAACTTTTTTGTCAAAATACGTATCTAGTGCATAACTCTCTGTTAATTATTTTTGTGGTTTTTGGGGTGATTCTGCTTTTTGTTTCAGTGTAACAGGTATCTAATCAAAACCTGTTTATTTTGTGTCATTCAATTCAAATACCCTGTTATACACTTCTTGTCTTTGGGCAAAGTGATCATTAAAACCGGTCACAATATTGCCACCCTCATGAAGAAAAGCATTAGTAAAAATGTTATCAATTGTTGCAGCTGTTTTGTCTGTCGCCCATGTCTGGCACACTATTGATGCCTTGAGATTAACGGTATTAAAAACATCAAAAAGTCTCTTGACTATGGGGTTATTTTGACACATTATATTTAGGTTAAAATCTCCTTATGAAAATACCTGTTTTATTTATTTTTTCGGATTACTATTTCTAGCATGTCCTGCAAAAATAGTGTTGAATTCAATGAACTGGTCCATTGTTCCATGATTTCTCCTGTATATATTGACTACCACAATTTTCAATTCAGTTAGCTCTCTACGCCACTACACTCAATTATCATTTCCTTGCTTTTCTGTTTTAAAACTTCCAGCTCTATGAACTTGATTTCATTTTTGACAAAAATAGAAGAACCGCCATGCAACCTAGGTACTTGAAAGTAGCAAGAGTTTAACCTATATCCGCCAATACAAACAAGATCCATCTCAACTTCCATCATCCAGTGTCCAACATCTAAAGCTTTCCTCCCTCAGTCAGTCTTCCAGTAAACTGGTCACCACTCGGTGCTTGATTAGCGTCAGCTAGACCCCCTTAACAATTCTTTTCCTATTTCAACTCTTATGAAATCTTTTTCCTCTCCCTTTTCAAGCTCGTATTTCACACTGTTTTCAGTTGGTACATTTGCAGTATTGGAAACTGTATCGTTTGTGTCCCTCTGTATATTGTTCCCCTGGTGATTTTGCAACAAGTCCCTGTATTTTAAATTCTCATCATTCACTGATGTGACCTGCAATTCAATCACTCCTCTCAATATTTCCCTCTGTTATTCACCAATTGTTTACTTGCCCTGTATATTTTTCCTGGATTCTCCTCTATTTGTTTACCTTCTTGTCATGTTGATACTTTTTCTCTTGGCTATCTTCCTGCTTGTCAGGTTTAGATATCTCTTGGCTAGTGGATACTTTAAAATATTGATTTAATTATACATCCAATGTTTTATTAACTTCTGTTTTTATCACTGTTTTGATAATATCCATCAGTTCCTTTTTTAATGGTTTCTTTGTTGTTATTAATGTCACCCTCATAACTTCTAATCTTTTCCTTCAAACATCATGCGCCTACTTAAGTTCACCATTTAATTGCTTTAAAAAATTATTCTCTAATTTGAGTGTCTCCATAAGACCATCTTTATCAACTTCATCACTAATATGTACTTTGATTTTCACATTTCTTTTTTGAAAAACACTGTTAATGTGTGTGTGGTTCGTGGATTGTAGTTGCCGCTACTTACGTAATTAAAATGGACTGTATCGTGTTATGGAATAAAATCTCTTGGAAACACTTAATTATATATTTAAACACAATAAAACTATATACTATTGATATACGTGTAATAAGCTCTTCGAAGCTGAGATGTGTTGAACGAGTAGGCTTTAAAGCCATAAAACCTATATACCAATGATATGCATTATATATAGGCTGAACGTGTAATAGCACAACGTGTGCTCGTGTACAAAGCAAATGCACTCTGTGCAGAAGTGCCGAAGCTTTTCGAAGCTGGGTTGGTGAATGAATAGGCTTTAAAGCCATAAAACCTATATACCAATGATATGCATTATATATAGGCTGAACGTGTAATAGCACAATGTGTGCTCGTGTACAAAATCAAATGCACTCGATGCATAAGTGCAGAAGCTTTTCGAAGCTGGTTTGGTGAATGAATAGGCTCTGTCCAGCTCTTGAACATTGCAGCTACCCTCGTTTCGAGGGGTGGGACATGCGCACAATTTAGTGAAGTTATGCCAGCTTGCTATGACATATAACACTGCAGTCTTACAACTTAAAATCGCGCGGTAAAACTAAACATACCGGCCGCCTTGAAGTAGTAACTTCAAAAAAACTAACCTAATACATACAAACTTAAAACCTACACATAAAAATATATACAAGTTATACAAATAGGCTAATAAAAAAAATGTCTATAAAATGTTTCTATCACTGCATGGCAATATTGCAAGACGGTTCACTGCACTGCGATGAAGTTCGATAACACGGCCAAGTGTCCACTCACATTGAGCTAAATGTTGTCGCGTATTAACACTAAATCCCCCGTACGAATGTCAAAGTCAGAACCGGTTTGTCACTTTCCTCACTGCTGAAGACTGCTGATGTACTCGTAGCACCATCGTTTTCAAAACTGGTCTCTTAGTGGGTGCCTTTAGTGAGCCACCTATGAGGAAGTGACGAGGAGTTATGGGTGTTAGGTCATTGGGACACTTGGTACTTGGGTAAGAGGACAGGAATTCATGCAAGCCTCCACCTGTACTAGGATGGTGTATAACTCCACGAATGTGAATTCATTTCACTTTACATTGTGATTGCCGTTAATTTTTGTGTCGCTTCTGATGTTTTTTTTTTAATTTCTTGCAAATTTAATTCTTGTTCGTGTGATGCGTCTACGAAGTTTGTAGCATTGCATGAATAAAAAATTACTTGAAAGTTCGCGTCTAGAATAATATCAATTTGAAACTGTCAAAAATATCCTTGGTTGTCAGATTACCAACCAGCTCAACATGCGCAACCTTCGTTATAAAACACACAAAAATGCAGAGGTAACCCTTGTGAGTAGTAACCTTGCGCACCCACTCCCTGATATAAAAATGACCGGCGTAGTCAAGTTCGCAAGTCGTAAAGGCTTTTAAACTTTCAGGGTTCACTCGCAGAAAAGGGAGATCGCCCATTAGTGGCTGAGCCATCACAGGTCTAGCATTGAAGCAACTGTTGCATTGACGAATAATTGATTTTACATTGCCTCGACCTGATATAGGCCAATATGTGTTTCGAATGGCTCCTGGTGCGGCTTCTGTTCCAGAAGGGAGCATTTTTTCGTGAACATCCCTAATTATTAGTCGAGTCAGCGGATGTGTTCGAGGCAATAATATGGGATGCTTTTGATCGTAGGGAACATTAGCATTCCTTAATCTCCCTCTGACCCTTAAAATTCTAGTTGCATCGACAAATGGATTAAGTGATATCAAGCTACTTGTTGATGAGTTATTGTCTTTTAATGACTTTAGATCGCTGTAGAAACCAGTGTTTTGCGCGAGTCTGATTAGAAGTCTCGTTGAGATTTCGATCTCTTCCGAGTTTAATACTCCACTGTACTTGTTAATAGACATCGTGTTTTTATAAAACCTTAGGCAATATGACAAAACCCTACCAATCTTGTCAAATGACGAATATTTATCTAATAATTCCGTTGCAAAACTATTATTTTGAATGACTACGCATGTACGTTGGTTACGTTTTTCCGACACTTCAATATCTAAAGAACTATTTTGTTGAGAAGTCCAATGAATCGTGTCAAGAGCTAACCAGGATGGTCCCCTCCACCACATATCGGTACTTAATAACATGTCGGTGCGTTGTCCTCGGGAGATAATGTCGGCTGTCTCTCCGGAGACGTGGCCCCAATTGTCAACGGATGTAAGTTCTTGTATTTTGGACACTCTGTGTCCAACGAATATGTTTAAACTGCTTGGGTCACAGCAAAGCCAAGCTAAAACCATGGTCGAGTCACACCAGTGAAATATTTTATCTACAGGGCACGATAAGGATGCCCTTACCTTATTCACTAATTCTGATAACAATAATGCCCCAGATAATTCCAGACGAGGTGTGGTTATTATTTTGAGTGGCGCGACTCTAGATTTTGAGCATAACAGTCTGACCGTGTGATTGCCTGAACTATCAGACGAACGTACGTAAATCGCACAGCCATAAGCAGCTGTGGACGCGTCGCAAAACCCGTGTACGTGAATTACAACTGGGTTCGGACATGTCGCTTGTCTTGGCACATATAGAGTTAATAAATGATATTTGCCTATAAAACCCAACCATTGCTTTTTTATTTGCTCTGGGACAGGTTGAGCCCATTCAATTTGTTGTCTTCACAAATTTTGCACGATAATTTTTGCCACTACTATTATTGGACCAATGAGCCCAATGGGATTGAACAGTTGCGCAATGGTAGACAACATGTGTCGCTTGGTTGTGGGTTTTGCATACAGAGTGCTAACGTTAAATTTTAAACCATCCTCAGATGCCTTCCAATATAGACCTAAGGTCTTCGAATTCGATGAATCGCCGAATTCAAAGTAGTTTTTTACGCAATTATATTGCCCGTTTGAACTTAGTATTCGTGGGTCACTCGCAACCCACTTGCGCAACTTGAAGCTTGCTGAGTCCAACAAAGAACTGGTGCCCTGCTTTAAATTTATTGCCTCTCTTATTGACTCAGTTCCCGTAAGCAAGTCGTCTACGTAAAAGTCGCGTTTTATTGCTTCGGTTATCGGTAGAAATTTGCTTTGATTATCTATAGTTATTTGTTTTAGGCAACGACTTGCTAAAAACGAACTCGGACCCAACCCATACGTGACGGTATTATGTTTGTTTCCGCATTTTTTGCAGCCCCCGTATCTACAATTTTCTGAGTTATGTTGTCCACGGCGCATGCAATTAAAGCACAAATGCAACCCTTTGACTTCGTCGAGCCACGGTTGGAGTGTTAACCTTTTATATTCTACCCACTGGTATAACTGGTGATTATAATCACATATAGCGCAGTTTGACTCATTGGCTGTAATATGCCACGTGACTTTCGATGGAACATTATGTTCCGGTTTTTGATATGAAAAATAATCGTTTGCAGGCTTATTGTTCAACGGTAGTTTTTCTAAAAATTGACGCCTACGTTCGATTAAATTAAGCAAATTTTCAAGTTTACGTCTATTATTAGAAATTATGGAGGTTTCCCATTCTCGTCGAGTCGCGTTATCAAATTTAGTATACAATAAGTAAATAGTCAAGGTATCCCAATGATACGTAGGTTCGCCCAGAGTTTGAAGAGCTCTGAGGTGCATTTTCGTTCCGTTGGCTAAATTTCTCAAACCCACGTGAGATTCCTTTGTAACTGACGTTAAATTAAATAGGGCGCTTACATGATTGTCTACATTGGCGTCTTTGTTTTCGAATTGTTCGGCGAGTAAATTCCAAGCGATTTTATAATTTGCATCAGTAATTTCAAGATTTGATATGACCTCAATCGCGGAACCGCTAAGGCACGATTTTAAATAAAGAAATTTTTGTACGTTATGCAATTGTTGTATAGACTCGATTAAGGCATGGAAATTGTCCTTAAAACTGAGCCAATCCCGTGTATTACCAGAAAACGGCTTTATTGAGATGACTGGCAATCTGACTTCCGGTAAAGAAGGTGTTTCGGCCGCGCTTGAATTAATTAAATTTGAAGACTGTGGAAATCCACAGTCTCCCGAATAGTTACCACTGTTAGTGGTAGTTGGATTTGAATTTAAGAGTAATCTTTCTGCACGTGCACGAACCTCGTAGTACGCATTTTTAAAAATTTCAATTTCCGCGTTTTCAATATCTGAGTTCTCATCGTAATTATCATTTAAAATATCTATTTGAAATTGCACTTCTAGGAATTTATCTAGAAAATTTTCGCATTGAGATAATCGTTCCTTTAAAATTTCGTTATCCTGAGTTGTATAATTGTCTAAAAATTTCATGAAACGTGTCAGAGAGGCCTTTAGAGAACATTTCTTTTTAATTAGAATACGTAACTTGTGTGTTTCCGACATGGTTTTTTAAATTTATTACGATTTATATGAAAATAATTTAAAGGAAATGAATGATAAAAAATGCTACTCAAAAAACGATTACACCACCCAGTACAAATAAATTCTCACAATAAACAAGCGTGGATAACAAAATAAAAAACGTGATTTTGAGGATAAGAAAAAAGTGACTCACCATGTGGTACCCACGTGCTGGATGTTCTGAATGCTGCAATCGGCTTTCCAATAGAATTTTCTGATGAACTGACTTCGTCTTCTGCTGGGGTTCTCACTATTAGCATAACTACAATTGTGTTAAATAATGCGCCTCCAATTGACCAATTGTTGTTGAAAATCCGGCTCGAATTGACCAAATGTTAATGTGTGTGTGGTTCGTGGATTGTAGTTACCGCTACTTACGTAATTAAAATGGACTGTATCGTGTTATAAAATAAAATCTCTTGGAAACACTTAATTATATATTTAAACACAATAAAACTATATACTATTGATATACGTGTAATAAGCTCTTCGAAGCTGATGTGTTGAACGAGTAGGCTTTAAAGCCATAAAACCTATATACCAATGATATGCATTATATATAGGCGGAACGTGTAATAGCACAACGTGTGCTCATGTACAAAGCAAATGCACTCTGTGCAGAAGTGCCGAAGTTTTTCGAAGCTGGGTTGGTGAATGAATAGGCTGTAAAGCCATAAAACCTATATACCAATGATATGCATTATATATAGGCTGAACGTGTAATAGCACAACGTGTGCTCGTGTACAAAATCAAATGCACTCGATGCATAAGTGCAGAAGCTTTTTGAAGCTGGTTTGGTGAATGAATAGGCTCTGTCCAGCTCTTGAACATTGCAGCTACCCTCGTTTCGAGGGGTGGGACATGCGCACAATTCAGTGAAGTTATGCCAGCTTGCTATGACATATAACACTGCAGTCTTACAACTTAAAATCGCGCGGTAAAACTAAACAAACACTACTATGAAAAACTGCTTTGCAATTCACACAATTCCCTTTTTTTTACCAAGTTCTTTTCACAGTAATAACAATAATTTAAGAGAGCATTTTCCTTAACTTTCGTTGTGTCAGCCATCTTGGATAGAGTATAGCCCTTCACAAAGACCGCCCCAAAAGTTTGTTTCCAAAATACCTTGAGAATAGTTTGTCACACAAAAGTCTGGATGCAGCAAGTGTTTGTATAAGCATTTATTTATTTAACAGATTTATTTAAATTGTTAACAGGATCTTTATTTTTCCTGATTATTTTGTTTTTATGGTAAACATTTATATTGATAAGACAAATATTCTCCACAAATCAAGTGCATCTTCTAACAGAGAACGAAACCCGTGCTCTGACATACTTTTTATATATAATTTATAAGCATTGGGCTCGTGTCCCAGGTGGGTCAAAAGAAATCTGTTTTGTCTGAGAACATATTAAACATATCGTATCATCTTATACTGTTCAATCATTCATCCTGCTAATAACCTGAGTAGTTGAAGCGGTTCATCAAATAAAATATACAGGGTGTCTGTATAAGGGTACTGTATCTCTGCAATGTTAATGCTTAGAGGTCTGGGAAAAAATCCTTGAGAGTAAAGTAAGCAAGAGAAATGGTTAGAAATTATTTTGAAGTTCCTACCTCGACCGCTATTGGGCATAACTGCTACAAAGTAACATAAAATTCATGCTATTTCGCAAAATTGGTTGATGAGCTATTATAACTTTGAAAACATTATTTGAGAGCTTGGGTAATACCACATCATTTTCCTTTGCATCATTTTTTTGTATCTGTCATAATACAGAAGGGGGAGGCCAATTAAATTTCCAATATTTACATTCTAATACCTCCTGAACGATTCATTTGATTGTTAGTTTTTGGTCTCATTTGAAAGAGCTTTTATCGTATTTTAAAAGATATTTTCCGTGCGACCGTGTAGTTTCAAGCAAATAAACTAGAGGGCGTTCTCTGCAGCGATTACACATTTTTGTGATTTTTGTAAAAAAATATTATTTAACAGACTGTTAGGCGGCTTAACATTACCTATGTTTTAGTGAAAACCCCATTGCCGTATATCCACCCATTCTCGATTTATACGAGAAAATGTTAAAAATTTGAATACCACAATCGGATCAAGTTACGGTTACGGGAAAAACAAATCACATACCTAGCCATAGTAACTGAGTAATTGAAATTACAGTTCTTACTTTCTTTCCTAGTAACCAAATTATTAATACTTTGCGTCTTGGCTTCCTTCACACTTTATCCAGGCTTAGGACTGGTTCAAAACTTAGTTTTGAAGCATGTTTAAAGGCCACTGGGACATCAGTAATAACAATAAAACAGGAGGAGCACAAACATTTAAGAAATACCCAAAGTTTAGCCAGACATAGCTCACAAATGTTCAAAATGTCTTCCATCATTTTCGATGCATTTATTTAATCTAATTTTGGTAGAAAAAAACTGCTGCCTAAATTTCAGCCTTGGACAAGCTTCTAATGACATTTCGTATTATTTCCATCATATTTTCCCTGGTTGTTGGTTTCTCTTGAAATTTCAGCCTACCCCATAGGTAGAAATATAAACAAGTAAGATCCGGCGATTGTGCTGGCCAGGGAAATAGACTTCCTCTTCCGATAACACGATTCGAATATTGCTCGTCTAAATGCTAACGTACGTTTCGATTATAAAGCACCGGACCTCCGTCAAGCTTGAACCACATGTTCCTTCTTGTTTCCAAGGAGATGTCTTCTAAAAGTGGTGGAAGAGAAACGTTCAAAAATTCCAAGAACCTTTCTCCATAATGGTAATTATTTTAATTATTTTAATATTAATTGAATTTTCACAAGTTAAATGATTAATTAAAAATCAGTACGGAATATTTAATAACACCTGCCATTGAAATATCACATTACAAAAAACTAACCAAACAATTCTTATATTAAAGCAATTAAATACAAAGAGGCAAACAAAAGGTCACATCCAGGACACTGAAATTGAAATAAAGAAAAATACATTTTAGGTTAAACTGATTCTACATATTATGTTAAACTAAAAGATTACCATACGTAAATGGGACAAAAGATTTCGCCTACATCATCATTTGCTTACTTGTGCACTTTATATGTTAACTTTAATTAGAAAAAATAAATTTTTACTGATTCGGGTATATAGTCTTCAAAGACAAGTAACATTTCTGATTCTTAGTCCAAGTTGACTTTAAGACGTCAAGGATTTGCCGTATCGAGCGACAGAGCAGAAAGTGAGTCAATGGACAGAGGCAATGATGTCATTAGGCTACAATAATTATATCTATGATTGAATATAATAGAAAGGTAAAAAAATGTTTAAAATGTTACACAGTTTAAAAGATCCTGCCAAAATGAAACTGCCAAGTTAAAGTTATTGAAAAACCAGGGCCGACTGACTAAACACTTTTTTACAAAAACATTATGGAGAAACAAGTAGATGATTACAAAGACTTTAGAGAAGTGTATGTAAAATTATTTTAGTTTGTTGCATTATTAGAAAGTGAAATAGGAGAAAAAAGCAATTCATTGCCTAACACACAATATATATATATATATATATATATATATATATATATATATATATATATATATATATATATATATATATATATATATATATATATATATAACTTTCAGAAATATATAGGCTGGGGAAACTTTCTCAGTGATTATTTTACCCAATGGGCTAAGGGTGGTCGCACAAGCAAGGAGCGATCTTTCATAAAGCTAGATATCTGTAACTATATATATATATATATATATATATATATATATATATATATATATATATATATATATATATATATATATATATATATATATATATATATATATATATATATAACTTTCAGAAATATATAGGCTGGGGAAACTTTCTCAGTGATTATTATACCCAATGGGCTAAGGGTGGTCGCACAAGCAAGGAGCGATCTTTCATAGAGCTAGATATCTGTAACTGGGGTTTGGATCTTCATATATTTGAAGATAAGAACTCCAAAGATGACTGGTGTATGTGAGAATATTGCCTGTTCAAGGTATTTCCTAAGCTATATATAGATAAATATTTGCATAAATTTGGCAGATGGATGATAGTTGCTCACACTGGAGTTGTCTCTTTAAGGGTAGGCTGAACTCTACTTGTTTACAGGAATAAGCACACTTTGAGAATCCATATTACCACAACACATTTCAAAAAAGACCTGACGATCGTTTCACTAACAAAGTTAGCGTCATCAGAGGATGAACAATTCTAACTATCTTAAAAACTAACATCATCTTATATACTAAATCTGGGGTAAAGAACGCAACTGAGAGTGGGCTAAATCGCATGCAAATTCTGCAGTGTATTGCATTGTATTACCGGGCGAGGTTTTTGTACTTTCTTTATTACTTTATCTGAGAGGTGCCGGCCACTAATAATTTTGTGAAGGTTCAACGACTCCTAAATTAAGATAGTTTCGTTTGGCGGAAATCTCTCGTACATGTCGAACTGTCGGATTTTATTTTACAAAGCAATCTATTAGGTGACTGCTGATTAGAGCTGGTGCAAAGTTCATACATTCTTTATTGTTAATTTCGCAACATATATGCTTCCGAAAGCATATTGTTTATTTACAGAAAGTCGAAAAATACTGTCATCTTATAGGACAACGAAAAGCATGAACATATTGCAGTTAGTCCAAAATTCCAAAATCACTGTGCCTTAACTAGTCTGCACAGCGATTGGTAGGGTGAAGTTTGATATTGCTTTGTCTCCGGTCTAGACTGACTGTAGATCAGTTGTCTTTTGCAGTCCAGAGCTTTACATTTGCACAAGATGTGCTGGGCTGATTTCTCCCCCTCGCCCCAAAGTCTGCATGCGAGGTCCCCCTCGAACCGCCCCATTTTATGCAGGTGTTTCTTGACGGCCCTGTGTCCCGTCAAGAGACCTGTTATGTTTCTGAACTATCCTCTGCTAAGATTTTGCAGCTCCACAGCTATCTTTGAAGTGGGTTCGTCACTGACTTCCCATGTCTGAGCCCTGGACAGTCGGCCCAGTACACCTTGTGTTGAGTTCTGACCCAGGACTTAATGGCTCCCTTGGCCGTGCTCTTTGTCACGCCCAGAACCGGGTCTGGTCCCATAAATGGTTCTGCTGACCCTCTCTTCGCGAGACTGTCAGCTTCTTCATTGCCTTTGACCCCCTAGTGACCCGGCATCCATATGAGAGTGACCTCATTCTGTCCAGCCAGGTCGCTCGTCTCGTCTCAGCACTCACTCACCAGCCAGGAATTTACCCGTGTGCTACTTAGCGCCTTAAGGGCTGTCTGTGGCTATGAGGATACGCTTGCTGGTGTAGCCCCTCCTCTTGTTCTCCCGCACACAGTGCAAGATGGCGTACATTTCGGCCTGAAAGACCGTTGCATGGGCTCCGAGGGAAATACTATGACTTACCCTCGGTCCTTCCGAATAAACACCGTCCCCCGTCTCACGCTCCCCGCCGTGAACCAGACGAGCGCGTCCCGTGGTATGCCCGGCGTCTCCTCCCACCATGCCTCGCGGTCGTGGATTTCCACTGTAAAGTTGTTTTCCCTGCAGCTTCGCGGGCTCGCGATCCAGCAACACTTCCATGGCGGCTGTTGGGGTTAAAGACATGGCTCCTGTGATGCCTAGGCAAGCCATCCTTTGGATCTTGCCTAGTTTTTGTTTGGCACTGGATTGTGTCACCTTAGGCCACCAGACTACCGTTTCGTAAGTTAACGATGGTCTGACCACCTTTGTGTACAGCCAGTGAGCCATACTAGGTGTTAGTCCCCACGTATTTCCATATCTTTACCTTATTTTTTACTGTTCCTAAGTAAATAAAAAACTTGGCCAATATATATCCTATATTTTACACACACATGCGCACATATATATATATATATATATATATATATATATATATATATATATATATATATATATATATATATATCACACCAATAACTCAAGAAATAATGGGCCGGATGAAATTCGGGAGGTACCTTCCTTTTGTTAGTGGCTTGGATAACTTTGTTAGCCAAGAAAATTGGACAAGTTTTTTATTTACTTAGGAGCAGTAAAAAATAAGGTAAAGAAAGGCAAGCAAAAACATATATATATATATATATATATATATACAGTGTGGAACAGCCAAATGGAATAAATTCGATAACGGATAAATGAGGACGTGTTGGGAAAAACGCTTGGACACGTCGATTTGTATTTTTAACTGCGCATCTTTTTCAAGAAAAAAAAATTATTTAGGGTGCGTCATGTGACAGTGGCCAATACCAACTTTCTTATTTTAAATACAAGCCCCTGTATATTATTAATTTTTTGGATTCTTCAGAAAATTCTAGACATAATTCATGTACAATGTCCTATACCTATCTTCAACTGTTTCGGAAATATTAAGTATTTTCAGATTTATTACAAAAATTAACATTAAAAATAGAAAATTATTTTATTTCACAAATTCTAATAAGAAATACTGATTATTTCTTAATAATTTAAAAAAACAAAAAAAAATTAATGTCAATGTAGTAAATGTTCAAAATGCTCGCCACGAACATCTTGGCAACATGCTAATCTGGTATAGAAATGTCTTCTAACATTACTCAACATCTCAGGCGTGACTGATCTAATCGCAAGCGTGATTCGTCTTTTTAAGTCATCTAAGTTGAGGGGCTTAGTTTTGTATACAATACTTTTGACATATCCCCACAAAAAGTAGTCTAATAGCGACAGATCAGGAGATCGTGCTGGCCATTCTATCGATCTGCGCCTCCCTATCCACCGATTTGGAAAAATTTGGTTCAGGTACTGCCGGACATTGATTTGGTAATGGGGCGGTGCTCCATCTTGCTGAAACCATATTTTATTGGCAGGAACTTGTGGGTTTGCTGGATCTGGATATAAGTTTGTCAAAGTTGGCACGACATTATTTTGCAGCAGTTCTAAATATTTATCCCCATTCAAGTTGCCATCAATGAAAAAGGGACCTACGATATGATTTCCAACAATTCCTGCCCAAACATTAACTTTTTCAGGATATTGCGTATGTTCCTCTCTCATCCAATGGGGATTCTCATTAGACCAATAGCGGCAATTTTGACGATTAACATGACCGTGAAGTGTAAATGTGCTCTCATCAGAAAACAAAACATCTTCTAATTGGATCACATTGTTATCTAACATTGCCATCATTTGTTCACAAAAATACGTTCTCCTATCGAGCTCCTGAGTTGGTATCATTTTATAGGGATGCATTTTACTTTCCTTTAATGTTCGAAAAATTGCTGTGTGGCTAACGTTGAATAGTTGGGCTGCTTGTCGACCAGAAGTATGTGGGTTTTCTTGAAACTCAAGCGTAATATCCAATTTCGTATCATCACTTACTGCATTGGCAGCTACTTTTTTTATCTGTCTCACATGACCAAGCTCGCGAAACTGCTTTTCTATTTTGCTAATTGTTCCTTGGGATACAGGCGGCAAATTTGGAAATTTTTCGTGAAATAAGCGAGACACTTCCATCTGTGTCCGTGTGTTATCTCCATAACCAATCATTTGTAGAATGGTTATTTTGTGCATTTCTGTTAAATGAACCATTTTTCTGATATTATTACGTACAGTTAACGAAATTCAAACGACAATAGCACTGACACTAATCACTACTGTCATGCAGGCAGACAACAAGTTGCTAAGGCTACGAGTTTTATACGAACAGAAAGAAAACTGTTTTTGTTTTTGTTTCATTTCATATCAGTAAAAAGAAACGCAGGAATGGTTTTTGTTTACTTTCTCATTATCAAGAGCTGAATGGGAAATAAGTATTGAATGCAATGTAGCGAATTTGTGAAATAAAATAATTTTCTATTTTTAATGTTAATTTTTGTAATAAATCTGAAAATACTTAATATTTCCGAAACAGTTGAAGATAGGTATAGAACATTGTACATGAATTATGTCTAGAATTTTCTGAAGAATCCAAAAAATTAATAATATACAGGGGCTTGTATTTAAAATAAGAAAGTTGGTATTGGCCACTGTCACATGACGCACCCTATATAAATTTTTTTTCTTGAAAAAGATGCGCAGTTAAAAATACAAATCGACGTGTCCAAGCGTTTTTCCCAACACGCCCTCATTTATCCGTTATCGAATTTATTCCATTTGGCTGTTCCACACTGTGTATATATATATATATATATATATATATATATATATATATATATATATATATATATATATATATATATATATATCGTATAAGTTGAAATTGACATGTGACATTAAGTTGGCTTTATATGTCAAATGTCAATTTCAACTAACAAGAATCGGTTATACAATGAAAAGAAGGTTAATTTTCAGCGACACATAAACAGTTAAGGGGGTGCACTAGCTATGTGAAAATGAATTAGAATAGTGGAATACAGGCTTCTTTAGCTTGATATCAAACGAACGACCCCCGAAAATGTGTAAAATATGACAAAAATATGCCGTTTTTCTTACAAAAATGTCCAAATAATTCCAAAAGTTGGCTTCTGTCCTAATTTTTATTGTGATTTTCGTCATCTACACCCAAAAACACGTATATACACAAAATTTCATACAAATCGAACACGCGCCACGAAAGTAAACCTTTACCAATAGAAAATAGACTGTGAACACACAAACTCGCTTTGCAATCGAAAATCAACTGACAAACTAATTAATTTCGGTAGCCTTCATAAATTGAAAAGAAAGTGCATTCAGAATGTTTAACAGCTGTGTCGTTCTCAAGAACACTTTATTTTGTTCCTTTCTGCCCTGCCGACCATGCAATCACAAATGAGATCAAGTGTAAAAAAGTCTGGACGCAGCAAGCGCGTTATGGTAGTGAATTTTCATAAAAATGTTTTTATTGCAAATATGTGTGTTTTCTTTTTAAGAAAGCAGGCATCAATTTTGGTTACCAGTATAACCTATATAGTAAAAGCAATGTGCCATGTTTCATAAAAATAAATTTATTGTGTGAAAATGTACCAAGATTTCCAAAAGTAGACTTAAAGTGTTCCCGGAAAAACTCGTTTCTTGGCCAACCTTATAGGTTAATAGCAAATTGGGCTATTCAAATATGAAGCATTTGATCAAAGTTCGCTACCATAACGCACTTGCTGCATCCAGAATTTCTTTTCTTACAAACATGCATTATATTTCGATGGAAAATGCAATAACATAAGGCGTGTTTGATTAAAAAAAAAAGAAAATTTGTATCACCAATGACTTATGGGCCATCCTGTGATTGTAGAAATATTTTTTTAAGATGTAGCTCAAGACACCCTATAATTAATATATACAAATTTTTTTCAAATCTTGTATAATAACGGATATATTGAGCTTTATTGATTTTTTACGAAAATTCGACAAAAATTATATACCATTAAACGATAAACTCTATAGCTAAGGCTACTGCCAAGCATCAGGGAAAGCGTCTATTTCAAATGAATTTTCTGGAAACATTTTAGTAAAATGAAGGACAATGACGGTTGAAACTAAGACTTCAGTGTTTGTAAAACATCCTTCCTGAGACATTTGATTTCCATAGCCCGTATTAGTTTCAAGTTATTTGCCAAAATGTTGCCGATTTTGACGTTTTAAGTCGCAACTTTGACGTTTTGAGGAAAACCCCAATTTATTTTTCTTTAAATGCCTATAACTTTTTTGTCTTTTGACATACAGAGCTAAATTTTGGTAGGTAACTTACATATAAGGACATAAACCCGCGTACCAAATTTGGTTGCCCTTACTTTGTTAATTCGGGAGATATAATTTTTTTTCGAAAGAAAACACAAAATTTTCCGGGAAAACCTGGGCAGATTTTCCTGGCTAACGAACTTATCCAAGCCATTTGCAAAGGGAATTTATTCACCAAATTTAATCAAAATCGGCCCATTATTTTTTGAGTTATCGGTGTGATACATATATATATAAATATATATATATATATATATATATATATATATATATATATATATATATATATATATATATATATATATATATAAACATATAAAAATTCAAACTGACCCCGGATATGTGTTCTGGGGGGCCTAATTAGCGCTCATTTGAAGAAATTTTTTCAAAATTCAAAAGTCGAGATCTCCTCATTAGTGAATTTTTTTAAGAAAATTCACTAAAAGATAGGGGCAATTAAAATGTATGACCTTAACATAAACATTCCGGGATTTAAATATTTCTCGGCGTTCCTATTGTAGTGACAGTGATGTTCGGAGATAAATAGAAATTCATCACAACAAAATAATCAATCTGTGACAGCTTATTCTACTTATACACATATACTACTACACTACCTACAGGTTCTAAGTAATTTAACAGTTTTATTTTCCTCATGATTTTTGCAACGTAGTAATTATAATAGGCAGACCCGTACTTAGATGGTCGTTGGTTTTTATTAGGGATATTTATTATATATAATAATTATATAAAAAATTGAAATTTCGATCTATTCCTGATTTGACATTTTGATGAATTTCTCAGCACAGATAATCTGCAAACTGGATAATCCTCACCGGAATAATTGAGAGTAAGCTATATTAATAAAAAAAGACTGCAACTTAAAGTACTAATCGACGTGTCTGAGCATTTTTGAAAAAAGGTGAAGCTGTATTTATTAACTGCCTTTACTCCAAGTTACAGACCCTCACTGTGTTTTGTAGCAATAGCAAGTAATACCTGTTGAAAACAGCAGTATTCACAACTGCAGTTATTGGGTGCAAATTTTTTTAATTTTAGGTTTTGTAAAGACCTGAGAATTGTTGTAGACTACACTTAAATTCTAACGAATGACCTTATATCTTCATCAGTGTTTTACAGTAGAGCACATTCGTTAACATAGCTCTTGTTGCTGCAGTTTTTTTTTCCTATGAGTGCTGAGTCACAGTAAAAATAAAATCCAGTTTGTCTCCCATAACAATTGAATTCCTGAGTTCATACAATATTATATTCATTCCTTTAAAAATCGTAGGTCTCAAAAAAGTACAAATACATTGTTTACTAACTAATCACATAAAAAAAGTGGGCCAAACCACCTACTTTTTTAAAAATTAGATATAAATTAAAAGCTGAAGTAAGTTTTTGTTTATTTGTTTAATTTTTTCACCAGGTATACAACTGAAAATGTTCAAGTTTCGGGTACAGTAGGTGTTTCTGGTATTCATTTATGCTATTACCAAAAAGCAAGTAAACAGCTTCAGATTGGAGTTGAACTGGAGGCTAATCAGCGAATGAAGGAGTCTGTAGCTTCAATAGGATACCAGGTTGACTTGCCAAAAAGTGAGGTGGTATTTAAAGGTAATTTTTTCTTATATATATATATATATATATATATTTGGTCCTTTAAGCTGTTTCTAATGCATTGACTTATTTTGTAGGTCACATAGATTCAAATTGGTCAGTAGGTGCTGTTTTAGAGAAAAAGTTGAGCCCGCTTCCATTTACTTTAGCACTTAGTGGATTAATGAACCACAGTAAAAATCAGTTCAGATTGGGTGTGGGCATAATAATTGGTCAGTAGGGCACTAGTTAGCAAATGACTGAAATTGTTTGTGCATCCGACTTGTTAGAAGGACTTGACAACTATTATGTTTGTACAATTTGTTTCATTATTTAAGCCAGCACGTTTAAATTGAATTGTGGCTGTTCTTTTACTATAGTAGTAATATTTTTCTTGTGTCCAGCTTTTAATTATAAAAAATGTAAATTTGATTTTACAAATGAGTAAGTAGTATATCACCAAATAGACTGCATTTGTATTCAAACGATTTTATTACTTTGTTTGATTATAATGTTTGATTGTTTTATAACCAAGTCATAATTTTGTTATTTTTTTTTATATATAAGCAGTGAGTGAAATGTAAAATAGATAAATATATTGTTGATTGGATATTCATTTTTCATTTCATGTAACATCAAGACTATTAGTAATAACTTTCTATATGTGTTAAAGGTTTATATTAGAAATTTGTGCATTATTTTCTTAGCTCAATTATACTGCAATGCTTGTATTATATATAAAGATACATTCTTACCTTGTAAATTGTAAAAGACTACTGTTAAAGTAAAATAAGAAAATAGTTATTAAAAAATATGATGTGTTGTTTATCTCATGGTTTCAAATGAATTCAAAGAATATATCAGGATAACTTCATGACTAAAAAATAAATCATGTGTACTTAGAACCAAAGAAGCCTTCATATATACATATTATCAAATTTTATACTGGATTAAAAACTCTTTTTTTTTCCTTACAAGTTTCTTCATTATAGTATTTCTTGGATTTGGATTTTATTAGAGGGGTCAAGAAAAAACTGTGAGCTGTATGTGTGTGTTTGCATATATATATATATATATATATATATATATATATATATATATATATATATATATATATATATATATATATATATACAGTGTGTTCCTGGATACGTAAAACCACTCTTGTAAAAGATTAAAAAAATCTAGATTTCGATTTTCATTTTTTGGCATTCAACCCTGCTTGGTTAAAAGCTAATTTCTAACATAATTTTAGTTCTAAAAATCAAGTATACTTTGTACAATTTACTTTTTTTTACTGTTAAGTATGCTATAAAAATTTTCAAAAAACCTATTTTCCTGGAAGTAAGTACCTTTTATATGGCAAATATGACCAAAAATTGTATAAAAAAGTTTACAATCAACATTTAGGCCTCTATACCAAATTTCAAAATCATTGGCGAAATATTTTTAAAATGTTTATTTGACAAATCACACTTAGATTATTGCTACATGTCACTGGCTTAACACTAATATGTAATTAAATGAAAGTTAAAACCTCAGATTAACTGTCAGGCTCTTTTAAACCTCCTAAATTTACTTATTTTTCAATACAGTTTCGGGATTCTCCAAAAGCTGTCTGTACGTGATCTCTAGTAATTGATCGAACTATGTGTGTTATTCTGTTTTAATATTAGACTATCAAAGAATTTCATTTGTAACAAAGACTGACATGAAAACAAAATTGTATGCGTAGCAATATCAAGCTGTCAAACTTAACAGTCCAACAGTACTTCATTAAACTTTAAATGCAATACAGCATTAGAGGAAAAAGTTTACGGGATTTTGTATTAAAAATGAAATTCTTTGATTTGTGAAATAAACATTTTAAAAATAAAAAGTCTTAGTTGGCTGATGATTTTGAAATTTGGTATAGAGGCCTAAATGTTGATTCTAAACAACTTTTTTTATATAACTTTGTCATATTTGCCACATAAAAGGCACATTACCCCACAAAAAAATAGCCTTTTTGAAAATTTACAAGGCATACTTGCTTTTTCAAAACTAAAATTATGTTAGAATTTAGTATTTAACCAAGCAGGGCTGAACCACAAAACATGAAAATTCAAGTCGAGAATTTTTTATCTTTTACAATAGTGATTTTCACCTATCTGAGGGACATACTATATATATATATATATATATATATATATATATATATATATATATATATATATATATATATATAAATACATACATACATACATACATACATACATACAAACACACACACACACACACGCGCGCGCGCGCGCGCGCATACGTACATACACATATACACAGGTGTCCCATCGGTCTGGGGATGGAAGATAGCTCCTCACTGAGGCCATATTTTAAAATGTTGTTTTCTAGAGGTGATAGGTGTTCCACGACTGCAACTTTTTAAAATTGATTTCATTTAAACATGGTGGGTATATACAGAGTGTTGCACCAAACTTATATTTTTTTAAATGGAACACCCTGTGTTTTATTGTAGATTTGGATTTTCCTCGCTTCATGTATTACCTAAGTGAAGTTTCAGCCCTTTATACAGGGTACTTTTAAAAATATGGCCATTTGTTTCTCTGAATTAACATGTATTGATCACCTGGTATCTCCCAACATAACCAATTATTTTTTATGGCGATATAGTTTCGACATGTGGTCTGTTTTATTTTCATACCGAGAAGTATTCGTCAAATTGGAAATTAATCTCCATGAAGTCGATCTTCAAAGTAGAATGGACTAACTTTGTCGCCTATAAGTCAATATGAAAGTAAGGAACTCTGAAGCCCCCATTTGCCTATTTCTCAAACTGGTTTATAAGGTTTGGTTGTGTTTCAAGAAAATATGAAAGAAAGGAACTCTTATGGACTCAAACTGCCTATTTCCCAGATTCCACTAGAAATTCTCTTTAAGGTTTTTGGTGTGTTGAGAGAGATCTGACTGCCGCTTGATGGTTTTGTGTCATTTGTAGTGGGGTTTATACCTGGGTGATTATCATCAGTCACTAGTCAAGCTAGTAATATTTATTATGTCTGGTAAATATAAATGGTAAACATTACCAACCCAACTGATCACTCTAATAATGACCGGGGCTGCATTCGAGAACATCACTTTAGTGTGAAAATCGCACAACAGGCTGTTCAGAAATTATTTAGGTGAACACTCGAGCGTTAGTGTGGGTAGTTCGAGAACTCAAAATCATTCACTCTGAGTGTCGCTCTATTCATCCTATTTCGGAGTGCGGCATTTATCACTTGACATTTGTTAATTCATGCAACTGTCAAAATTCAATTAAAGCAGGTTAGGTATTAACGAAAATTGCTTCTTGTATTTATATTTTCAAGTCTGTTTATAAACATGGAAGAAGACATACATTTAGAGAAGGCAGGCACATATTAATTCAAAACGAAGACGGAACTGTATAGTACAAGATGCAAAAGGAAACTGGCTTCTTATGGATACTATCAGGAATTAAAAAATACATTTTTTAATTAATTAATATGGGAACAGTTGGTTCATAATAGCTTAAACAATGTGGAGTATCTCTTTCTCTGAGTCACAAATTCATACTCATCAAAAACGTTAATGAGGTATCTTATTGAATCTTCATCAGAAAGGTTTCGCTGTTATATTCAAAAATGAAACAGGTTTAAATGAGCAAGAGCCAGTAAGTACAATATTTCTAGTTTCGATGTCCATAAGAAGAAAATGGTTAATAAACGAAAGGTATACGCACTTTTTAATGAATAAAGTTAACTCAAACTTTTTTTTAAATTTTATGTCAAAATATTCAACTTCAATATGCCTTGCGTGATTTTTATAGAATGTGAAAATTTTAAATTTGCTGAAATGCCGTTTGGAAATAAGTTGATCGGAGCGTCACACGAATCCCCCCACTACTTAATTTCAGGTAGAGTGAATATTATACGAAGAGAGACGTTTTCGAACGCACCCCAGGTATACCGCCCCGTTATAAATGTTACATACATCCACTGCATATTATACTTTTATATTTTATAATATGCTACATTTACCATTTGATCATGTTACAATTTTAAACTACTTATCTAATTTTACCTATTCTCATCATTTTAATCTTTTTCTTCCTTTTTCTAGTATTTTATGATCTTTGATAATATAATATTTCTAAAATTGTTTTTGTTTATTTTGCAAGCATTTAAATTTGACTGCTCTTTTACTATATAGTTGTAATTTTTAGTTCTGTATCCAGCTTTTAATTAAAATACTGATGTTGTATACCTGGATGGAATCTCAAACCTAAAGCAGAATTACCCCCAAAAACCACAAAAATAATAAGTATTCTGTGCTAAGTACATATTTTGACAACGAAATTATCTTCATCAGTATCTGTCGCTAACTATCTAACAAAATTATCATATTTATATACCTAAACTACAGAAGATGCAATACCAGATGGTGCAATCTAATGACTATTGTTGAGTCAGTTGCCATGCTCAAATTTGAATTCAGTTATGGAACCAGAACTTTTGATATGTCACGAAATAATCCATGGTAATTTCAACATCAACAGCTGGTTAGGCATGTCCACTGGCTCAATGGTAGTAGCTAGGTTGTGTCGTCAGTATTGCATCATTCATAGTTTAGGTATATAAATAGGTTAAGATTGCTTATACAATTAGTTGGTGATAGCTTCTCATGAAGACAACTTTGTTGTCGAAATACCTATCTAGCACATAATTTCATTATTTTTCTGATTTTTAGGGCTTTCTGTTTTATAGAAATGTAAGTTGATGTTGCAAATGAGTAAGTAGTATGTCACTAATTAGACTGTGCATTTGTATTTAAGTGATTTTATTACTTTGTTTGATTTTATAATCAAATAATAATTTGATCAACCTTTTTTTTTTTAATCTAAGCAGTGAGTGACGTGTAAAATATATACTTTTTCATTAAATTAATCTCTTCACACACCACTGATCTGATTTTAATAGTCTTTTTTAAATGTAGCTTGTTTCATCAGCCAAAATGTGCACCTGGATTTGTTTTCTCATTTTTTGTTTTGAGCATATAATAGCTTATGAATGAAAATAATTTTTTTTTCTGAAATTTATAACACCTTTCGTATGGTGTGGTTAAATCAGCGGGGATTAATTGAAGTCTAATTGTAACTTTATATTTTCGGAACAGTTTTTTTTTAACACATCATTATCTCTATTAAGAAAGCAAATGCAGAATGAAGATTGAGATGTCATATTAGTATAATTTAGTCTTAGTATAATTTACTGCACTGCCATTGAAGGTATTTAGATAATAAGTTCTTGCAATGGAGGACCAAGCTAGAAATTTGACTCGCGATGATGTGTACAAGTGATTACATTGGCCGGAGAAGGACTAAGTTATTGTGCTTAAGCTGCAACAGTGGGGGTTGTATGTAATTATTTTCTCTTTATAGTACTCTACCTTTCTCAATTATGTTTTTACAATTTTAAACTACTTATTCTAATTTTATCTATTTTCTTATTTGTAAACTTTTATCTCTTCTTTTTATCGTATTTTATGACTTAACATTGCATTTTTGAAATTATGCCTTGTTTTTTATTTTTTCTGTTCTTTTTGTCTTAGTTTAATAATCCAAACTTAATTGTTTACTTTTTTTATTTCAGAATATATGCATTTCTTTTTACATGTGTTTTATGAAAAAAAATATAATAATAATCTGGAACCTTCTCATATAGCCAAAATATTAGTCTAAATTACCAGAAGTCAGTTGACTTTCCAAATGTGTGTGGTAGACTATTTTGATGGTATTTCTTTAACTTTTTGCATTTAAAAATACACTAGTGTACTGTAAAAATTAGTTTGTTTTGATATCTACATTATTTTTACCTGACTGCACAACAACAAAAGCAGGGTGGTTTCATGTGTATCTATGTGCGATTCTTTATTCCCTTGTAACATCCAAGCGGCTGGGTGGATTTTAATAAATGATATTTGTCTTAATTCCGAGAGTGACATAGGATGAAGTGTCAAGAAATATAATATCCCGGCCAAAATGTTTTAGGTGTAGATTTTTTCAACAAAAAAAAATACCAATAACACTAAAAAGACGTAAATGAAATTTATTATAAAAAAAACGACCGTAAAAAACGAAATAAAAAAAATGGAAACACGATGAAATAGAAAAATAAACATTGTGAAATGATGATATGCAGTCGTAGACATACCTGTAGTAACAAGTTAAGCAGAAATGTCTAACAAATAGAGTCATGCACAAAAGACCCATTATGGTCCCAGCACTGAAAGGCCAAAGGCCTATACAAGTCGGTAAACAATCTACGATGCCATATTCACCATCTCAGTCCAGACGACTGAGGCACAAATTCAGACTCCTGACGCAAGCTGCGTGGTCTGGCATTGTTTTTAGTAATAGTAAATTTTCTTTAAAAAAATTCACCAATGAGATTGGGACCATTTTTAAATTTAAAAAAAACATGTTAAGATGAGTGTGAACTAGGCCCCCTGAACTAGGTCAGTTTCAGACTTATATTTGTCACGGCGATAACAAAAAATAATGGGCTGATTTCCATCAAATTTGGTGAATATCTTCCTTTTGCAAGTGGCTTGGATAAGTTTTTCCCGAAAAATGTTGTTTTCTTTTGGACATTTTTTATATCTCCGGAAATAACAAATCTATGGCAACCAAATTTGATATGCTGGTTTATATTATGAAAAGTAAATCATGTACCAAAACTTAGATCTCTAAGTTAAAATTAAAAAAAGAAGTTATAGGCAATTAAAGAAAAAAAATTCAATGCCACTGATGACCAGAGAAACACACAAAACCAAAATATTTTTTGTGGATAACAAAATGTATTGTATATTACAGACAAAGATTAAGTTTTTTCGACGCAAAAAGGTCAAAAAAACAACAGAAAAACTAGTTTGAAAATTTTGTCTTTCTTAAAACGTCAATGTCGCGATTTGAAACGTCAAAATTTACTAATTTTTTTTACTATAGAATCCGAAACAATTATGGGTTATGCAGAATAAATATAATAAATGTGTTTTACAAAGCCTTAAGTTACAGCTTCAACAATCATTGTCCTTCATTTTACTCAAATATTTGCAGAAAATTCATTTCAAATAGGCCCCTTATCTGATGCTTTGGCAGTAGTTTCAGTTATAGAGTTTGTGGTTTAATAATCTATACCTTTTCACGAATTTTTCGTTATTGAGAAGACTGTGACTTTAGAATATTTCTTCAAAGGGCAGCGGACTAGGAAAGTCAGACTAGTTTTTTTGGGAACATTTTTGTAGATTTTCAAAGAACAAGTTTGATGAAATACGGTACGTTGTTTCTACTATAAAGGTAACACTATCTTCTAAATTTCATGTCTATCTTAAAAAAAAACATATTTAACATTAAAAACAGTTCTATGAAAATTCGCTACCATAATGTACTTGCTGCATCCAGACTTTTTTCTAATGGCTTAATTTTTCTCTTTGGGTAACTTTATCTTGGCCTCCATAATAGAATTCTTCTCTCTCATATCACTAATCAGCTCTTACATAACACAACTTGTTTATTTTTGACCGATTTTCATTTACCATGTTTTCAATGCTAGTCTCGTTATCTACAAAATCCAGGTAATAACTTTCAACACCTAATATTAATTTTAAAAAACTCTTATGAAAAACTGAAGAGCGCATTATTCAAATACAAACTTACTTGTAACTTTTGTACAACAGATAATCATTCTTTTTTTCATTATTTCCATTATTTTCAACAAACTTATCACACCTGAGCTGCATTCGAAAACATCACTGCCAGTTTCATATTTGCTCATAGCTGAAATTAAGTAATGGGGGATTGGTATGATGCTCGTTCAACTTGTTTTATGTCATGTTGGCAAATTTAAAATTGTTCATCTGTCAAAAGTTCATATAAAAATATATATAATTTTTAAAATTTACTCCAAGCACTCTGTTACATTAGATAATGGTTATTTTATACAATGCATACATTTATTTGCCTACATTTATTTTTAAATGTATTTATTATGGGCAAAAAATGAAAAATATTTTACTACAGTTTATACGAAAATAATAGACACACTGTTTAGAGCCTTGCAGGGAACAAAGTTTAGAGGGGTTAAATATACATACTCTATCTCCAGAAGAAAATTATCTTCACATCCACATAAGCATACAAATGCAACAAACATCTCACATCCAACTATGGTGTGCCAATATCCACTACTATAAAGTAATTTATTGTGCCTCTATATAACCCAGTATGTTAAGTGGCAATGGTGAAATTAGTTCCAACTGCGTACAAACACGGAGATATTGCTACTACACTCAGTGATAGCATGCTGATATTATGTATGAATCACTATCCATTATAAATCGAGAGACCATAGGTTTGTAATAGAAACAAACGTGTCTTCGTCAAACTTGAACATAATTTTGTTATGTCACTGATATATGAATTTACATTAGTATACTTACATCAGGCTGAATAGCTCATTTTGCGAGGTGAGTAACCTCTCGAATTGGACTAGGCAGGTCACAGGTTCAAGTCCCGTATTCAGACAGTCAGTCTTTTTCACTCGAATGTGGAAAGGCTGGCTTCTGATGAGTATGGGTAGTGTCCTTTGTCTATATGTGTATGTAAGCTCCCCCGTACAAGTAAAAGACTTCTGGGTGCGGAGTTTGTCTACTGTGGTGTTATTATTATATCTATATATTTTTTAATAGGCGTTATTTATGAACTCAAAGCAGTACTTTGTACTGGTAACAAGTTCTACAAGAAATTACAACATGTGAAATTCTCCTGGGGTTTGTGATAATTACAATAATATACCAACACTATGTAGTCTGAAACAGTATTTTACACACAGATAACATAAGCAAATAATTTCCTCCCTATTTAAATTTTTTAACTATGTGTCATTTTGTATACTTAACAGATGTCCTTTAATGGCTCTTGCAAAATTTTTCTGTTTGTTGTATGGTCCTTAGTTCTTAAAGGATAGTTTCATATGATCTTATACTTATAGTCATTACACTGTTGAGCTTTATGCTTGTTTTTGATGTTACTGAATATCGGTCTTCCTGTTGTCTGGTTGAATATAAATGCACTTCACTACTTTTGACCACTTTAATGTTTGTTTTTATTTTGTTATTCACTATGTTATGTATTAATTTGCAGTCCTCCATTTTTACAAGATTTGTAAAGTGTTCAGCCTTTTATACAACTGTTTTGTTGGATAGTACCAGCTTAGCCCATATAATATCTTCAATATTCGATTTTGTGTTCTTTGCAGTTGCTGTTCTGTTTTTGGTGAAGCTGCCCAGATGACCTACCTCCTACAGGTTTTATTACCTGATTGTTTATTTTAATAATATTTGTCCTTTATACATTTGCCTTTTTGTGCAAACATTATATATACAGTTTTATTAATGTTTAACTTTAAATTGTCTAACAACCAAGAATAGTACGTCCGCAGGTCGCCATTTAATATCTTTGTAATGAATCTTGACAACAATGAGAATATAGCAGTACAGTATCATCTGCAAAGGTTACATATTTGGCTTTCAGTTTAGCTAGTGACAAATTATATATATATATATATATATATATATATATATATATATATATATATATATATATAATAAATACAACACTGGCCTGAGTAGAGATCCTTGAGGGACACCAGTTTTTACAGTTTCTGTTACACTTCTTTTGTCATTTACAACAGTTATCTGTCTTCTGTTAAACAAATAACTGGACACAAGATTATATGCTATTCCATGTATTCCCATACTATGGAGTTTATCAAGCAATATGCCATGGTTAACTGTATCAAACGCTTTTTTCAAATCTAGAAACATTCCAAGAACATATTTCTTCTGGTCAAGGTTGGTCTTGATGAATTTTATAACCTCTGCAGCTGCTATTTTTTTTGAAATCCAAACTGATCTCTATCAAATTTACAAGCCTTTGATACGAAATCAACAAGTCTGGCTTTCAGCACTTTTTCCAATATTTTAGAATAAATCATTATCGAAATGGGTCTTTTATTCGCAGGATCCTGGTTATCTCCCACCTTATGTGTCTGTTTTAGCACACCCGGATATTTGCAAACTCTGTAATACATTGTTTACTAATTTGGTTATTCAGAGAACAATAAGGTTTGCAGAAGGGCAGGCGTAGGTGTGGAAATATAATTGTTAAGATCATTCAATTTATAATTAAAAGCTAGTTATAGGAAAATTTTCTACAACAAGTAATGTAAATATTGCATGTAGTTGTAGGTCACAAATGTATCAATAGCATTAGCATTGAAATTATTACACATTTATCTAAATAACAAACAAGGTGAAATTGCAGCGTACAAGGAATGCTGACTGCTGAGGTCTGCAATTATGTAGGATGTAAACCAATTGAAAACTATAAGTAGTATTTGTTGATAATCATTCAGGGAGACTTCTAGTTTAGATTCTTAAGATGTAAAGACGCGACACTTGTGATTTAATTATGTAAAAACATTAGCGAGCCTTTTCAATTAAGATTCAGTATGTAAAGAGTTCGGTTTTAAAATTCATTCAGTTAATTTAGTTTGTAAGCATTGTTAAGTTTAGTGATTTTATTAAAGTTTTATTACATCGTTACTATGTCTAAATACGCCTAGTTCGACAAAGTTTATTTCCCAATTATCCTCTGCTCCTTAAACATCGTCCTTCGACGAAAAAGTAACCAGTGCCATTCGAAATACAGTGCTCACTAAAAATCAATTATCCTTATCAAACATCCGTTAACCCAAGTCTCCAAATAGCTTTTTATTTTAGGTAAAAGTAATCAAGGACACTAGCGTCCAAATTAAAAGCAATCAGGATAGAAGCGTCCAGGGCAGTACCAAAATAAGGTCAGTTCCAATAAAGCACCTACACGGGGTCAAATCAGGACAGAAGCGTCCAGGGCAGTACCAAAATAAGGTCAGTTCCAATAAAGCACCTACACAGCGTCAAATCAGGACAGAAGCGTCCAGGGCAGTACCAAAATAAGGTCAGTTCCAATAAAGCACCTGCACAGGGTCAAATCAGGACAGAAGCGTCCAGGGAAGTACCAAAATAAGGTCAGTTCCAATAAAGCACCTATACAGGGTTAAATTCAAAAGAATCAAGGACACAAGCATCCACGAAAGGCATCAATACGGGGTTAAAGGCAAAATATAGGTCACAGGCGACCAATAAACCAAATCAAAAAAGAACTAGGCATCAGACAAGGTAACAAAGACTACAAATATTTATTAAATCAATTAAAATTAAGAAAGCAATGGAGAAACTAAAAATGGAAATCACAAGACGTTCGAGAGAACTAAAATTACGGGTAAACCAATTTATCCAAAAATTAGAAGCAGAAAAAATGGACAATGACGATATACTTATCAGGTATAAAATCATAATAGGAAACTTAGATAGGCAATGGGATAAAATTGAAGACAACATAATGGATATAAATATAATAACAGAATCAGAAAGTCTAGATGAAGCTCATTTGACGCTAAGCCAATGGTACAATAGCGCCATGGTCAAGCTGAAAAGAGCAATTAACAAACAAACAGACCGCTATTCATCACAGTTTCCAGCATTTAAGTAACCAAAAATAAAAATACCAATCTTCACATGCAAGTACAAGGAACGGTCAGCATTCCAAGAACGAGTCCAGAAGGAAATAGATTCAACAGTTGAGGAATTCTACGCAAAAATAGCGCCAAGAAGCAAAGATTAAAAAAGTAATTTAAAAGTTGAAGTTCCATTCGAAAACAAAGTACCAGAGGTAGAAGAAGCCACAGACAAGCAAGAAAGATTTAATTTAAATTTAAGTAAAGAGATACCAGAAGAAATATTAAAGTTAAATTTAAGTAAAGAGGTACCAGAGATAGAAGAAGCCAAAGACGAGCAGGAAAAAGTTAATTTAAAAAATTATCCAGATAATCTTATATCTGGAGCCGAATCAGCGGCGGAGATAACAAATGTAAGTAGACAGAGCAATTTATTAATTTTTGAGACATCAATGATAAAAGTGAAGAGGTACAAGAAGTAGAACAAGCAGTAGTACAAATAGAAAAAATTCCAATAGAAACGAAGATAGGAAATAAAGATTTTTATATGGAGAATGTTCAATCTGGAACGGAACCAAAGCAACAAAGAAAAGTACTACAAACAGAACTCAACAAAATGTTCAAATTGGGTGGGTTCAATTTAAGAAAATGGTCCAGCAACAAATCTCAGATTATTGCCAAGCTGAAAATTCCCAAATTCTGGATGAATCAACCAAGGGGGGAAGAAACAGCGACCACATCAAAAGTAAGAGTTAATGGTTTGACCGATGCTTTCAAGGAAGAAATAGTGAAACAGTTGATGGGTAAATTGAGAACAGTAAGAAGTACAACCACCCAGATATTTACACACACTGGGATGGAGTATGCAGGTCAGATGCAGGGACGAGCTAAAATGGGCAGAGGCCACAAATTATACAAGGGCCATCCAGTAAAAATGGAAGGCTCACGAACATAACAAACCAAGCAATATTATTGGGACGCTGGGTATAAGGTACATGTTCGCCAACGGAAGCACAGGTTTAGATGGAAGTTTAAGAAGAAGAGAGTACACGCAGGGCACATGGTAACAACTAAACAATGGCCGCTGCGTAGTCAAATCAAGTCAAGGTTCAATGAAAAAACACTCCAAAACCACTCAGGGTCGGCGAGGCTGGATTTTGTGGAGTTGGAAGAGCTCTGCAAGCAAAGCAGAGACAATTCTTCAAATCATCTGTACAGTTACTTCACAATGACAGAGGTAACAGACAAGGAACTCACAAGCAGCCATGGTAAGAAGCAGGGAAACCACAAGACAAAATGGAGGAGATATACCAGAGGGAAGACAAATTTAAGTATCCAATCCATCACCAGAAAGTCAAGTCGACAGTCTAGAAGGAACTTTACACTGGAAACTCATGGATGTTCATCAACCCTCGAGAATCCAGAATTGCAATAACATGTAAAGGCCAGATGGAAGAAGTTATGGTGAAGCAGTATGGCAGAATATCCATCTCCCAAGACTGTATCCTCGAGACAAAATGGGCATATATTATTAGATCGTTTAAATTATTATTACTTTTATTATCATCCTAGGGTTGTATACACATTAATGTTTATTATTATTTTTATTTCCATTAGCATACCTAGGGTTGTCTACATATTAATATTATTTCAATTATTATTATTGCAATTATCATCCTAGAGTAGCATACAAATTGATATTCTTTCAATTATTATAGTTAGTGCCAAACTTAGGTCAAGGTAAATTAAACATTCAGGTCAGAGCTATCCAGAGAGTCGTCATTCTTGTTGACTCGGCAGAATGTTCAGAGAACAATAAGGTTTGCAGAAGGGTAGGCGTAGGTGTGGAAATATAATTGTTAAGATCATTCAATTTATAATTAAAAGCTAGTTATAGGAAAATTTTCTACAACAAGTAATGTAAATATTGCATGTAGTTGTAGGTCACAAATGTATCAATAGCATTAGCATTGAAATTATTACACATTTATCTAAATAACAAACAAGGTGAAATTGCAGCGTACAAGGAATGCTGACTGCTGAGGTCTGCAATTATGTAGGATGTAAACCAATTGAAAACTATAAGTAGTATTTGTTGATAATCATTCAGGGAGACTTCTAGTTTAGATTCTTAAGATGTAAAGAACCGACACTTGTGATTTAATTATGTAAAAACATTAGCGAGACTTTTCAATTAAGATTCAGTATGTAAAGAGTTCGGTTTTAACATTCATTCAGTTAATTTAGTTTGTAAGCATTGTTAAGTTTAGTGGATTTATTAAAGTTTTATTACATCGTTACTATGTCTGCAAACGCCTAGTTCGACAAAGTTTATTCCCCAATTATCCTCCGCTCCTTAAACAGTTATAACTGGTAACGTGAATTCCGAAGTACTTTTTACATAATTTGTTGTAATATTATTAGTTCCAGGAGTTGTATTATTTATCATATACAATCGACATGATTTCTTCTTCAGTACATGGTTTTAGATAAATCATTTTTTCTTCGTGCTGGTCAACGAAATTGATATTTTTAAGGATTATTTTTCTCTCAACTTCTAGAGCAATGTTATACCCCACAATTATAAAATAATGATTTAACTTATGTGCCATTTTATCATCATCAGATATTTCTTCACCAATTTCTAAGTAATCAAGTTTTTTTGTTTGTAAATTTATTTGTTATAGCATAGTTTATAATTTGCCATACTTTTCTCTCATCACCAATTGCATATTGTAGTTTGTTTTGAACTAATATCTTTTTCAAGTTTCTCCTGAAATTATTGCAGGTAATTATTATTTTTAGTGAATTTTCATAGAAAGAAATCACTATCAGGGAGATCCCAACTTTTGAATTTTGAAAAAAATTCTTAAAATGAGCACAAGCTAAAACCCATATCTGAGGTCAGTTTAAATTTTCATGTTTATATACGCATCTTTTTACCTCCAGTTACGTTTAGGGCGCCCTTTTATCCACCAAAAGGAATAATGTACTGAGGAACCAAAAAAAAAAAAAAAAAAAAAAGTGGTATAAATTAAACATTTTCTAAAGGCTTTTAATTCACTAGTTAAGGGCAAGCATAGAGGGGTAACAATATTTACCGACTTGTTTATACATAATTTATAGGCACACATTCAGCACTCTATATAATATTTCTTTAAAATCAAATCAAATCAAAATTTATTTGTAGTAAGATATAACTTATTACAAGAGTTTGGATGACTTAACCTAACTAATTATTTTATAATTACAAAAGTTTTGATTTTTAAACCCATTGATATAAGCTTAAAAATTAACAACTGAAAGAAAAAATAAATATCATGGTAATGCAAATATTACTTTTAAAATAATTTCTATACATAAGAAAACAGTAGATTCTCCCTCACTCTCACCCCTCCATAATAAAGAGACAAATCTTACACACATTACCAATATATGTGCAGAGCGCCCTCAGTCCTAGCCTATCCGAACTCGACAAGAGACCGGCCAGGTCATCATAATCTTTCAATGTTTTCACTGTCGAATTGCAGACCGGCTCGTAGACCGGACACTCAAACATGATGTGCCCCAAAGACTCTGGTTTATTCATATTACAGACTGTACAGAAACTATCACGATTAATTATGTGATTGATACCGTTAGCTGTTAACTTGAAAAATTTTCTCGAAGAGGTTCGTAACTGAGCCAAGATACACATTGAGCTAGCCGGCAATCCTAACATGAGGTAAGGTTGGAAAAATTGCGCCGCCAATGTCAGTCGTGTGTACAGGATTGTATAAGAAGACCCAGCGGCTAACTGGCGGTCGTTTTCAACTAACCTATCCTGTAACTTTTGCAGAATTACAGCGTGATTTGAGATTAGCCATAAGAGAGACATTTTCTCACGTAAAGTCTATGTCCAGGTGTCTAAGCAGTTCAATAGTCGGTGCACACCAGTTATGTTTAGCAGGAGCATCTATAAGAGTCAACATACGTTTGAGACAAATTTTGGATAAACGACTATCATCCATCGCACAAAGCTTGATCATCCAGCCAAAAGCTAGGCTAATAGCAGTGTAGAGTAGGGATGGGCACATTTCTTAAAACATCGAGGTTAACATCGATGTTTAACATCGAAACCTACTATCGATGGTAGGAAAAACATCGGCTGGAAAACATCGATGTTGGGAAACATCGATGTTTTCAAAATAATAGTAAATTTACTAATTCTATGTTCTTTCGGAAAAAAAAAATAGTTTCTAGTTTTGTAGGCATTAGAAAATGGAAACATATTCCGATGCAGATTATGGCAGGTGCAGGTTAAAAAAAATCCGGCACGCAGCAAATGCGTTATGGTAGTGAATTTTCATTAAAATGTTTTTAATAGCAAATATGTGTGTGTTTTTTTTAAGAAAGCAGGCATCAAATTTGGTTGCCAGTATAACCTATATAGTAAAAACGATGTGCCATGTTTCATCAAAATAACTTTATTGTTCGCAAATGTACAAAAATTTCCGAAAGTAAACTTAAAGTGTTCCCGAAAAAACTCGTTTCTTGGTCAACCTTATAGGTTAATAGTTTCTTGGTCAACCTTATAGGTTAATAGCAAATTGAGCTATTCAAATATGAAGCATTTGATCAAAATTCGCTACCATAACACACTTTCTGCGTCCAGAATTTCTTTTCTTACAAACATGCATTATATTTCGATGGAAAATGCAAAAATTCAATAACATAAGGCGTGTGTGATTAAAAAAAAAAGAAAATTTGTATCACCAACGACTTCTGGGCCAGCTTGTGATTGTGGAAATATTTTTTAAGATGTAGCTCGAGACACCTTATAATTAAGGTATACAAGTTTTTTTATATCTTGTATAATAACGGATATATTGAGCTTTATTGATTTTTTACGAAAATTCGACAGAAATTATATACCATTAAACGATAAACTCTATAGCTAAGACTACTGCCAAGCATCAGAGAAATGGTCTATTTGAAATAAATTTTCTGAAAATATTTTAGTAAAATGAAGGACAATGATGGTTGAAACTAAGACTTTAGGGTTTGTAAAACATTCTTCTTGAGACATGTTCTTTCCATAGCCCGTATTAGATTCAAGTTCTTTGCCTAAATGTTGCCAATTTTGACGTTTTAAATCGCAACTTTGACGTTTTGAGGAAAACCCTAATTTATTTTTCTTTAAATGCCTATAACTTTTTGTTTTTTAACGCACAGAGCTAAATTTTGGTAGGTAACTTGCCTATAACAATGTAAACCCACCAACTAAATTTGGTTGCCCTTACTTTGTTGATTCCGGAGATATATTTTTTTCTAAAGAAAACATAAAATTTTCCGGGAAAACCTGGGCCGATTTTCCTGGATAACGAACTTATCCAAGCCACTTGCAAAAGGAAGGTATTCACCAAATTTAATCAAAATCGGCCCATTATTTTTTTAGTTATCGATGTGATACATATATATATATATATATATATATATATATATATATATATATATATATATATATATATATATATATATATATATATATATATATATATATATATATATATATATATATATATATATATATATATATAACATATAAAAATTGAAACTGACCCCGGATATGTTTTCTGGGGGGCCTAATTAGCGCTCATTTACAAAAAAATTTAAAATTCAAAAGTCGGAATCTCCTCATTAGTGATAAAAGAAAATTTACTAAAAACGGGTATTACTGGTTCTGTGTTACTGTCAGAGCCCAGCGCCATCAGTCTCCGAGCCTTAAACGTTCCTGTTTATGATGTTACTACGTCAATTAATCGGACAGGAGTGCCCATTTATGCCAGGTAGCCGGAATTTAATACTTACTGCGTTCACGCACAGATGTCGCTTAAGTCACAATGTGCAAAGAGTAAAGAATCAATTAGTAATTTGTTCAATAAATTGATGTATTTTTTAGCTACTTAAAGACTTTCGAACTGAAAAATTACAGGACATTTGTGGGATACGTAACGATGTTTCGATGATTACAAATAACATCGATGTTAAAAATATAACATCGAAATTGCAACATCGATGTTTTAAACATCGATGTTCAATGGAAAACATCGATATTCCAAAAACATCGATGTTAGGTGCCCATCCCTAGTGTAGAGTATATGAATTTTTTCAAACTCAAGCCTGACCATCGTGACGGCTGTAGACCGCTGGAGGCGAAACAGATCTTAATAAAACCAACCTGCACCCTCTCAAGCAAATTTCAATATCGAAGACCCCAAACACCAAAACAGTGGCGTATTGAACCCATAATAATAGAGCCGTATAGACACACCCTTGACAGATGGTCTACAATGTTTGTACGGGCAAACAGAGAAATTAGAGCACCCACCGAAATTCTCAACCTGCCTACCATCATTTTGGACATGGAGAGAAACAGGGAAGAAGAGAATTGGACGCCAAGGTATGTATACTGATTTACCATTTCCAAAGATCTACCTTCAAAAGTAAAATGTAGCTTATCAGCAGTGTGTCCAGATCTAGTGAAGCACATGATCTTAGTTTTTTCATTGTTTACAGTGAGGATGTTTGCTGACCAATACTCCTCAAGTATTTTCAACTTGCGATTTAAATCAACAGGAGAGTCCGATAATATAACAAGGTCGTCAGCATAAAGCAGAATTACGACGTCATTTGTACCATCTATACTAACACCCTTAGCACCTCTATTACGAAAGAAGGCTTCCATATCTGCAATAAATAGAGCAAAAAAGGACTGCGAAGTTCTCCCTGCAGAATTCCACTGCTCGCTCTGAATTGTCTCGTAAAGGCACTTTCGACTCTAATATTTACAACGACGTTGTTGTATAACTGTCTGACAACAAAAATTAATTTACTGCTGACCCCAGACTGGTAAAGCTTCTATCAGAGAATATCATGACACACAGAGTCGAACGCTCTCTTGAAGTCAATAAACGCAGCATACACTTTGACCAGGCAGCGTTAGATGCAGCTGAATAATGGAAGTGACTGTAAAAACATCAATACCTTTATTTTTTCTGAAACCCGACTGACATTCAGGTAATATGTCTGTACCTTCAGACCAGCGCAACAATCTGCTCAAGAGTATTTGTGTAAAAAGTTTAACAGTACCATTGACAAGCATGATAGTCCGATAGTTGGACGGATCATCTAGAGCAACTTTTTTGTGAAGCATACACAAAATTATTTCGAACCAAGATTCTGGCATACATCCCAGGTCAAATATCTTGTCGAATAGTGAGGTCAGATAAAGCAACCAGTTTTGAGGGATATGTTTCAAAATATCATTCGAGATACTGTCAGATCCCACCGCCTTTCTACTCCTCATATTCGAGAGTACAGTTTGTAGTTCTGACAGATCCATTACAGAATCAAGTATTGGATTGCGTGCGTCGAAAAATATCAGATCGTTGGTAACTGTTGGGACTGCCAATGACTCGTAATAGGACTCCCAGTCCTGAATAGATATTGGGGAATTAGCTGTTCTAGCTAAACGGCATGTCTTCACAGTATTCCAAAACATGACCAAGTTATGAGGGTTAGACAACCTACTGATTATTTCATTACGATACAACGACTTTTTATATCGAATCGCGTGGAAATATACGGACCTCGACTCCAAATAAACACGTTTGTGCACTATATAACAAAACACTGAATGACTAAGCACTGGCCAACGGGCAGGGACGGCTTAAAATAAGTACAAATTACAACAAATGAGATAACATCGCATTTCGATAAAATTGTGATCCACCAGGGCGAGATATCAACAAAATGGCTATATTTTTTTTACGAAAGTAAATTGCCAATACACCACTAGCCCGTCCGTAACATCTCTCCCTGATAGCTTGAGAAAACACTAAATTATAATTATTCTCTAGCAATGAGTTGGTTTCTAAATCACCGACCTCTCAGCCAAACACAACACTTCAAAACCATCCACGTATTGATCAAGTAGTTCGTCCAAATTATGAATACCGCTGAGGTTCCAAAATAAAAGGTAAGAAATTCTTGGAACATGGATCATCGAGCTAAGCAATGCAGCCTCATGTGGTTCTGTAATGTTTGGACCCAGCTCCCTGTTGTGGGGAGTATTCCTCCGCACGAAACCTCTTTCCAGCGCTCAAACCTTCATTAGTGGGATTCGATTCGTTACCCGACAAAGAAACAAGCTTTGGGACACCTCTAACATATCGAATAGTAAGATTGCGGTCTCCTTCCACCCGTTTGGATTCAAGCTCTTTATGTAGATTGAGAATTTCAATTCACTGAGAGGGTGTTAAGTTGTTCCTGACCTTCATCTTTTTAAGCTTTGACTTATCACGTAAGACTGTCACAGCCTGTTGTTTATCCGGTAATTGTACCTTTAGTAATCTGGGTTTGAGCCCTGGTTTACCCAGCCTCGTAGTTTTCAAGATTACTAGATATTTCCCGTTTAAATATGCCCTCTATACATTTCGTATCGTCAGCTTTGCTTTACTGTTCCTCCACACCCCCGATAATAACATTATTTTGTTTCTCTATGCGATTTCTAATCTCAGCAAATGACTCACTGATATTTCCGAGTTTAGCCTGTTCAAATTGTGTTTCCATGTCGGATACTTTAGCTCTTAGATCAGCATTCTCCCGAGCCAACGAATACACGCGGCGGTCGCAAACAAGAGTCAAATATCCCTTCTGCGACAGCTTCTGATCCATCTGCTTAATGTTAACATTGCATTGGGTAACAGTTGCATTAAGACCATCAAATCTGCTAAGTAAAGTCCTGAAGCTGCTCATAATCTTTGTAAATTGGTCTGTCGAAAACAGTTGACCCGCGGGCAAACCCGCATCTGACGCCGATGGAAGAGGGGCGTGTACAATAGGTGCATAAGCAGTCTGAGACAGCGCAGGCGAATAAGTTGCAGCCGCCACACTATATGCCTGAGTATTAGCACCTGGCTTCACTGTTGGTTTTTGAAGCCAGAGAAGTAGTCTCCAAGTCTGTATGTAATATATATATATATATATATATATATATATATATATATATATATATATATATATATATATATATATATATATATATATATATATATATACTTACATAAATACCAACATACAATTCGTTAAACATTTGTAGTTTACTGTCCAAACACATTATTTTTAAAGTATCTGTTTAACAATTAAAACCATTATAACCTGGACTCAATCTGTACATTAATATATATATATATATATATATATATATATATATATATATATATATATATATATATATATATATATATATATATATACCAGGTGTTTCAAAAATGTCTGCCAAAATTTTTATGGCGTATAGTACACCAGAAAATAGGTGTAGTTTATTCTATGAAACTATTTATGAAAATTCACCACTAAGGAGCTACAGCCCTTAGAAAAAGACGTTAAGAAATGTTTTTTTGGCATTTTCTTCAAAACTACTACAGGTAACTCAATGAAATTTGACACAGGAGTGTATGAGAAATATTACTAATTTGTTAGAATCTTAATATTTTATTCAGAGGCGTAACTTATAAGGGGGCTTTAAGCTTTTTAAATTACTTGTCCAAAATGCATTCGAAAATCTTTTAAATAGACAATGATATGAATTAAGCAAATGAGCAGGATGCCAGCTTGACATTGTTTGACGTATTTGTAAAACTAATTTTTGAAAAATAAAACTGCATAAGAAGAAAAGATAAGAAATAATGTGACACTTACAATCCGTCAAATAATGTCAAGCTGACATCCTGCTCATTTGCTTAATTATATCACGGCCTATTTAAAGGATTTTCGAAGGCATTTTGGACAAATGATTTCAAAAGCTTGAAGAACATGTCAATATTTAACTGCAAATTACTCAAAAAACGGTCAACTTTTAAAACATTTTAGAAGCTCGCTGGTTCAGAGGTAAGAACGTGTGCCTTTGAACCGAAGGGTACTGGGTTCGATCCCGGGTACTCCTTTCACTTTTTCAGTAAAAACTGTAAAATTAACATCAACCGAGGTTCTGGCATTGTATTTGAGCAAGTTGAATGTCTGCACGTTCCGCCCTTCGGAGGGGGCGTAAAGCCGTCGGTCCCGTGTCCATGCGATGCTGGGCACGTTAAAGATCCCTACCCTCCTTACAGAAAGACAGGGGTTCGGCAAAATTTCCAGGATAGTGAGGTGAAACTGCTCCCTGGCGTCGGTGATTGGCCATAGTCGCGGAAATAGGCCGACGTTAAAGAAGAAAAAAAAAAGAAAAGAAAAAAAAAATTAACAAGAATACCTTTTTTATGTAAAATAAATGAAGCTTTGGGATTTTCGATAAAACCACACACAAAAAAGATATGGAAATTGGACCATTCCAGCCCACTTGTAACTTACGCCTCTGAATGAAATATGATGATTCTAACAAATTAGTAATAATTCTCCTAAAAACTATGCCCCCGTAACAAATTTCATTACGTTGCCTATTGTACTTTTGAAGAAAATGATGAAAAACATTTTTCAGAGACTTCTAGGGGCGTCTTAAGGGTGCATTTTAGGAAATAGTTTTATAGAGTAGATTACACTTATTTTTTGGTGTACTATATGTGCTAGAAATTTTGGCAGACATTTTTGAAACACCTTTGTATTATACAGGTGTCCGAAAATTGTGAGCAAAAAATTCAGGGAGTTATTCTACTCAAAGAATTAATGCCCCTAGTTCCTATAATAGTTTTTCTGAAACTCGAAAATAACGGAGTTAAAGGGTGTCAAAAAAATGTTTTTTTAAAATTTTTGTCGATAACTTTTTTTGTCGTGAGTCGATTCTTTTCAAATTTGATGCACACGTATATAATATCACTCTGTATTTATGTTGCAAATTTGACATGGATCTATCTAAATTTAAAGGCCGACGCTGCCCTTGACCAACAGATAACGACTCATAACTTTTTGCTTGAATCTTTATCTCAAATCTAACAATACACAATTAAATGGAATTATAAAATCTTAAAAAAAAGGTATTCTTGTTGCATCACGATAAAACTAACTGTTTTCGAGAAAAACGTTCTTAAAAAGTTACTGGTATGTTTTAATGCGAAATCACCTAATCTCATTTTCAATATTAACGGAGCGTGCTTTGAAAATATTCTGTCAACAAGATCATGTGGCGCTAGTTTTGACAGATAATAGTTTGTGGTCATTTTACTTGCGGAATAGTTGAGATTAATTATAAAATACGATGAATAATAATAATTATTCTTACGTTGAACTACGTGACATGCATTATTATTATGGTATAGCTGGCGGCAATGCCCTTGCTACAAGACGTTTGTATGCTGAAGCATTTCCAATAATAAGGGTACCACAATCCCGAATGTTCAGTAATATCCATCGAAAACTGGGAGAATTCGGATCATTTAGAAGTACATTTCAAGATGTTGGCCGTCAGCGAAGTACTCGAACTCCTGGAGCAGAAATCCGTGTATTAAATGCAATCGACAATAATCCCAACTTAAGTGTACGGTTAGTCTCTACTCAGGAGAGTATCCCGAAAAGTTCTGTGCATGAAATTCTCAAGGAGCAGCTGTTTCATCCTTACCATTACCAGAAAGTTCAAGCTTTATTTCCTGAAGATCCGGAAGCTTGCGTGAATTTGTGCAATATAATTCGAAATCAACATAACAACGATCACAATTTTATATCATCGCTTCTCTTCACAGATGAAGCTGGATTTGGACATGACGGTTTGATCAACTTTCATAATGAGCATTATTGGTCTAATGAGAATCCTCACTTGGCGATAGAACGCAGTTTCCAAAATAAGTTTTGTGTTAATGTGTGGGCGGGAATTTTAGGAGACCGCTTAATTGGGCCACATTTCTTCCCTCAAAGACTCAACGGTGAGATATACTTCATTTTTTTAAGAAACCAGTTATCCAGTCTATTGAATGATGTGCCACTCCAATCAAGAAATACAATGTGGCTGCTGCAGGACGACGCGCCGCCACATTTTAGTACAGCTGTGAGGGAATTTATTAATGAAACATTTCCTGAGACATGGATAGGACGCAGTGGGCTCCTAGATCCGCTGATTTGAACCCAATGGATTTTTTCTTTTGGGGTTACCTAAAATCTCTTGTATACAGGAGTCCAATTCAAAACGTTGAAGATCTCCGGCAAAGAATTATTGATAACTGTGAGGTAATCAGGCAAAAAGACGGAATATTCGCTAGAGTTCGTCGGAATTTAAGAATTGATTTATGTGTTGGGATGGAAGGACATCACTTTGAAACTTTGTTATAATATTTAATTGTTATGATTTTTAATAAATTATTGTTATAATGTTTAAATGTTGCAAGTTCTAGTAAGTAATAAAAAAATGAGGCCCTGTAAAATCATTATTGCTGATAATTTTATAGTAGTAATAATAATAAAAATATAACACTTTATTTGTCAAAACATGTGACATAATTTTTTCTGAGGCAATTACCGCAACTGTTTTCAAAGCACACGCTATTAACATTGACATTTGGATGAAGTGATTTCGTATTCAATCAATACCAGCAAAAATTTTGAAGAACACTTTTCTCGAAAACGGTTAGTTTTATCATGATGCAACAAGATGACCTTTTCTTAGGATTTTATAATTCCCTTCAATCGTGTATTGTTAGATTTGAGATGAAGATTCAAGCAAAAAAGTGAGTCTTTATCTGTTGGTCAAGGGCAGCTTCGGCCTTTAAATTTAGATAGAGCCATGTCAAATTTGCAACATAAATACAGAGTGATATTATATACGTGTGCACCAAATTTGAAAAGAATCGATTAACGACAAAAATTTGAAAAAAAATATTTTTTTACACCCTATAACTCTGTTATTTTCGAGTTTTCGAAAAACTGTTATAGGAACTAGGGGCATTATTTCTTTGAGTAGAATAACCTCCTGAATTTTTTGCTCACAATTTCCGGACACCCTGTATATATATATATATATATATATATATATATATATATATATATATATATATATATATATATATATATATATATATATATATATATATTGATTAAAGACTATCCTGTATATAGATTTATTTAGGTGACTAGGTGTAATTTGATTTTAAGTTTTATATCATATTTTAAATTTGGAATATATTACTACAGTTTACACCCAATTTCCATGCACAAATTATATAAATTTTATGTTAATTTTTGTATTGAAGTGTTAATAAATAAATGCTTAATTTGTGGGTTTTCTGTTTTATTTAAGTCCTTATGTATCTGTGTAATGTTGGTGGTCTATTCTTTAACACTGTTAAAATAGCAATAGATACAGATATATAAATATACTTGCCCTTAGCTAATTTTTCCTCGGCTGCTCTGCTTCTGACTCCATCTTCACTAGTCGGTTCTAATTTAGAGAGACTGCTATATGCAATTAAATCTTATATATTTAGAAATATACCCCAAAGAAATACGGTATAATTTTTTTTTAATAGTAACAAATATATTTATTTTATAATGGAAAAATTCTAGAATTTTGAACTAAGCGGATCCTCTACTGTTTAATCTACTTACAAATTTTTGTATTCATTAAGTGACAGGATTGTTATTGTTTTGATATTAACAAAATGGCTACAATATTGTTCTTTCAATTCCTAATTTGATACACTATCCGCCCTCTACGATTTCGCTTTTGAAACACTCTGGGAATTTGGTTTTGATTTCAGTTTATATATATTTGAGGTACCTTGCGTCCGATGATTGATGCTACAGGTAATGTTTTGATGTTATATTCATTTCGTCTTGTGATTTTCTTATTTGTATCATCTAATGTATTTCTTATTTTACTTCTAAGACACAAAAGGGTATTCTTCACACACAAAATTAACTTAAATATTTATATTTTATCTGGACGGGAAAATGACGCTCTTTACTAGGCGTCCTATCAACAACCACCTAATTAAAACGGAAAACGGATCTCGTCGAAAAATTAATCTCGAAGCCTGTTTCCTATATTAGGATCATGGCAAGCTTTCTGGAAATTATTTTCAATGTTCTGGTTTTTCTTGGCCTTAGCTGCATAGACGCTCTAGCCAGTGTAGTATGGAAATTATCATTTCACCTCTTGACAGGTATGTCTAATTCAGAAACCCTGTACCCTAGTTACATTATTAACATTAAAATTACTAAATATACAAAATGACATTTTGATAACCTCACTTATTCTAAATATAAACAATCATTTAAATTTAAAACAAAAACCACTTTTGAATGTTAAAATCTTGATTGCAAGTCTTTCAACATCACTGTTGTCCTCTGGAATTTTAACATCACACTTTCTTATAATACATCTTATTTTAAATTATTTAAGTAAATATCTTTTGACCATAATTCTTTGGTTTAAAATGACTTGTTTAAAAGTTTAAGCTACACATATACTTTTAGATATGTGGCTTTATTGAGCTCTTTACTGAGATAATTATTCCAAATTATTTAGGTTATAAAATTTCAAATTGTTATTGATCATTTTAAGTGAATCATTTCTTTCACAGTTTGCATTGCTTTTAATTAGTACTACCTAACAATAATAAAGAATATGTCTGGTGATAATGTGTTTTTATTTATGTTTTAGTGTGGGCTAATGTCGAGTAATATGGATATTCACATGGATACAATTTTCAAAAGAGAACATACACATCATGTGCAAACTGTAAGTATCATTTTTACTGTTTATCTTTTGAGGACTGTTCTTTTTGTACCTCTTTTCATTGATTAATTTTATAATTTTTGTGTTCTTAGATGGACATGCTGTTATTATGCAGATCCTTATTTGGACATACCTATTTGACAAATGATGCAGAACTGTAACTACAATATTTTAAACCAACAGTTTTGACTGAGATCAGTATTCTGCATGATACCACCTTCAATACCCACTTAAGTTGCTACCAGGTTTTCCACAGTATTGACTTTAGTGGCAGTGTTAGTGTTTTGACAATTATCGTTTAAAAAAACATTTGTATTTTAATTAGTGATAAGTGATATTCTAGTTTTACCTGTAAGCACTTAGTTTTTAAGTTTTTGGTTTCGATCTTTATGTGACGTAGCTAATAAATTTTGTTTGATATTGTTAAATATCAATACAACATATATATATATATATATATATATATATATATATATATATATATATATATATATATATATATATATATATATATATATATATATATATATATATTTGTGTGTGTGTGTGTGTGTGTGTGTGTGTGTGTGTGTGTGTGTGTGTGTGTGTGTGTGTGTGTGTGTGTGTGTGTGTGTGTGTGTATACTATATAAAAAAACTGCCACTGAAAAATCATAGCCAAGTGGTTGTTGTGCATTTTTAACGAATTTTATTAGGAGATGGAGAGGTATCAATAGTGAGCGTTGCAAAAATTTCTTAAATGAGCACAAATTAGGACCCCTAGAACCCAAAATCAAGGTTAAGTTTTTATGTTATATTATATATATATATATATATATATATATATATATATATATATATATATATATATATATATATATATATATATCATATCTAAAACAAAGTGCCTGTGAATTTAAATTTGAAGGTGTTCATAACTCTGTAGATGTAACATGTAGTAGATTTAATTATAATTCCATGCTTCAGAAATAACAATCAGATGGCATTTGGCAAAATACAAAATTGCCAAAATATCACATAGGTACCTGAGATTTTTTTCACTGGCAGACCAATTTGTAACAAAACTATTATTTATTAAAGCTAACTCTTATTTATAAAATAAAATTGATCTCAATTTTAACATGAACTTTGATCAAGTAGACCACTAATATTAGATATACAAGGTCTAAAACAGTTTGTTTCCTTGCTGTTTCCCTATAATAAAAAATTTATTTCAATTCCTTTATTACATGTACTGCATATTATTATTATTTAGTTACAATCATGTTTTTGTTGATATATATTTGAGACTTGAGACATACTTTTCACCTCTGCATCTGTCAATAAATATAAGAGAAAAATATGGATTAATTTTAATAACACCCATAACAACATCCCGCATTTGCTAACTGTGGTATAAGATTTGTAAAACCAAATATTAAAATTATGAATTAGATGTAATTTAGGTTTTAATCCTTAAATCTTATGGATTTTACTTTGATCTTATTCCTTGTATATTTTCGAATAATCTTCACACAAAATTTTTATTAAACATCCTTAAATATGTAAAAGATAACTTATTACATACCAAAAAAATCCAAAAACTGTTTTGTTTCTCATTTTATTCACTAATTAAAATAGGATATAATATTACTTTACTCTAAATACAGAAGCATCATGTATTTAGTCCCGAAATAAATTTTCATCCACTTGTAGGATCAAAATCTGGATTTCCCATACAAAATAGGCAATAGTGTTGTTTGGCAAAATACAATTCAATCTGTATCTAAGCCAAATATTTACATTGGTTACTGCTGTCCAGGATACAGTTTTTAACGTTGTTTTCTTTAGAGGGATAACGACAAATATGTCACATAGATTACTGAAGCTGTTAATCTCCTATACCGATGCTCATACCAAGCAGGAGATCTTGGCTGCTCATGGGTGCAATATCCATTCTACTGCATAGATAATCGATTAACTTAGATGAAATTAATCCCAAGAACTCACATACAGTTCTGTCTTCCAACAACTGTTTCTTTATAAGATATTCATAGCTGATGAAGGGAGACGTTCAAAAACTTTGGTTCCGTGATTATGCCGCGAATACCTCGTGCTTGTTCTTTAATAAGAGCTTTAAAAGTTTCAAATGTGAAGTCCTTGGGTTGAAAGGCTGGTATGTTTTTCCCTATTAATGCTGAATGGTTCATAAACTCCACTGACCTCCCAGCTTTGGATTAAGAAGTGGCTTTCCAGTAATTTTCAGTCTCACTTAGAGAAGGTTCTTCACCGTGTTGCTGGAGCCAAAACAGCAATCCAATGGAATGTTTTCCGCCCTCTGAAAATTAAAAAAAGTTCATTCTACATTTTACAATAAGGTATAATCTGAGCTAAATTTTATTTGAAAGCTAAAAAAACCAACCAGAATATTATTTTGTACAATTTACCGCAGAATAACCAATAGACAAATCTGTGTGAAACAATGACCTTTCATAACTTCTTCTTGTTAGAAGTGATGGATAGTGGTAACTTCTTAGAAACACAATGTTATTTTATTGCTTTTATTTAATTTTACAGTAAATCAAGGTGTATTTTAACATTGCAATGACTTGAAACTTGTTGTAAATAGCAATATTTCATATATAATAAAAAACAAGAATATAACTATATTTTCACTTGCATATCAAATAATTTTGACAGCACTTTTGCAATCACTGTTTGCTCCAATGGAAAGATAAAAATAGTTTCAAAAGTAACAACAAAATCTGCTTATATATGTAAGAAAAGGCATGCAAAATGTCAGTATTTCACAAATATTCAATTTTAATCCTCTGGTATCATTTTAAAGTAATATTTTTTATAACGGTAGTAGATCATTGAAATTGAACCTCTGGGAAACACTTGAAATAAATAGACTAAAAATTTCAATAACCTACTCAATGTAATCACAGAGATAATTAATTCTCGCTTAATAGATTTATTCTTATATATATATATATATATATATATATATATATAGATTTATTCTTATATATATATATATATATATATATATATATATATATATATATATATATATATATATATATATATATATATATATATATATATAACGGTTTTCCAACAGTCATAAGTGTGAGATGCTTGGTTCTTGGGTTGAACAGCATCAAGAATTTATTAAAACTTTACGTTTCGGCTCCTGTTTCGGAGATTTTAAGTATGAAAGGAAAGAAACTCTAAGGCCTCAATCTATCTACTTTTTAGAGTGGTGGATGAGGATAGGTTGGGTTGTTGTAATTTGGTTTGAGTAGACAGACTGAGGCCCTATAATTGAACTATGGTAACCCAACCTAAATTCTGGACACAGATCAACCTATATATATATATATATATATATATATATATATATATATATATATATATATATATATATATATATATATATATATATATATACATATATACATATATATATATATATATATATATATATATATATATATATATATATATATATATATATATATATATATATATATATATATATATATATATATATATGATATACAACATGTTCGTAATTGATAACACCAACTGTTGTCAGACATTGGAATTTTCAGATCCTATCATTTCTATATTTTTATGTGAGCTTATGTGCATTTGTATATGTGTAATTGCTTGCATAATATTGGTATGAGATTTTGCATTACATCTTAAAAAGTTCCAACAAAGGCATATTGAATTGGCAAAATGTCCAAATAACAAAAAATACTAAAATAAATAAGTTTAATGAATAACACTTGTGTGACTCAAAATAAAGGTAATTAAAATAATAAACATAATACCTTCTGATGCTGTGCAATCTTCAGAAACAAAAATGTTCCTCTTCATCAATGATGACTGTCACATTGCAGAGAACTTTCTTTATGTTGGGTTTGGAAGTAATTTTTGCCTTAACAGTACAGGTGTTCACTTCTCTTCTAAACTACACTGCATACACCCCACTGCATTGTCTCCATAAGATTCCTTCATAGCCCTGGAAGTAGAAGGTGAATTTGTCATTTGAGAATAATCCTTGCAAAAAATATGATATATTTTCAGCATATCTCTGGTGTCTCTTAAATGATGACAATGTTTTGTTTTGAATTACCCCTCCAATTTTTTGTTCTTCTGCTTTTTGGTGCGTTAACGTATCAAAAAAGTAATATAAAAACCAAAGATTGCATACAAATTGTGCACAAAATATGTGTTACATTTTCCCAAAACAGCAACCATGTCAATCATGATTGCGATGAAAAGATGACATCGCCTTTAGACTGTTGGTGAAGATAATAACCATAATATAAATACAAGTCAATAATATTTGATAAACGGCCTTATAATAATCCTTCATTGTGCAGTGACCTCCGAGTTAGACTGCTTTGCTACAAGTTATGTTTCATGCTTTTTTTCCTACTGTTTCTTTGCTTTGATATCTAAAAGTCTCGGGAAAGTAATTAATTATAAAGCAGACACAATTACATTTGTACACATTGTAATTTTTTTTAATGATGTTGGACATACATCTAACAATGTATACATCACATAAACATGAAACATCATGACTTGACCTTGACTTACGTTTACCGCTGTGCAAAACTAATAATATAAGGCCTTTTAGGTTTTATTTGGATAATTGCAGTATTCTAATATAAAAAAACCTGCTTTTAACTTACCTCTATTCACACAGTAATAAATCCGGATGAGTTAAATAAATACAGTTAATGGGATTGCTGTCTAGGTAGATTATTACGCGATTTGCTTTTTCAAAAACACTTTTCATATTTTCTGTACACAAATGAGCATCGAACACAAGACTACAACACCAATATTACCATAAAAATGCTCACAATTTTAACACACACTGTCCCAACTTCCAGAATTGATATTATTTTGTGTTTTGTTTATTTGTTTATGTTACGGACTGACAGCTGACAGTAGCCATTTCAAACGTAGTGTCAGAACCTGTTCTTGTTGTTGGTAATCCAGTAATTCCAGTTATCAACACGTTTAATATTATTTACAAAGAAGCGGAGGACCAATCAGATTCTTTAGGGTTAGTATGTCACAAAGTACCGACATATTATTTAGCATTTTGGCGGGCCAATTTTCATTTCTTTATAAATAATTTATTATAAGATTAATCCTCGTAGTTGTTCCATAGAGTTCTTTTATAACCACCAATTATTAATTTCTATATGTTAAAACTGTGATTTTTGATGTGCTATGACCCCATTAGCACTCAATTATAATTTGTATACTTTAAATAACAATATATATATATATATATATATATATATATATATATATATATATATATATATATATATATATATATATATATATATATATATATATAATATTTGTGTGTGTCTGTGTGTTTGTATCACATAGATAACTCAAAAAACAGCAGTCTGATTTTGATAAAATTTGGCATGTACCTTGCTTTTGTTAGTGGCTTGGCGAAGCTCGTTAGCCAGGACAATCCAACCAGGTTCTCCGGAAAAATTTTTATCTAAGAAAATTACAAAGCTATAGTAACCAAGTTTGATACGTAGGTTTACATTATAAAAAGTAAACTATATACCAAAATTTGGATCTCTGTTACAAAAAACGTTATAAGCAGTCAATTAAAGAAAATGTTTGGTGTCATCATTTCTATGAAAATTCACTACCATAACGCACTTGCTGCGTTCAGACTTTTTAAAACTTTTCTGCTATATTTGTGTTGTTTGGATTTTCTTTAGTTGACATATAACTTATCCTCTCCCTTTTATTGATAAAATAGGTGTTATTTATCCAGTTATTTTTTGTTTACATTTGGTGGTCTGTAGACAATAATGAGCTTTATATCTATACTACGAATTTCAACAATTAGCCAGTTAGAACTTTCTCTAAAGTTATTGTTTGTTCTTTATTTACAGAAAAAGTCTGGACACAAGTGTGTTATGGTAGTAAATTTTCATAAAAATGTTTTTAACAGCAAATATGTCTTTTTTTTTTAAATGAAAGCAAGTATCAAATTTGGTTACCAGTATAATCTATATAGTAGAAACAACATACCAAATTTCATCAAATAAGCAGGCCAAAAAAATTTTTGCATGAAAATTTACAATGTTTTTACGAAAACTGGAAAACTTTATTTTTAAATAACTTATTAAACATTTATTAGTATGCCCTTCACTTCTAAAACACAAAATACAGGCCATTCTATGTGAAATATATGAGTTACGACAGTTTGATTTTTTTTAAATTCAGTCACTAAGTGAAGATTGGAACCTGTGATGAGCACTGATAAGTACACTTGGAGAACCCAAATCACCACAACACAAGACCTGACGATCGTTTCACTAACCAAATTAGCGTCAGGAGAGGATGAAAAATTCTGATTTTTCATCCTCAGATGGCGCTAACTTGGTTAAACGATCGTCAGGTCTTTTAAAATGTGTTGTGGTGATTTTGGTTCTCCAAGTGTGCTTATTCAGTCACTATTTGAGAGTGGACTGTATACGGCGTCATTTGCATTATATTCCGATTTTTTTTTTGGTTAAAACGCTGTATCATAATTTCTGATGTGCCAAAAATGTGAAAAGTTTCAAAGCAATTAAAATAACTCGAAAACAAACATGCATTACACTTCGATGGAAAATGCAAAAATACAATAATATAAGGGGTGTTCGATTAAAAAAAAAAAATTGTATTGCCAACGACTTATGGGCCACCTGTGATTGTCGAAATAATTTTTATAAGATGCTGCTCAAGATACCCTATAATTAACGTATACAATTGTTTCTCATATTTATTTTGCATAATAACAGTAATATTGAGCTTTACCGTAGAAATATGTCAGCCTGTATGTATGTGAACAGATAAAAACTGAAACTAACCCCGGATATGGGTACTAGTTCACGCTCATTTGAAAATTCAAAAGCCGTCGTCTCCTCATTAGCGTATTTCTTTTACAAAAATTTGCTAAAAATTATAGAGAATTAAACCATAAACTAAAACTACTGCTAAAGCATAAAAAAAAGGGTCTACTTGAAATGAATTTTCTGGAAACATTTTAGTAAAATGAAGGACAATGACGGTTGAAGCTGAAACTTAAGGCCTTGTAAAACACATTTCTTGCAACATTTTCTCTACACAGCCCGTATTAGTTTTAGGTTCTTTGCTGAAAAGTTGCCAATTTTACGTTTCAAATCGCGACTTTGACATTTTAAGAGAAGTTATCAAATTTTCAAAGTATTTTTTCGGTCATTTCTTGACATTTTTCGCCAAAAAAACTAGTTTTTGTCTGTAACATACAATAGATTTTGTTATCCAAACAAGATATTTTGCTTTTGTGTGTTTATCTGGTCATGAGTGGTACCTAAAAATTTTTCTTTAAATGCCTATAACTTATTTTTCTTTCACCCTATAGATCTAAATTTTGGCACATAGTTTACTTTTTGTGACATAAACCAGCATACCGAATTTGGCTACCCTAACTTTGTTATTTCCGGAAATATAAAAAAATTTCGAATGAAAACAAGATTTTCCGGGAAAAACGGGGCCAATTTTCCTGGCTAACGAACTTATCCAAGCCATTTGCAAGAGGAAGGTACCCACCAAATTTGATCGAAGTTGGCTGATTATTTTTTGAGTTATCAGTGTGATACATACATACATACATATACATACATCCATGCATACATACATACATACATACATACATCCATACATACTTACTAAGTAGCATGCTGATGATGAACCGGGATGGATCGAAACTGCAGTCCCCGTAACCAAATAACAAATCACTGAAAGTACAGCAAACAAATAAAGTGTATATTTACAAGTCATTACAGTTTAGTGCAACATTCCAAAAGAGATATATATATATATATATATATATATATATATATATATATATATATATATATATATATATATATATATATATATATATATATATATAATTCAAACTGAACTGGATCTGGGTTCTTTTTTTTTTTTAATTTTAACAACACACCACGAGGGCTTACAGCCTAAATACTATCGTACCGTGGGTGTTGACAAGGAGGAAAGAGGCAACTTGTTAATTCTGGACTTGAAGGTTTGGAGGTTCGGAGCAGAAGGAAAAACATGTGCCGGCAAGGAATTCCACAACTTGGAAGTCCTCGGGACAAAAGAGCGGGCATAACAAGATGTTCTATGTCTGGTGACCTGGACAGTAAAAGGGTGCATTCGCTCTGTTCCCCTGGTAGATCTGTTGGGGGCAGCAGGTGGGGGAACTATGGAGGAAAGCTCCTCTGAGCAGTGCCCGTGCAGATATCTATAAAAGAGAGAGAGATCACCAACGGCACGTCGGTGGGCAAGGGATGGCAGCCTTTGGGTGAGGGTAGGGTCACCGATGAGACGTATAGCTCTCTTTTGAATGGAGTCCAGGATAGCGAGTGTAGAAGCGGCAGCTGCACCCCAGATGTGGGAGCAGTATTCGAGGTTTGGCCTTATTTGTGAAGTATATAAGGTATAGAGATTAGCTGGTGAAAAGTATTTGCGAGCCCGGAAGAGGAAACCTAATTTCTTAGCAGCCGCTTCTGCAATTGATGTGACATGTTGGTGCCAGTTAAGATTTCGATCCACAGAAATGCCAACAAGAGAAAAGGACTCATTACTTTGAATAACTTGGTTGTTCATTGTGATGGGTCTAGGGCTGGTGTATCTCTTGTGAGAAAGAAAGCAAGACTGAGATTTGGTGGGGTTGAATTGTACAAGATTTCTACTTCCCCAGTCTAATATTTTTTGGAGATCCACGGAGACAGAACCCTCCATGAGTCTGCGATCCTCATCTAATTGGGCTAAAGAGACAGGCTTAGAATATTGTATATTTGAGTGGAGGGTGCTGTCGTCCGCGTAACTGTGAACTGGGTTGGATGTGCTAGAGAGGAGGTCATTGATGTGGAGAAGAAACAAAGTAGGGGCTAAAGCTGAACCTTGAGGAACTCCTGCATTAATTGGATACAGTTTAGAGGAACGGCCATCCACAACAACAGAAATGTTCCTGTTGGAGAGAAAATTTGCTGTCCAGGTACAAAGTTTTGGTGGTAGGCCATAGGCCGGAAGTTTATTAAGCAGCGCTGCGTGCCAGACCTGGTCAATTGCTTTGGATATGTCTAGAGCAACAATCTGAGATTCACCGTGTAGTTCCATAGACTTGTTCCAAGAATGGGTGAGAAAGGAAAGGAGGTCGGCAGTCGATCTGCGCTGACGGAATCCATACTGCCTGTCGTGGATTAGACTGTGTTTTTCAAGAAATTTCAGTAATTCGGTGTTTATATACTTTTCCATCACTTTAGAGACGACTGAAAGGAGAGAAATAGGCCTGTAGTTGCCTGGAAGCGCTTTGGATCCTTTCTTGGGGATGGGTTGTACTCGAGCAGTTTTCCAGTTACTAGGGAACATGCCTTTATTGTAAGATATCTGAAACAGACGAGTCAGAACAGGAGCAAGTTCTGGTGCGCAATTTTTGAGAACAATTGCTGGGATCTCGTCAAGGCCAGAGGCTTTCCTGATATTAAGTGAAGAGAGCATCTTTCGTACCTTTTTAGTTTTGAAAATGATATCCATCATTTTATGTGCGACATTGGCGACTGTTGGTGGTTGAACATTTGGAGGTGGGTTGAGAGTAGAATTGCTGGAGAACAACGAAGCAAAAAGTTCAGCCTTGCCCAGGGCGGTAGAAACAATTTCATCCCCTAAGACAAGAGGTGGGAACGTGCTTTTGCAGAAATTATTCCCAATAGATTTAGCAAGAGTCCAGAAGGGTTTGCTGCCGTTGGAGCTTGAGAGGACTTTGTTTTTGATGTGGTTATTAAACGAGTTTTTTGCCTCAGAAAGAATGCGGACATAGCGGTCTCTTGCGTCGTTAAATGCTTGACGATTTTCTTGACTGGGATTGTGTAGAAGCGTTTTGTGAGCTTTGATCTTTTCAAGTCTGGCCTTGTCACAGGATTTAGAGAACCAGGGCTTTTGAGTGGCTGAAGAGGTTTTCTGTGTACGTGGAATAAATAATTCCATGCCAGCTTGGATAATTTCGGTGACGTTTTGTGAGATATCAGAGGGGTCAGGATGAGAGAAGCAGACAGACGCCCATGGAAATGAGGAAAAGTAATCCCGCATTTCTAGGGGGCCTAGTTCGCGGTCATTTGAAGAAATTCTTTCAAAATTAAAAAGTCGAGATCTCCTCATTAATGCATTTTTTAAAGAAAATTCATTAAAAGAAATGATGTAAAAATAGCTAATAAGTGAATAAGAAAATAATTTTTGGTTGATGGCTTGAGTTTGATTAGACAACTTGACTAAACTAAAATAATAAAGTAATTGCCAGCTGCTTCAACTGCATACAAACACAGAGATTGCTTATACACTCAGTGATAGTACACTGATATTACGCATGAATCACTGTCAATTATAAACCAGAGACTATAAGTCGTGTTCTAATAGAAACAAAGATTTCTTCTTAAAACTTACATATAAGACTGTTAAATGTCACCGAGATGTCTCGGGATTAGTATATTAACTGTACTTTTATCTGTTATTGCTTGTTCTTTATTTACAAAACGATGTAAAAATAGGTAACTGAATAAGAAAATAATTTTTGTGTTGATGGCTTGAGTTTGATTAGACTGCTTTACTGAACTAAAATAATACAGTAACTGATAGCTACTTCCATCCACACATGTCAAGTACTAATTGCCACACCCCAAACCGTGGATATCCAATTAAAAAGGTATACAGACAGACAATGTTTGTAATATATATCATAATGTATGTGAGTATAGCCTGCATGCAAGAAGGACTACTACTAGTACAATGAGGTAAATCGGCTGATCAGACAGACAGGCAATTGTGATCTGGGTATTCAGTTGACACAAACTTCTCAGATAAAAATATCTAATGCAGCTTATACATTCAATAAATGTTAAATGACTTAGGATTGTCAAATTTGTCTGGGCGACAAAAATGATCACATTTTAGATGGTTATTTGCTTACCTGTTTAATTGCTTATCCATAACCCAAATTAGGGTGAATAGAGCAACACTCAGTGTGCAGGATTGTGAGTTTTTAAGTGACCTAATCCTCAGATGTTTGGCAGACTAATTTTTAAAAGACCTATTGTCTGATTTTCACATTATTGATGCTGTTGAATGCAGCCATGTTGAATCTTGTAATAAATATCATTGTCACTTAATGCTGCCGCACCTATTTCAAAATTCTTGAGTACACTTTCAATACAAGAATTACAGTATATTTTTATTAAGTATGCAGCACAACTTTCAAACAGAAAAAAGTGCCCCAGCTGTACTGTTTACATATGGATGAGTTACACATAAAATTATTACATAACCCATATAAAGTATATCATACAGGCTGTAGGAAACTGTTGAAATCATTGAATAAAATAAAAACACTTTTCTAAAACGTATTTAATTCCATCTTTTTTTTAAATATCTGATCATATTCAGTTAAAAAAGAAAATAAAGTGGCAACAAAGAAAAGTAAAAACACAATAATATTATTGTATATTTCATTCACTGTTTAACAGAAATAAAAGGAAGACAGTATTCTAAAGCATTTTATTTTAATATTATAATTTATATCTTTGTACACACTTCCCACAGGGCTGTTTTACTAAGCAGTTCGTTCTGGTGTCTCCCATATTACTATTTGTGAAACCAGTTGCTGAAGAATTATATAACAGAAACAAAAAGCTTTTCAAAATATTTGAAAAAATATAAGCTAGATTTATTTTACACTATTTTACCACAATTTTTGCAGTGATTTTTCATCATGCGCGCAGGGCCGTCTTTACCGGGGGGTTTAAGGGGTGCGTGGCACCTGTGCGCAGGCCGATTGTCTTATACCTGCACATACCATGTATAATATGCTAGTTTTGAAAATTACTAACACACAGGCGCCACCCGCTTGAAACACGTATCTACTCACCAACACAATACAAATATGTAGTCGACAGCACATCGCACATCAAGCGTAATTTATTGACCTTGAGTGTACCCTTATCCTGTACGTAATAAGAGTGATTTTCTTTTGTAGTGCAACTGTTACGCTTGCTGTGATGGCAACTGTACTTAAAACCTGTAATTACAACATGGAATCTCTTAATTCTTTAGTAATAAGAACTAATATTTCTGAGCTTGTTTATCTGGCACCGACATCAATAAGTGTTGTGATGAATATACACGACGAATTGAGAACCTTCTCCTTTAACAACTGTGTGCTATAATTATAATCTGTGTGAGATATTTTATTGTGTTTTGTTTGGTTGTTATTGGTAGATGGCCGAATTAGTGGGTCGTAAAAAGAGACCATCGGGTGTTTAAAATCGAAAAAGAAAACTGGAGAAAAAAGGTAAAAATGAAAAAGCAGATGTCTCTGATTGACAGTTCTTTTCGACCCGGTAAGTTTATTTTACTTACGTGTCCTTCGGTTTAGAACAAAATCTATGTTCAATTGGATATCTTTGTTTCTGGTATCTATGATGACTGGATACGTAGAGAAAACATTTTAAAATAAAGTTAATAACTTAATTTACTTACCAGTTAATTATTAGGTATAATATATGAAGCCTTAGTCGGTTTGGCTCTATGTCTGTCTGTCTTGTATCTGTAAGATTGTTGTAGTGAATAAACGGATGAATATCAATTTCAATTCATTAGACTTTGTAATACTAGTCACTAGTATTGCATTTGCAATATTTTTTAACTGTGAGGATTTAAGTTTTGCTAGCTACCTACCCAAATTGTTGACTTAGAGTATTTTGAATTTCAGGCACATCTTCATCAACGTCAACTGGACAATCAAAAGAAATACCTACTTCAGAAGAGGCACGTACTTCAGAAAAGACACCTACCTCAAGGGAAGGGACACCTATTTCAAAAGACACAACCCTCTCTAGTACCTTGCATACTTCAGATGAATCAATCGTGACCTCTGAATTTCTATCGGATGCATGATTTTCTGAAAATATCACGAATGCTCCTGCTCTCTGACCACAAATAATACCTGATAAATCAAGATTATTTTTAACAGACGACAGACCAGTTCAGATTAAAATATCTACATATCCTGCTGATAGCGACAATAGGTCATTTAATGGTACATATATTACAGTAAAAAGTTACAACATAACGAAATTATTCGCCGTGGTTGGCTTGGTTATTCAAAATCTACAGATTCTGTATTTTGTTTTCACTATAAGCTTTTTAATATTAATATCACTGCGTTTAATGGTCACCCTGTTTTTTAAGACTAGAAGCATTTATCGAGAAATTTAGAGAGACATGAAGAGTTCAGGCGAGATGCTTTCCTTCAAAGATATTTAGATCTAAAAAATGTCTTAGTAAACAGTGAGGCAGTAGACTCTGTTAATCAAGCTCAAATAGACCATGACAAAAAGAAGTGAGCGGCAGTTTTGGAGACCATAATCGAAAGCATAAAGTTTTTATTCAAAATTCAGCTTTTAGAGGATCTACTGAAAAATTGTTCGAATCAAATAATGGAAACTTTCTAAAGTTAGTAGAATGTATTTATAACTTTGATATTATACTATCCGAACACATTGCTCGAATTCAAAGTTCTCAGCATCACATGCCCCATTATCTTGGCCATAATATTTAAAATGTATTGCTTAATATAATTTCTGAAAAAAATAAAACTACTATAGTTGATCTTTTAAAAGAATCTAAATACTATTCTGCGATTCTAGATTGCGCACCTGATGTCTCATACAAAAAAGAACTTACTGTTATTGTAAGGTTTGTTTATTTTAACCCGTCAACAAAACTTGCTGAGGTAAGAGAACATTTTTTAGGTTTTTTACCTGTAACTGATACTACTGGACAACGGTAGCAACTTATTTGTTAAGATTTTTAAAATCCTGCAATATTGAACTAGAAGATTTACGAGTCCAAGGATATGATAATGGGGCAAACATGAGAGAAAAAAATAGACCTCCAAAAAATATATATTGCACATCAATCCTCGTGTGTTTTACGTTCCCTGTGCTGCTCACAGGCTTAATTTGGTAGTAAATGATGCTGCTAAAAGCTGATTAGAAATATCAAACCTTTTTCTATTGTTCAGGAAATATATGTATTTTTTTCGGCATCAACTTCACGCTGCGGTGCCATTATGAACCAGATACCTACTTTGACATTAAAGCCTCTTTCAAATACACGATGGGAAAGTAGAGTTGATGCTCTAAAAGCTGTTCGCTTTAATATGGATAAAACTTACTATGCATTATACTCTATTTTTATCAATGACAAGTATGACAGTGACGCAATAAACATGGCGAGTTCATTAATGTCAAAACTAAAGACTAGGTCTGTATGTTCAGTTGTAATATGGTACATTTTATCCAAAATTAATACTGTAAGCAAAACTTTGCAAAAGTCAGACATTATTCTTTCAGAGGCGGTCAAAATGTTCGATCTGGTCAAAAAAGATTTAGGTATATACCGCACAGACAGTGCATTTGAATAATTGCTACTCGATTCATAATTAATTGTTGAAGATTTAGAATCTGAATATGAATTCACTGAAACTGCTCGTCCACGTCCCCGAAAAAGACATTTTAATTACGACGCTGCAGATGAGCCCATATTACACCTAAAAACAAAATTTAAAGTAAATTTTTGTTTTTCGCTACTTGATCTTACTGAATACAAACATATATGAAAGATTCGATTTATTAACAACACAAGTTTTCATATTTGCAAAACATTGACTGTTGCAGAGACCAAAAAAAGCACAATGTGTCAACCTAGAACAAAAGTTGACACATGAAAATAGATTGGATATTGATGGGGAAGATCTATTTAATGAGTTAGAACTGCTGCCTTTATATTTTATAAATCAAGACACAACTCCACTCGATGTATTAAATTATATTTATTCCAATAATTTAATGCCCGTGTTTCCTAATGTTTCAACATCTTAACGTATAAACTGTCAGAAATATTGAATTTGATGTTTGAAAATGTACATAACTTTACTGTAGTGTGTAATTATTTAAAAAAATAACAAAAATGGAACAAAAATTATTATTATTTTTTGTTGACAAAGGGGGCGCAGGCTAATTTTTGCACCCAGGCCCAATATGGTTAAGACGGCCTTGCATGTGCATAATATGTGTGGGATGTTTAACTTCTATTAAAGTATTTTGCGTGATTATTGGATATAACAGCTGCGCAGCCAAAATGTATGAACAAAACATAGTTCACTGAGTAAATATTGGAATATGTGATGAGCACTGATAAGTACACTTGGTGAACCTAAATCACCACAACACATCTTTTTAAAGACCCGACGATCGTTCCACTAACAAAGTGAGCGTCCCCTGTGGGTCCGGGGACTAACTAAAAGAATAGGCCCAAGGTAACTCCTGCCTGTCGTAAAAGGCGACTAATTGGAATCAAACACTGGTGGGGGTCGTGTCCATGTGTGCCTGGAGGGAGGCGGATATCTCTGTGATATCCCCATGATACACCGTTCCTCCAAGTTAGCGTCATCAGAGGAGGAAAAATTCTAAACTACTTACAACTAACATCACCTTTTATACTACGTCTTAGGTAAAGACCGACAAAGAGATGGACGAAATCGCAAGCAAATGTTTTTTGTATTGTATTTTAATTGCTGGACGGAGTTTTTGAACTCCCGTTATAACTTTACCTGACAAGTTTCGGAATATCTTCTATGTCAAAAAGAGTGTGTAAACAAAGGGCTATAAATCAATGGCAGCGTTCGGTTTAAGAAACTTTTTATTTATTTATTTATTTATTATTGCCTTAGGAATATAAATACCTCCATACGCATCTAGTTTCGCTGGTTGTCTAACTTTTTTAATAAGTTTCAGATTCTCTTTATCTATGTGTTGATTATCATCCCAAATATTTTGTGCCACACATGACTTGTTTAGACTACTGTATCTCAGCTGTGCCAGATACTCCTCGAATCTGGTTTCAATGGTTCTTTTAGTCTGCCCAACGTATTTGAGATTACAATCTTTACAACTTATCTCATGGATACCCGACATTTCAGTGGCTTTATCTTTCGTATTACCTAACAAATTTTTTAAATTATTTTTTTGATGAAAAAGTTACAAATTAGCTTTCTTAAAGATGCTCTTGAGACCCCTTGTGTTAGCGCTTCCACGCCACTGGTATATTTTAGAATTCAAATGTTATTTTATCTGTATGCGCTTGCGCATTTTTATTTAACACAGATTATAACGTCCATTAAAACGTTAAGATGTGAAGGTGTAGTCTATTTCTATTTTTACCATTTTCACAAGGAAATACAATCTATTAATTCTATTAAAAGCAACCAGCATCATCAACATATTATTTTGGTCCTTCGGCCGCATATCAATTGTGAAGTTACAACAAGTACAATTAGAAAGAGAGTGAAATCAAAAATATTTGAGACGCCATCAATTTACAATTTCCAAGATTTATCATATCAGTACAAGCGTCCAGTTGAACAGTGGGCAGAAACGCCGCTAGTCAGAGACGAAGATACATTTGCACGATTGTACATCCAAGTTCAGTAATCTGCTTCCAACTGATAACCGAAAGAATATATTTATCTGCAAGAAATTAATACAATTAAATCCTGTTATACTGTATCCTTTTATCATCTATTAGTATTAGTATTCCTTCAAGAGTTACAGGAAGTAAGTACATATAACTCAATCTATGTATGATAATTGATAATTCAATTAAAACAATTTATCTGATTTTTATTGTAAAAAACAGTACAGGTCATGTTTCATTGGGTTTCGTTCTAAATTTCCATTTAGCAATTTAACGATTTCCAACCAAAATATTGGTAACACAAAAACTATTAAAACTCCATTTCTTCCTTTTCTGGCGATTTTTCTATTATAAACATGATTATTGCAGAATCATTGAGAAAAAGGGGTGCTTTAAAAACTAAATTAACAAATACTGTAAACTTTCTTGATGACTTACAGAAGGGAGAAATAACTGTCACAAAAATATTATACAATGAATTGAGATCTAGGTCTGTTTCACAAGAAGGATTATTGGGTGATTTTAACAAAACACAGAGCTTTATCGAAATTAAGTGTGATGAACAGGACCTCGAATCAAACTATAAAGAGAGGGATTGGTTTGAAACAAATTATCATAGGTCAGTGGGTATACTTGACAGCCTTTTATAACAATTTTCTAAAACTGAGGGTAGTATAAGGGGTACTTCTGAGACAGAGCAAGGTCAGAGTGATAATGTTGCAATAGTTGAGGATGCAAATGCATTTAAAACTGAATTGAAATTACCTACAATAAATTTAGCTATTTTCTCAGGTTCATACACGAATTGGCTGGAATTCAGGGATTTATTCATTTCATTAATTCATGAAAGTAAAAGCATTTCAAAAATACAAAAATTCCACTATTTAAGGGCATCCCTACAAGGACCTGCTGCGCAAATTATCAAATCCATTGAATTTTCAGCACAAAATTATGACACTGTGTGGGAGTTACTATGTAACCGGTATCATAATAGTCATTTGCTAGTCCACAACCACATTAAGGCAATCTTTGAATTATCATGTATTACAAAAGACTGTTCTGCAGCATATAGGCAGATGGTTGATGAAGTATCAAAACACCTACGATCGCTAGACATTCTACAATCCCACCAAGAAATATTTGATGCTCTTATTGTTTACATTCTATTAAATAAATTAGATATAAAAACTATAAGGGAATGGGAAATGAACAATCAGGGCAATTCTGTTTCTTAAGCGCAATTTAAACAATTTTTGAAAAATAAGGCTGATGTTTTAGAAACGTTAGAGTCAAGAGCCTTCAAAGCCACAGAAAAAAGGGATCACACTGTCAAGGTATCAAAAATTAAATCATTTTCACTTAATGTAGCAACATGCAACTATTGTAAGCAAGCTCATACGATTTACAATTGCACAGACTTTCTCAATTTGTCAGTGGATAATAAGATAGAACAAGCGAAATGTTTAAATTTGTGTTACAATTGTTTAAGAACAGGACATGGGAGTAAAACTTGCACTTCTGGCAACTGTAGGAAATGTAAATGTAGACACAACACATTATTGCATCGTGATTCAAGGCATTAACTACAGAAAATGTAACAAATAAGTCAACATTCAGCGCATGTACTCAGATAAAGGGGCAGGTTTTGCTCGCAACTGTTCAAGTTGTTGTACATGATAGGTTTAAAAAACCTCACCTTTGTCGAGCAATGTTAGATTCAGGTTCACAGTCTAATTTTATGACTATGAAACTTTGCAATAAATTGGGTCTTCAAAAGACAAATACAAACATTTACATAATGGGACTGAATCATGTTGCATCAAATATCAAACATGAATGTAATGCTCTAATAAAATCTAGAAATTGTAGTTTTCAGGCAAGCATTTCCATGTTTGTTGTAGAAACCATAAGCGGGAGTTTAAACTCTTGTGAATTAGATTTATCAATGTTAAAGTTGCCATCGAATATTACACTTGCTGACCCTCAATTTGTGTCAGGAGAAATAGATTTACTATTTGGAGGCGATCTTTTCTGGAGAACCTTGCAAGATGGAAAATTACAACTGGGTACCAATAAACCAATTCTTCAGAATACACAATTAGGATGGGTAATTGCAGGAAGCCTAGAGCCCCCTTCGCATAATCAGACACTTGAATGCCACTTTTCTAGAACAGTTGATATACATAAACAGTTACAAAGGTTTTGGGAAATCGAAGAATATACAGCACCATTTCCATATATTGAAACTAAGAAATGTGAAGACATTTTTGAGAGGACAACCTATAGGAATTCTGAAGGAAGATTTGTTGTAACTATACCGTTTAAGCAAAATCCAGCTATATTAGGCACTTCAAAGGAGCAAGCCTTGAAGCGATTATTGAATCTTGAAACCAGATTTGAAAAACAACCTCAATTTAGAAATATGTATGTGACTTTTATGCAAGAACATGAGAAGCTAGGTCACATGTCCAAGTCTGACTGTGACGACTCAGGAAATGGTTACTATTTGCCTCACCATGGCGTCTACAAGGAAGACAGTTTAACTAGCAAGCTCAGAGTTGTATTTGATGGATCAACCATTACTAGTAATGGAATTTCTATGAATGACATTCAGCATACAGATCCAAATATGCAACAAGATTTATTATCTATACTCATTCGCTTCAGAGAACATCAATATGTTTTTACCGCAGACGTATCGAAAATGTACAGACAGATTGAAGTTAGGAAAGAAGACAGACAATTTCAAAAAATACTATGGAGACCGAACAGAAGTCAGGACATACAAGAATATAAATTAAACACTGTGACTTATGGAACCAGGGCAGCACCATATTTAGCTATAAGATGTGTTAAGCAGTTAGCAATTGAAAGTGCAGAGAAGTATCCCCAGGCATCAGAGGTCATAGGAAGAGACTTTTATGTAGACGATTTGATATCCGGTTGTAAAGACATTGAATTGGCTACAAAACTAACAAGAGAAATATCTTTTATAATGAATTCTGGATGTTTTGAGCTACGAAATTGGTCGTTCAATTATTCAGAAATATTAAGTGAGGTAGATATAGAGAAACACTCATCGCAACTACAAGGTTTTAAGGAAGATAAGTATAAGACACTTAGATTGCAATGGGCAAGTAAAACTGATAACTTAAGCTATTCAATTAAGGGTACTTACCATTCTATTGTTACAAAGAGATCAGTTTTGTCAGAGGTTTCTCAGATATTTGACCCACTTGGTTTGTTAGCACCATGCATCATAGTAATAAAGGTATTATTACAACAATTATGGACTTTCAAACTGTCATGGGACGAACAGTTACCATACAATTTGCAACAAAAATTGAACACTATTAGACAAGATTTAACAATGTTAAATGATCTTAAGATAAAGAGACATGTTTTATGTAAAGATTTTACTGTAGGCATATGGGTCATGTATATATGCAAGAACTATTTCATCCAATGGAGAAATCTATGTCAATTTAGTAGGTGCAAAAACAAAGGTGGCACCATTGAAGGCACTTACCATACCACGTCTGGAGTTATGTGGAGCATTGCTATTAACAAGAATAATGACCAAGGTAAAGGAAGCAATGACAATTGAAATTAAATGTTACTACTGGACAGATTCACAGATAGTACTGGCATGGTTAAATTTAGAATCTACAATGTTGCAAATCTTTGTTTCAAACAGAGTGTCCGAAATTCAAACAATCACAGATGTAACCTCCTGGAATTACGTGAGTACCAATGAGAATCCAGCTGACTTATTATCAAGAGGCATTAAACCATGTAATATAATGCAGAGTTCAGTTTGGTGGCATGCATCAGATTGGTTAAGCAAGAATGAAGAATTTTGGCCATGCAGGTTATCTAAAACAGGGTTAGATGATATACCAGAGTTGAAAAGGGAAACTATATCCTTTGTATTACAAACGACTTCAGAGTTTGATATTTTTGAAAGGTACGCTTCGTTCAAGAAGTTACAGAGGATCACTGCACTTTGTTATCGATTTATAAATAACTGCAGAAACAAGGAAAAACAACTAGGTGTAATCACTGCAAGGGAATTAGAGGTGACAGCAAACAAGCTTGTGAGATTAGCACAACAGCAAGTCTATTTTAACGAATTTCAGGTGTTTACAAACTCAAAATTAAAGTACAATGGCAATCTCTTGAGTTTGACTCCTTTTGTTGACAAAGAAGGTATCATAAGAGTGGGCGGAAGATTGGCAAATTCATCATTGGAATATAACCAAAAACATCAAGCTGTATTGCCTTTAAGGCACATTCTTAGTTCACTTATATTTAGAGATATACATTAATCATTGTTACATGGGGGTCCACAGTTGATGCTTTTCACTTCAAGAGAAAGGTATTGGATAACAGGTGGAAGAACCTTAGCAAGAAAAATTGTAAGAACATGTATCACATGTTTTAAGGTAAAACCGGCAAGTAAGGTACCAATTATGGGAGACTTACCTCTATACAGAGTAACACCAGCTCTTCCTTTTTCTGTCTCGGGCACTGATTTCGCTGGACCTTTCTATGTACGCGAAAGGTTGGGCCGAGGTATTAGGAAATTTAAGTGCTATGTTTGCATTTTCATTTGCATGACTACAAAGGCTGTACATGTAGAACCAGTATCTGACCTGACAACCGACTCATTCATGTCAATATTAAAAAGGTTCATCGCGAGACGGGGTAAGCCATCTCATTTGATTTCTGATAACGGCACCACCTTTGTTAAGGCTAGTAAAGAATTATCAGAATTGGGAAAATATTTGTTGGAACATAATAAACAATTAACAGAGAAATCGGCAACTGAAGGGATTACTTGGAGTTTCATTCCTCCAGTTTCACCTAATTTCGAGGGCTTATGGGAGTCGGCAGTTAAGTCAATGAAGCATCACCTAAGGCGGGTTTTGATTAATCAATGTTTAACTTTCGAAAATGTTTAAACGTTACTTGTGATGATTGAAGGAATATTAAATTCCCGTCCTATTTGTCCAATGTCCAATGATCCAAATGATTACTCGTCCCTTACCCCTGGGCACTTCCTAATTGGCAGACCAATAGTATCATTACTAGAACATAATGTGGAGAATGTTAAGCAAAATCGATTGACAATTCATAAACAGTTGCAGCAATTAAGACAGCAGTTCTGGAGAAGGTGGTCAAGAGAATATCTGACTCAACTACAGGTTCGTTCAAAGTGGATAAAGAATCCAGAGTGTATTGTGGAGGGTGCATTAGTTTTATTGAGGGATGAAAACTTGCCATCTACACAGTGGCGCCTGGGTCGAGTAATTAGCAGACATCCTGGTTCAGATGGAGTCACTCGTATTGTTACAGTGAAGACGGCCAATGGTGTCTTCCGGAGAGCAGTTTCCAAAGTGTGTCCGCTACCATTGGAACCAACAATGGAGATGGAACAAGCCAATTCCACAACTGGGAATGAAAGATGAAGATAATATGCAGTGTTAAGCAGCATGTATTTTCTTTAGTCCAGAAATTTACAGACTATTCATACTTGTGTGAATTTGTACTTACCTGTACATTACATTATCAGTTAATATTTAAAGACCATAAGTCTTTCAAGGCGGGCGGCATGTTAGCGCTTCCACGCCACTGGTATATTTTAGAATTCAAATGTTATTTTATCTGTATGCGCTTGCACATTTTTATTTAACAGAGATTATAACGTCCATTAAAACATTAAGATGTGAAGGTGTAGTCTATTTCTATTTTTACCATTTTCACAAGGAAATACAATCTATTAATTCTATTAAAAGCAACCAGCATCATCAACGCCTTGTGATACTCGGTTCAAATGGTAGGCAAACAAACGTTTTTTCTATTTTATCTTTCCTGAATTAGCAGAATCCACAAAATTCAGTAAAGATAAAATAGAGAAAAAATTTGTTTGCCTACCTTTTGAACGATGTAACACAAGGGGTTTCAAGAGCATGTTTAAGAATCCCGACTTGCAGCTAACTTTTTCCCCAAAAAATAATTTAAAAAATTTGTTAGGTAATACGAAAGATAAAGATAAAGCCGCTGAAATGTTGGGTATCCATGAGATCAGTTGGAAAGATTATAATCTCAAATACATTGGGCAGACTCAAAGAACTAATGAAACCAGATTCAAGGAGCATCTGGCACAGTTGAGATATGGTATTGTAGACAAGTCATGTATGGCACAACAAATTTGGGATAATAATCACCACATACATAAAGAGAATCTGCAAGTTATCACAAAAGTTAGACAACCAGCGAAACTAGTTGCTTAGAAAAGTATTTATATTTCTAAGGCAATAAAAAATAAATAAATAAAAGTTCCTTAAACTGAGCGCCGCCATTGATTTATACTCTCTTTGACATAGAAGATATTCCAAAACTCGGCAGGTACAGTTATAATGGGAGTTCAAAAACCTCGTTCAGCAATTAAAATACAATACACATAACATTTGTCTGCGACTTCGTTTGTCTCTTTGTCGGTCTTTACCTAAGACGTAGTTAAAAGGTGATGTTTAGTTGTAAGTAGTTTTGAATTTTTCATCCTCTGATGATGCTACCTTTATTAGAGAAATGATGGTCAGGCCTTTGAAAATATGTGTTATGGTGACTTGGGTTCTCTAAGTGTACTTAACAAAACATAGTATTCACCATTCAGGTAAACTGTAGCCACTCAGCTACACAAGATATTAATTTACTTGTATAGTACCCTGGTATGGATGATTCAGGCAACAGATTCAATATAAATTTTCAAACTTTTGATAAGAATTAAAATTTGAAATTCAATAGGTCTTTCAAACCAAAATATCTTCAAGATGATGGTACCTCTGGTTATCACGGAAACATCAATCTATTAGGTTGTTTTAAATGGAATTGCCTATTTATTAATGCATTTTTCAATTTCCCATAAAATTTTAAGGTAACCTTGCATTTCCCACAACATTCATATTCACTTCCACGATATTAGTGATAATAATTAAGAATCTGAAAGTTTGCAAAACTGTTATGAAAAAGTCAAAGCATTTTTTTTAATCGAGAGAGCTTGGAAAACATATACGTGTACAAAAACTTAGTTCAAGATTCAAACTAAATAATCTGAAAAATCTCAAATGTAATATCTTATTTTATTATTTGATTGGAATTGTTACACTACATTAGATTTTCCTATACATTCCTAACAGTTCTTCAGTAAATACTGCTTATTAATTTTAAGCAAAATTTCCATCAGGTGGGCGTGTAAAAATGATAAACAAATTGTTAATTCTTAAAGACAGTTTCATTTTCAGTTCTGATTGTCGTAAAGTTTATTGTAGCGATTGAGTTCTGATTGTTAAAAATTGTTGTTGGTGAAAGAGCTCTCAAAGTACCTTCAATGAAAAAAGCAGAATTCTGACACATTGAAGCAACTTTTCAATGTCTAAAACCTTATCCCTCAAAAAGCACATCATAGTTCGCTCACATATCGGGCTGTTAGTTGTTGTCCTTCAAAAAACCAAACAAACTGAATTGGTAGAACATTTTACATATCACCATGATAATTTGTAAAAAAATAAAAAATATATTTTTATTGTTCCGGTTATTTTATAGGTTTCAGTTTGTTTCATATAATCACAACACTAAGTGTGAGAGAGAGATGAGACTCACTATTGAAAATCAGGTCTGATAAAAATATATGCACTCTAAGAGGCGATAAAATAATTTCAATTTCTTTCATTTATAGATCTGGGACACTAAAATTAAACCATACATGTATATTCGATGACTTAGTATTGCCATATTATGCATATAATGTTCTGAGATTAAATGATGCACATAATGCTTAACCGAATAGTGACAAATCATCTGGCTGGAGGGGTTAAACCTGCTAAACAAGTTATAACCAGTGGAAGGAGATGAAAGAAATAAAAGAAATCCTCTAAACAGGCTTCTGCCATTAATTTGGGTGTAATGGACTTATTGATCCAGAGGATCCTGTTCGAACATAAATACCATCCATATATGCGTGCCATATTGGGAAGCTTTTAATTTTGTGAATGTATGTTAACTAAACTCCAAGATGATCCTAGCTTCATCTCCAAAATCATATGGGCAGATAAGTCACAGTTTCCAAGACTAATAGAGTAATTAATCAAAAAATTTACACCACCGGGCAAGTAGCAATCCTCATATTATATTAATGCATGCTTTTAATAAAATTTTCAATTCAACGTTTACATAATAATAATATTAATAAATGATCACAATTTAACTGGTGAAGTGTATCTTGGAAATTGCTGGTACCAAATGGATGGAGTCTACACATTCAAATTCTGAGGTTTATGAGAAACTGTCACATATTTTGAGTCTTGCTGGTTTGGATATAATAGTTCATGTAGATGGCCACCAAGTCTTCGGACCTGACTCCTATCAATTTTCCGCTCTGGGATTTACATAAAAAAATAAGTGTATGCCCGTTCAGTTGATACACAAAACGAATTGCTGAAGAGAGTAGTTAGAAGTTTGATTAATTGCATATCAATCAGCTGGTGAACGTGATTCATAGCAGCATTTTAAACTGCTTATAACATAGTAGACATCACATAGAGTACATTATTTTATTGATCATGCCTTCTGTCTACATCTATAAATCCATTATTGATGAAATTGGGTGGTAGTTAATTAATTTTCTTCATAGCTTACAACTTGCTATGTTTTCCCCTTTTACATGGCTAATAAAAGCAGTATGTGCCCTTGCAATATTTGAAAAAATTGTTGCTTAGCGTGGATACAAAATTTAATAAACTACAATATTTATGAACCACCATTTTGCTATTCTAATTCTCTGTGTATTGGAGGCTCTAAATTAATAATTAATTTGGTCAGAATAAAAAAAAAGTGGTATTAACTGCAGAACTATGGTAGCTAGGTATAAAGAAACCTAATGTATTTCAATAGATAATAAAAATGGCTATGTGATCCTGTAATAAAATACAGGATATTCTGTTTGAAAATTTCGAGATTTTTTAACCATGGATATACAATTAAAGATGGGCAATGCAAAGTGAATGTAGTCTGAGTACAAGAGAGAGGGTAGCGACACAATGATGCAATTCGGTGAGCATTACCAGACTGTACTGTATGGTTAACACTGAAATGTGGACTACCCGTGTCTGTTCTTATCTAGGTGAGGTAACACGACCACATATTAGATGGGCGTCAGGTTATCTGTCTAATTGTGCATCCGTGCTATCCACTTTAAAATCAATTTCAAAACACATGTCTTCCAAATGTCTCAATTGCAAAAAATACTTTGACTTTTTCTTAAAAGTACTGCAAAATTTCAGATTCTTGACTATTTCCAGTTGACAGATATGTATGGTGCCATTAATCTGTCAAAAATTACAGAAAACCTCGACTATCCCAAAAATAGTTAAAAAGAAGAAATGTTGGTTTTTAATTTTACAGGTACCCAAAAACACAATAATATACACGTTTTCATTTTATATAACTGATCTGATTAGAGTTTATGGTATATCCAGATGTGCCACCATCTTAAATGATTTGTGTAAATCACCCTGTGTGGGTCGAAGAAATATGGTAAACATTTATAAACTGAATCTGACCTGAGCCAGCATGACCCAGTTTTTCTAGAACAAACCATATTGACCTCACCAGAGAAGAATTAAAAAACACTAGATCATGTATGTTGTGCATTAACTTTGTTTTTAAAGAAGGATAGAAACAGAAACAAACTTTTATTAATGAATGATGGTAGAATGAAATGCAAATAAAAGGCATCAAGCGTAGGTATATGTAAAAAAAATATATGAAAAACTAAAGATAGGTGCTGATATGAAAATAAGTAATGAATCAAAGCAAATTTAAAAAAATATGTAAAAATGATACAATTCTAATGTAGTAGATGTGATAGTTCTTTATTATAACAATTTGGATATATGGAAAACAAAGGACTAAATTTTGTTGTCAAAATACAAAAGCAAGAATTTTGGAGAAAAAAAAGTTCCAATTTAAAAACAAAATAAGGAATGATAGAAACAGATCGAGGTGTTTTACTGCAATAATAAAATTTATTCTTATTTAGAAATTTATAAAGGGAAATTTACAAAAATTACATAAAATTTCATGATTTGTAGTACTCAAATTACACATGATACATGAATGAAATTAAAATGAGGTATGACTTGAAATGATCTCAGATTTTGACTTAAGTACTTCAGAGCGTCAATCAATCAATTTTATTTCCTAGGTCTCCCAGCTGCCTTTTTTCCTCCAATAACCTGTTTGTCTTTTGTTTTATTGCTCAACAGTGGATGAACTTCTACACAAGAAATTATTAATTATTTATTTATACCAATATATAGATATAATTATATGAACTGATTCATAAAACTTAACAATACACTAAACATCTAAGCATAACAAAAGTAATTACTTATATATTCTAAAATATATCCTCTGTATCACATGCAAAACCTAAAACGAATTACAGAACGAAATCAGGATTTGTTACCTCCTTCACCAGTTGTCTGTAGAGGGATGTCAAAGGATTTGTAAGTTTTCTTTTTCTTGGGGGGTGGGGGACCTGTTGAAATTGCTGATGGTGTCAAGTTTGTATCTGTTGGTGTCCATGTATCTTCAGGGTCTTCGATCTGTAAAGTCATATAACACAAAAACCATTACTACAAATGTGTTAGGTTAATAACAGAACCAATATGCATTTTGCAACTAAATTAAGGTGCTAAACTATGTGACCAGATAGAACATGTCATGCATGAGTTCTGTATATGGTACTTAGCAATTATATCTGCTCACAGAGAATATGTTTGATGTACTTTAAAAAAGCATTAATTATGTTTCAAATCAACTTAGATCATCTATTCTATTCATTCTAATAAAAAAAAGTTAAACATAAAAATAAAGATTGCAGCAAGTGTAACTTTAACATCTTTATATTAACTAATATTTATTAAATCATCAGATAGCTGGAAATTAATGTAATGTATTATCATACCTCAGGAGCAATAGGCAAAAATTGTAGACAGTCATTGTTATCATTCTCTTCATCTGAACTGCAAAATGCTGCCACAGGTTCTATGGCCACCACGTCCACCTAAAATTGTTGAGTATATTATTGATTACTTCCACATCGTCAGTATGTGTGGAAGTATGGCATCGGTGACAAAAATTTCAAACATTTTTTCCACTTAAACGTTGTAAAAAGCATATAGAAAACATGATTTGGGAACGAAAATTTTGTATATATGTCGGTCTGTATGTCTGTTTGTTTAAATATAACTTTACAATGAATTGATATATTGTCTTCAAATTTGGTATACAATTAGTACCCGCCAAACGAACGGATCGGATTATTTTTGGGTAAAACCGCTCCAGGGGTTAGGGGATGAATAGGGGTGATTTGATCAATATTGATATTTTTTCGTTAAAACTTGAGTAACAGAACGTTTTAGGGTTTGTTCATTAAAAAACTTTTAATTTCATCAAACATCTGATATTCTGTGCTGAAATTAAATTAGGGGTTGAATGTGTGGGGGTGGAATATCGCTGAGAGAAATGTTGAATTTTTTTTTGCTAAAACGGCATAAAAAGTCGTACTATCTCAGAGGTTCGGAGTTCAAAGCAACATATTTGCTTGGGATCGTTTATAGTTCGGCTCGAAAAAAACATGGGTTCGCACACCTCTAATATATATATATATATATATATATATATATATATATATATATATATATATATATATATATATATATATATATATATATATATATATATAATGTGTGTGTGTGTGTGTGTGTGTGTGTGTGTGTGTGTGTGTGTGTGTGTGTGTGTGTGTGTGTGTGTGTGTGTGTGTGTGTGTGTGTGTGTGTGTGTGTGTGTGTGTGTGTGTGTGTGTGTGTACATTAATCAATGTAATTAAAAAAATAGTGCTGCAAATTGAATCATAACTTCCGCATAGCTGTAATAATTTATTCTCTTCAGAAAGACATTCTCATGGAATGAATTTGGGGCCCATGACTTGACCACAAAGAAAATACTTGATTTGTTACTTAACAAAGTTAGTTCAATGAAATGTGCCACAGAAGTTGACTCTAGAAAGACTATGCTCCAAAAAAATTCAAGTTCTAGCTTTATGAAACATTGAGATAGATATTTACATTTTCTTCTGGAAAATTTTTACAACTTTAGAAATAACAAAACTTTGTTAATAAAAGTTGGTACACACATTGCCTTTATAGACGATAGAGCAAACTGTACTTCAAGTTTTTAACTTTATTGTGTCACAGGCACTTTACTCTAGACAGGAAGAGGTAAACAGATCAGACAGTCTTACTAAACGACATTGCTAAATGCAGCACAAGGCAGGAATGGGTGCTTCAAAGAGCTATTATGAAATTACATTTATAGAAGTAAATTTAATTAATTTGACTTCCAAGTCTACAACTTTTAAATTAAAGGAGTTTAAATTAAAAAATTCGATTTAGCAAATGGTGTTTACATATAAAATCATACTGACCACAAAATTGCTATTAGAAATTAAGAAAGAAAGATTTAAGGAGAGTCAACTCTATCATAAATTATAAACTCATGCCAAAAGATGACTATTGTTCTGTTCATCTTAAAGTAAAAGTAAAGTAAAGCAGCTTTTATCTGTGATTGCGCATATTTGATGACAAGTTATGAAATAAGCTGAACAAGCTTAAAAAATATCTTAGAAGATCAATGACCATTATCTGGAAAAATAATAATTTTAAACATTTTGCTCATGTTATATCATGGCTGCAAGATCATATGTCATCTGTGTTAGATCCTTTTTTGTCATGTATGCACATTCGTAACTCCAAATCAAGTCAATGGTATGTTGTCCCATTAAAAATTGAACCCAAAATAACATACAAATTATAGTTTTTTTTAGCTTATTTACACCGTAGAATCAGAGGGACCTTTTTTTTAAAACTTATTGCAAGTTTTCTATTATTATTTATATAGATTCATAGAATCACGCTAATATACTAGATCAGGCTAATGCTGTGAAAACAGTTAAACATATTAACACACTTACTTCCAAATCTGTGTCTTCCTTGGCATCTCCACCACTGGCAACTGATTTATCCTCATCAGTTAAATCAAATTCGCTTTCTCTTTCTTCATATTCAACATTTTCATCTAGTTCTTTAAAATCAGGTGCAAATGCTGACCAATTCTCAACTTGGTTTTGGGCCCATACACTTACAACACCTGAAAATAAATTAAATAATCTAGCATATTTTGTTACATTACAAACCATAAAGGTAGCATTATTAACAACTAGTGTCAGAAACACCATTTTAGATGGCACTTTATAGTGATAATGAAGCTGTTAATTGTGGTTTTAAAAGAGAACTATTTTTTTTTACCACTGCCATCATTGTAATACTTTTGAGATAAATAAGCTACATGATAAAATAAATTGTCAAAATTACCTGATGAAATACTAGTTATTATAGGTCTAACAGGATGCCAGGCTACATCCAACAAAAGTTCACCTTTGGTGCCATGTAGAATTTTAACCAAATTACCAATTGACTTTTCCCAGATGTATAATGCATGCTGCCTCGCAGAACCAGCACAAATGTATTCACCATCGCCAGAAAAACAACACTTTTTCCACATTGTCCTAAGGAATTAAAGAAAATTAAGTCAAATGACAAATTACAGGTTTAGTTTGTAAAATAAGTTAGTAGTTAATTTTTTTTCAAAACAAGCTTTTCATATTTAGGTGTACTAAAACGAAAAAATAACCATATTGAATTATGAAAGTGCCACCTAGCCTACTGTATGTCACTCGTTAATAGCTTTCATTTGATAGCCACATCAAGCAGGGTTGAGAAAGAAATATTCCGCCATCTTATGCCGGACCCCCTTTTGAAATTATTAAAGCTCCACCTAGTCCATTAAAAAAAAAAAGGAAGAGGGAGGCAACTTCCCAGCATGATCCGCCTGCTGGGCATCACCTCCAGAGTCAGCGGCCCTAGTCCTTTCTCGTTTCAGTATAGGCAGGTAGGTAAGATAAGTTTTATTACATCGTTACATTTTAATAACATCATAGATCCCCTGCTTTATAAGGGCGAAATAGAATTTTGAACAATTTCAAAACCTTAACATTATACAAAGAAATTTTTATTAGCTTATAGGCTACCCAACTATACGAGCAATACATGGGAAGAGGCCCCAATCGTTTCTGATAATACAGAAGTCATTAAAAAGGTACTTTAATCTTTAACCTTGTATTCCCAGCATATAAGTTAGGCCACATGTTTCTGAATCTGAGTATAATATTGTGTATTAGCTAGGCCATCAAATTACTCAGGCCTCCTCTACAACCAAGTGTTGTAGTAGGTTAACATTATTCCCCAAGTCTAGTATGACTTGTGACACAGTATTTGGTAAGGTGCCCAATGTGTTACAGATATGCCTTCTTTGATTGGGAAAATTTATTCAATTCAAAATCCTGCGAGCAGGAGTGTCAACTACATTGCAAGCCTTACACATTGGATCACCTCTACCGATATGTTGCAAATGCACACCCATGTTGCCGTGGCTGCTCAGGAGAAGAGTGGTGTTCCTTTCTAGCTTGGTCTGACAGCTTTCCAACCAATTGTTGATATCTGGTATTAGTTCAAATAGGTACCTGCCTTTGTTGGAATTAGTTCATTCTTCTGGCCATTTCGTATATAAGATTCTTGCCATTTCTAGTTTTAGCACTATCCAGAGGCGATATGCGGCAGCTCTTAGTTCATGTCCCAGGAAGAAAGCTCCCCCATTGGCTTTTAGCGACTCTAGGGCCTGATCTCATTCAGGGTGAGGTGCAGTGGTGGTGGCACTTGTGTCAATATACAGAAGCTTTCATTTGGTGTGGATCGATATGCTCCGGTGACTGCACTGAGACAGATTGCCTCTGTGGACCTTAATAGTAGTTTGTTTATTGCTCGACTTATTCTATGTCCCCACATTTCAATAGCATATGACAAGATTGGTAAAATTGCACATGTGTAAATTGTCAACAGAGCTGGCTGGAAGCGAGTAATATTGGACCAGTTTTGGAAAATAATTATTCTAAGGGTTTGGAATATATTTCTACACTTGCAATTGATGTACTGTCTATGTCTACTGTAGTTAAGTTTTTCATCAATGTAGACTCTTAGGTATTTTGAGATGGGCCCAGTATCCAGTCTAAGTACTGGTTGTCTATTGTATGATCATTTAGAAAGGACGATGTATTTTGTCTTTTATTTAGAAATATTCGGCTTATGTTCTTGAGCCCAGTCTAACAGAATCTGGATGCACTGTTTGGCCTTTTTTTTTGTTCCCTCAGGGCTCGTCCGCGGCCCTGCCGCCCCGATAGCACCGCAACCCTTGGTTGATTGTGCATACCCTTAGTCTTGTTTGGCCTTACTTTCAAGATTGTTCTTATTATCAGCATAAATCGAAATAGCGACATCGTTAGCATACGCAATGACTTTTACTTTTTGATTTATATATATATATATATATATATATATATATATATATATATATATATATATATATATATATATATATATATATATATATATATATATATATATATATATATATATATATATATATATATATATATATATATATATATATATATATATATATATATATATATATATATATATATATATATATATTTACATCCTGCGGTGGATATGGCGTCAGTAAAAAGACAAGCTATATGGCGCCCACCAGAATTAACGCGAATATATAAATATATCTTTATATATTAATTTTTTCGTAACGTAAATTAGCAAACCAAATTTTAGTTAGCAAAATTTTTTTGTCAACATCCATTCTCCAGTGTTTATGATCTCCTTTTAAAAACAGAGCATATGAACTCCTTTACGTATATTCATCATTCAGACTACAGCGATATCAGCTCCTTATTGTATATATTTCCTAATCTACAGTGGATATGGCGTCATACATCGTTGCCACTTTATATAGATATACCTACTAAATACCTACATTGACAGGATAAAAGTATTAAGTTTAGAAGAGGGAATCAGGCATCTAGATAATATAGTTTCGGTATCAGCATCGCTGTCAATTAAAATCAGGGTAATTATTTTATTGTCAAACCAATTAGGTCATTATATTTCATTGCTCTTACTAATACATTTGCAAATGTTTTAGTCACTCCTTTACTTAAGTTTTGGGGAAATGATTTTATTAAACTTTAATTATAAGTTTTTTAAATTTCTCTTTGCATTGTCACAGTTACGGCAAGTAGCTTTAACATAAGCATACAGTTATAAGAAAACAGACGACTATATTATTCTTAGTGACCGCAAGACTGAAGCATCAGTTAAGGCAATTATTTATTTAGTTTTTTTTTACTTAACACAGTTAATCTAATTATGTTAAAATGTAAAATACTGTTCTATCAAAATAGCTATTTTTTAAAGTTCTACGTGATCTTGAAATCCAAGTCCCAAACCGTGTTCCCAAGCCATACTTTTTAAATATTACCTGTTACCTTAGTGAATTACCTATTTGCCACGTAAAACTTTTCATTATAAACTCAGTTTATTTAGTAGCTCTGATTGGGTAGAAGAGTGACTCAAAGAATACGGGTCCTTGTACAACATCCACTGATATTCCTTAAAAGTAAAATGCTTTTATGCTCCTCCCTTCAGAGGGGTGTAAAGCCGTTTGTAAATTATCATTTACTAATTACTCTTCCAAAAGAAAGGACTTCTGTGAGTGATAACTGTACATAGTAGTGGAAACACAGGCATATCAAATAAAGCAGGATGTATGTGTGTTTCATTAAATAACCTTGGAAATTATTATGCATATAAACCTATATAACCCCATTCATCGAAACATGTCAATTTGAAATCAAAATAAAGCTTGCCGAAAAACAGTAATTCTGCCTACAAACTTTGGCGCAAAAAACCCTAGCAGCTAAACTCATGTCGCTTATGCATCAGCAAGGAACCAAACAGACAATCGATCAAACCAAAAATGATTTCCACCAATCAGTAAAGGGCAAAGTCATCTCTTGTCCAAACAGTACCTGACGTTTCTGATTTATGACAAAAATTATAGGTAGAAATTTCACCAGCAGCTTGTTTCCTCCCCTGGCTTAAAATAATGGAGTATTCACAGTATTTTCGGGAAAAAAGGCTGATCTATTCACCGGTGTATTTGCTTCTAATTCCACGCTTATTTTGCAGTAAAAGCCCACCAACTATTCCAACTGTAAAGTCCAAATTTGGAGAAATATTATTTAGGCATCGCATTGTTAACCACATATTTGCAAATTATACATCAAAAAGGCATCAGGACCCAATGGAATCCCAGCAATAGTTCTTAAAATGTGAGCTCCTTAACTCATTCCAATTTTATGTCGGCTAAGTCCTATAAAATGGAGGAGTTCCATCTTCTTGGAAACAAGTTAGAGTTCAGCCTGTCTCTAAAGAGAGGGACAAATCCGATGTACGGAGTTATTGTTTAATTTTCATTCATCAGTTTTGTGATCGTCAATACAGCTCTTGTCAAAACTGATCTACTGGCGATATTCTGCCATAATTTGCTCTTTGGTGTTCTGCTTTAGAAAAAATTGGAGCTGGTCATGCAATTTCGTTGTACATTTCTAAAGCATCCGATCGCATCAGACATGCGGCACTCTTCAGTAAACTTTCATCATGCTGATTGCTTTTAGAACTATACCCTATCTAGTTTTCTGAATGAGTGCTGCTTGCATGTTGTTGTCGATGGTGTTTTATCAGATGAATTAAAAATTAATGCGGGTGTTTCAGAGTTCAATTTTGGCTCCCACACTTTTTCCTTTGCATATTAATGACCTGCCAACAACCAACAATCCAATCCACAGCTTCGCTAATGATAGAACTCTTTGCAGCATGTTCTCATCGACGCTCCCAATATCTGCTTTTAGCTCATTATCAATGAGATTTAAAGTAACCAACTCACAAAATAATGACCTGTCTAAGATTCTGAGCTGGGGCTCTGCAAATCTGGTTATGTTTAATGCCCGATAAACACAGAATTGCCTCTTCTCTGTAGGAAGAGTGACATGCAGGGCCAAGACATCCAGATGGCTGGCAAAATACTGCCCAAAAAGTCCACAATCTCTACATTAGGTATAACTTTTACACAGGATCTTTGCTGGCACCTACAAGTCTCAGCAGCAAAAAAGCTTATGTTTCTGTTTCACAGGAGCTTTTGATGCTGTATAAAGCACATATACGTCCATAGTTAGAGCACTGATCTCATGTCTGGGGTGCTGCCCCAAAGACAACCTTGTCCCTCATATATTCTTTTCAGAAACGAGCTGTTCGCTTTATAGGAGATTCATGATATCACAGGCAATCTCACTTCTCTCAACCACAAAAGAAAGGTTTGAGATCTCTGCCTCTTCTATCAATATTACTATCGACATTGCTCCTTAGAAATTGCTTCGTTGGTACATCCCCTTGTAACCTTTAATCGGCCAACCCGTTTTAGTCCAAAAACACACGCTACTAGTGTCAAATTATCTACTTGTTGAACGGTTCATTACGAATCTTTGTTCCTTCCTAGACCATCTAAGCTTTAGAATGCCCTCCCAGCAGGCATATTCCGAAGACATATAAGCTAACTATTTAAGAAGCGAGTAAACACCAATCTTGTGGCACAACAATCAAGTTCATGATGTCTTGGGGACACATAACTAGCTTTACCTTTCATGAACTCCATCGTAAACAGAAAAAAGCTTTAAATAAGGCTTCATTTAGTGGGAAGTGAATCTTCAAGCTTATGCTGATCAAAAATAGATACAGCTGGAAAATACTTAAGCAGCCCAATCTAAGTAATATTTAAGGCTAGATGTATTCTCACCATAATTAGAACCGCAGACCGGTTTAGCTCTAATTAGAGCTCATCAGTATGGTATACTAATTACAGCGAGAACAGACCTATGAAGTAATACACCTATGGTAGCATCCTAGGACATTGTGAGATGTACGACAGGTCACAATCTCGGTGTAGTACCAGGTAGTATGTTGTCACGACAGCTTCAAATAACATAAAATGTTGTACACAATCTCTACTTTATAATATTTTGTGTTATTTGGAGCAGTCGTGACAACATACTACCTGGTTCCGCACCGAGATGGCGACCCTGTCGTACATCTCACAATATCCCAACTATTATTATTAAAATTATTGGGACTGAAATAAAATAAATTCAATCGCTTTTAATGTGTTCTTTGTTAAATTAATTATGAAGTGTTGGAAATAGTTCAAATAAACTGGATTTATCTTCAAGCTGATACTCATCCTAAATATATTCAGTAGGAAGTTGTTCTATGATATGTATAAATATTTTATTTATTTGTTACTTTGACAATACATTATTAATTTTTATATGTTTACCTCTAAGCAAAAAATGGTTTGCCAATTAACACAATACCAAATTTTGCGAGATTTCGATATAAATGAATCAAGTTTTCAGGTTACTTAATTGTAATTAAATAAAACTTTTACAAAATTAAAAAGTTGGTAGCGAATTTTCGTTAAAATGTTTTTAATCTCAAATATGTCTCGTTTTTAAAAGGATGATATTTGGTTATCAGTATAACCTATATAGTACTAACAATGTACTATATTTCATTAAAATAGCTTTGTTGTTACAAAAAGTACAAACATTTTCCAAGAAATATAAACTTAAAAAAGTTCCAGAAAAGACTGGTCCGATTTTCCTGGCCAACGAACCTCTTCAAGCTATTTACACACCTGCCAAGATATAATTATTCACAAACAGCTTTAGAAGCAAAATTGAAAAACAATTTTTTTATGACAATTTGCAAAAATTACTTTTTACAAAAATTCACCATTTTTTTTACAGAAATTTTCTTCAGTAATGTTATACACTAAATAGAGTTTTCACAAAAATTCGACAAATTGATTTTACAATCACATACTTTTTTTACTAATTACCACCATATCACAAAAATCTTACAAAAAAAAATTTCTATGGAAACACCAAAAACATTTCTGGGACAACTTCTCAAATTCAGCCACTATTTGAGAGTGCCTGTATATGGCAGCTCGATTTTTTCGACGAGCAATAAAAACAAAAGGCTCTCTGAATAAGTCATTTCCATAGGGCTTTGCTGTCTATTGGTAAAACACCATATCACAATTTGTGATACGTGTTTGTGATATGTGCTAAAAACATGAAAAGTTGTAAAACAATTTATAACTCAAAAACGATATCTTTTTTTCCCTTACAAACCTGCATTATAATTCGATGGAAAATACAAAATGCAATAACACAAGGGGTGTTCTATTAAAAAAAGAAAGTGTGCATCATAAAAGACTTATGAGTCATCCTGTGACTGTCAAAATAGATTGATAAGATGCAGCTCGAGAAACCCTATAATTAACGTATATAATTTTCCTCATATCTTGTATAATAACGAATATAGTTAGCTTTACCATAGAAATGCGTCACCCTGTATATGTGTAAACAGATAAAAACTGAAACTGATGGGTTTTAGGGGTTCTAGTTCACTAGTTCTAATTTTTAAAAATCTTTTTAAAATTCATAGGTGTCAGTCTTCTCAATATCGAACATTTTACTACGAAATTTTGCTAAAATATAGACTATTTAAGCATAAACTCTATAGCTGAAACTACTGCCAAAGCATCAGAAGGAGGGTCTATCTGAAATGGATTTTCCAAATATATTTTAGTAAAATGAAGGACAATTATGGTTGAAGCTGAAACTTACAGCTTTGTAAAACACACTTATTAAGACATTTCATTTACATAATGATAAAATTTTCAAAATCTTTTTTTGCTACTTCTTGACCTTTTTGCATCAAGAAAACTTAACCATTGTATGTAATATTAAATTGGTTTTGTTAATAACACAAAATATTTTGTTCTTGTGTCTTCCTCTGATCACCCAAATTTGTTTTCTTTAAATGCCTATAACTATTCTTTCTTTCAACTTATAGATCTAAATTTCGGCATGTAGGGTAAGTTTGATAGTGGAAACGTATGTGCCAAGTTTGGTTGCCATAGCTCATTTCACGAAAAATTCTCTAAAAAATAACCCTCATCTGGGTGCCGGGTCACTCGGGGTCAAAGGCAATAAAGAAGTCTCGGGAAGAAAGGGTCAGCAGAACCATTTATGGGACCAGAACCGGTTCTGGGTGTGACAAAAAGCACGGCCAGGGGAGTCATTAAGTCCTGGGTCAGAAACGAACACAAGGTGTACTGGGCAGACTGTCCAGGGCTCAGACATGGGAAGTCAGTAATTGACGAACCCAGTTCAAAGAGAGCTGTGGAGCTGCTAAATCTTAGCAGAGGATTGCTCAAAAACATAATAGGTCTCTTGACGGGACACATAGCCGTCAAGAAACACCTGCATACAATGGGGCGGTTCAAGGAGGACCTCGCATGCAGACTCTGCGGCGAGGGGGAGGAATCAGCCCAGCACATCTTGTGCGAGTGTAAAGCTCTGAACCGCAAAAGACAACTGATCTACGGTCAATCTAGACCGGAGACAGAGCAATATCAAACTTCACCCTAGCTGTGCAGACTAGTTCAAGGCACAGTGATTTTGGAATGGGTGGAGTAGAAAACACTAAGGGCATGCACAATAAGCCAAAGGCTGCAGTGCTATCGGGGCGGCAAAGACGCGGACGAGCCCTGAGGGAGAAAAAAAAGATGTCCGTAGATACATGCCAGAAAAAGAAAAAACTTCATTCGATGTTGCTGAGGGTTGAATAAATATTTGACGTGTTTGAACGACGTTATTTTAACTAATAAGACATTTTTTATGAATGACTGCTTGTTATAGATAAATTTTGTTATTTAAGTTTTATCAAATACTGACGGTGACATTTTTTTAAGAAAAACTTGCCGTTATTTTGAAATCAGCTGGTTTAGTAAAAAATTACAAGAGATGTTTTCTTTGAGTTTTTAAAGACGATTTCAAAACACATTTTAACGATTTGCTGATTTATTAACTAAGCAATGTTTTGTATTTTAAAGACAAAACAAAAAAAAAAACATAAAGGCTATTACGATAGGGCTAGTTCTTTTAATAACACTGTTTTACACTTCCAAGAATTTCATATACCAAAAATGAAGTCTGCTTTTTAAAGTTATCTTGTTTGCAAAATTGTGCTACACAGGCACATACAAACATGCATGCACACAAGCACACTCGCACGCACGCACACAGATGCACTTTTTACGCAAGGCTTCTCAAAAAGTTTACGTATCCTTATACTTATATTTTCATTTAAGCAAGAACTTATCTGAGTTTGTACAAGAACCTTACATGAAAGACTAAGGTGATATCAGAGGTTTTAGAAAAATAGTGTTGATAAACTATGTTAGTGTATTAAATTAACCAAAATTTAAAATTTTAAACGAAACAGTACTTGTCTACCTTACTGCATTTATTAAAATAACTGAGTTCAACCCAACAAATTTACACAATTTATTAAAACAATAGAAGATCATAATTATTTTGTATACTTAATTTATGCGATTTGTTTATTACGGCTGTTCTCTAGAATCAGTTTAAAATATTTTTGCATGTAAATATTCTTAAAAAGATCAGTTAAATAAATAGTGTCACACATTTAAATAAATGCTCCAGAAGACCCATAACATATAAAAAGTCTGGATGCAGCAAGTGCGTTATGGAAGTTAATGTTCATCAAAATACTTTTAATAGTAAATATGTCTCTCTAGTGCAAGCAGGAATCAATCTGGTTACCGGTAGAGCCTATATAGTAGGAACAATGTACCATATTTTATCAAAATTACTTATTGTTTGAAAATGTACAAAAATTTTCCGAAAATAAACTTTAAATGTCTCCAACAAAACTGGTTTCCTAGCTAACAAACCTTAGGTTAATAGCAAATTGAGTTTTTGAAATTTGAAGGATGTTATGAAAATTCGCTACCAAAACGCACTTACTTAGTTTCGATTTTTTTTTCTTACAAACATGCATCATATTCGATATAAGATGCAAAAAGTTCAATAATATAAGGGTGTTCGAAAAAAACAATTTTAGGGATCACCAACGACTTATGGACCATCCTGTGAGTGTCAAAATATTTTTATAAGATGCAGCTAAGACACCTATAATTAACGTATACAATTTTTTCTCGTATCTGTATAATAACAATTATATTGAGCTTTACCGTAGTAATGTGTCACCTTGTATATATGTACAGATAAAAACGGAAAGTAAGCCCGGATATGGATTATAGGGGTCTAGTTTGCGCTCATTCGAAGAAATCTTTTTAAAATTGAAAAGTCACGGTCTCCTCGTTAACGAATTTTTTCTACGAAAATTAGCCCAAAATTATAGACCAATGAACTTAACTAAACCTACAGCCAACGCATCAACTTAACTAAACCTACAGTCAAAGCATCAGAGAAAGGGTCTATTTGAAATGAATTTTATGTAAATATTTTAACAAAATGAAGGAAAATGGCGGTTGAAGCTGAAGCTGAAATTTAAGGATTTGCAGAACACTCTTCTTACCTCATTTTCTTCACATAATCCGTATTTGTTTCAGGTTCTTTGCCTAAATGCTGCAAATTTTGACGTTTCAAATCGCGACTTTGACGTTTTGAGGAGAACCCCAAATTTCTTTTCTTTAAATGCCGATAACTTTTTTGTCTTTAAACTTACAGACCTAAATTTTGGTACATGGTTCACTATTTATAATACAAACACGCGTACCAAATTTGGTTGCCCTTACTTTGTTATTTCCGGATATATTTTTTTTCCGAAAGAAAACACAAAATTGTCCGGGAAAACCTAGGCCGATTTTCCTGGCTAAGGAACTTATCCAAGACACTTGCAAAAGGAAGGTACTATCAAATTTAATCAAATTCGGCCCATTATTTTCTGAGTTATCGGTGTGATACATATATATATATATATATATATATATATATATATATATATATATATATATATATATATATATATATATATATATATATATATATAAACATCGAAACTGACCCCAGATATCGGTTATATGGGTCCTAGTTTGCGCTCATTTGAAGAAAGACATTTTTTCAAAATTCAAAAGTCGGGATCTTCTCATTATAGATTTTTTTTTAAAGAAAATTCACTAAAAGGCTGATTATGCAAATAACGTTAAGCGAACTGTATAACTTAAAATCTTAAGCAGAACAAATGTTGTCAATACTTGGACGCTGTATCCACTGTAAACTAAACGCTGACTGTTCAAATATAGACGTTGCATATATTAATCCTTGATGGAGCCGCTAATAATAAGCGGTAGAAGCTTGAACTAAGATATACGCTTTCATCCTGTTTAAGGAGCAGAGGATATTTAGGGATAATTGTTATAACTAGGATAATATGGACATGGTAAAGATGTAATTCGTAATACAATTTAATAATAATAAAAATAATTAACAACTTTTTTAAACTAACTTAACAGAATAAAATTTAAAACCAAATCTGTACATAATTAAATTAAAAAGTCTCGCGTCTTTACATTTTAAGAATCTAATCAAAAATTCTCCCGTAATGTATACAAACACTAATATATATATATATATATATATATATATATATATATATATATATATATATATATATATATATATATATATATAACCTTGCTTGGTCCACATTCTTCACAAAGCACAATCAGCAATAGTCAGCATTCTTCAATAGCGCAAACTGCAATTGCAACATGTTTATTAATTGCATAAACATGTAATATGAGCAATTCGAGGTCAAGGTCAACAATTATAATTTCTATGTGACCTACTTAATCATAAAAGATATTATTTGGATTTATGCTAGCGAATTTTCGTATAACTATTATAATATAAAAATAATATTAAATATATTTTCCCTTCTGGGTTGCTTTGTGTTCCATGAACATCTTGCCGAGTCAACAACGGACGGCTTCCTCTGGCTAACTATGGGCTATTAGAATCAACAGATGTTTCTTGTAATCTACTCAACTCTGCTATCTCTATTGGCTCGACATCGGGGTAGGCCTTCTCGACACCTGTTCTTCTTTTCTTCGGCAATGCTGACCTTTTCTTAGTTTTCTTCTGAATCGTCCATAGTATATAGATAGCAGCTATAATTACTATAGCTACTGTTGCTGTGGTGGCCAGGCTCGTTATTATAGAATTATGTGTGACCGTGCGCCATCGTATTCCTTGGAGATGGTCCCCCTCTTGTAGTTCTTCCTGAGCGATGTCCGTCAAATCATCATATGGGTGGACAACTGCTTCTTGTGGAATTGTTGCTGGACTGCTTAAGGCTTTTGAAAACGTTAAGTTGGTTGGCACTGGTTTCACGAATCCACCTATGATCGGCACTCCCTCCATCTGCTTGGGAGTTAGCACCATAGTTTTTGTCTTGATGATTCAATCTTGGGAGATGGATATAATGCCATACTTCTTCCCTTTGGCCGTTACATATGATTGCAACTCTAGCTTCTCGTGGGTTGATGAACATCCATGAGTTTCTAGTGTAAAGTTGCTTCCAGATTGTCGACTTGACTTTTTGGTGATGGATTGGAAACGTAATTTTGTCTTCCCTTTGGTATATCTCATCTATTATGCAGTTGTGATTGCTCTCCATGCTTCTTACCATGGCTGAGGGACACACATATAGATTCTCGGAGATTGGGATGCTGCTTGTGAGTTCATTGTCTGTTATCTGAAAATATCTTTGCGTTATAATCCACTCCTAGGATTTGGTTGGGTACTTCCATAGACCAATAGGTTTCGTTTTCGGCCGTATATGAAATCGGGGTGACTTTTATTACCATAAATTGCGTTACCCCTGTCATTGTGAAGTAACTGTACATATGAATATATTTCTCACTGTGACCAATTTCTTACCTAAGTATCGGGTATGAAATGATCTCCAGATGCTGTGGTAGTTTTCTCATTGCTGCACTTATGATTTGATCAATGTGTGCTGGTGAAAGAAAGTCGTAAATGTTGGCTTGGTGCACATTTATATTTAGCAAGCTTCTATAATGATGAGTAAGTTCATCTAGATATCGATCAGCTATCTGATAAACACTCAGTATGTGAATGTTTAATGAATTCTTGTCTACTGCTTTGTACCAAGGCTTCATGTTGTTGATGGCTTCCAGACCTTGGTTCAGTTTGGACTCGAACTGCCTTAGCGTATGGTATATCCTCTTCTCGGTGTCATTGAATCTGGATAGTGATTACAGCATCAGCCTCGTTTGATGATGAGATGCTGCAATTAGCTCCTGTTGGTTCTTGTCTAATTGATCTATGTCCTTGTATATGTCGTCATTGACCCCAAATACGGATGTTAGAAGTCCTAGGATTCCTCTTCTAACCCTCTTCCCAAGGGCCATATCTAACCCTGCTTTTGTCCATGATAATTCGACTTGCTTTACCTTGATTTGTGTCATTAATAAGGCACATTCAATCGAATCTGAAGAAATGCTTTTGCTTTGTTTGCAAAACTCTTCCAACTCCACAACAATCGACCTGACTGACTCTGTGTCGTTTGCGAGTTTTTCCTTCTCGAACCTCGTTTCAATCCTAAACGCTCCTCTTTCTATTTATGCTCAATGTAGAACCCTGACTGTGGGTACTCAATGTGGTACACCTTCGTGGCTGCCGTTTTTCCCATAGCCATCATGAACAATATTGCTATTATGACTATCTTCTATTTTTTCTTAGACGACTTCTTTTCAATTTTTTTGCGGCTCTGTTCTTCATGATGCTTTGTTCTTGCTTCTTCTTCCTCATTGGGTAATAGGATTAGCTTGTGTATTGGCCTTTCCATTGTTATACCCCCTGCTTTTCTAATTTCTGCTACCCCTGGTATTCTATGTTTGTCTGGGTAAGTTTTTACTATTCTACCCAGTGGCCATTTTTCTGCACTGTTGTCATCTTTCATCAGTACCATGTCGCCTGCGTGTACGACATTCTTCTTAAATTTCCACTTGTGTGTTTGCTGTAACTGGTGAAGATATTCTTTATGCCAAGTGTCCCAAAAATCTTTTCTCATTTTTTGTACTGTCCTCCATTCCCTGTAGATTACCATCAATGTTCTCTGAGAAGATTGTTGGTGGTGCTACTAGTTCTCTCCCTATGAGGAAATGACCGGGAGTCAATACTTGAAATTCGTTAATATCATCGGATAATGGACAAAGTGGTCTTGAATTTAAACATGCTTCTATTTGGTGAATTACTGTGGTTAACTCTTCATATGTCAATCTTGTTTCTCCAATCACTCGCTTGAGGTGATATTTCACCGATTTCACTCCTGCCTCCCAGAGTCCTCCAAAATGAGGTGCTGAAGGTGGTATAAAGTGCCACTGCAACCCCATGTGTGTGGTACTCTCCTGGATCTGAGGCTCTATGCTGATTTTTATGGCTTCTCTTTGTAGTGTTGAGTTCGCTCCTAGGAATGTTGTCCCATTGTCACTATACATGTGGGAACACATACCTCTTCTGGATATGAACCTTTTTAAAGCAGCCATGAACGACTCAGTGCACATGTCGCTTACGACATCTATGTGAATTGCTTTTGTTGACAGACATACAAATATTGCCAGATAGCCTTTGTATGATTTTTGACCTCTGCCTTTTGTAGTTCGTATTTGCATCGGACCTGCGTAATCCACTCCAGTGTGTGTAAATGCCTGGGTGGCTGTGACTCTTGCTGCTGGCAATTGACCCATTAACTGCTCAGCTGTCTTTGCTTTGTAATGGATGCATCTTATACAACTGTTTATTGACTTTTTGACACATCTCTTCGCGTTCGTGATCCAATATTTTCTTCGAATATATGCTAATGTTTCTTGGTTGCCACCGTGGAGGGTGTTGTTATGTGCTTCTCTAATAATTAGCTCCGCCATGTGCGACTTCGAGCTTATAATTATGGGGTGTTTTTCTCCATAGGTCAGTAAGGAGTTTTCCAATCTTCCTCCTACTCTCATTATTCCATTTTGGTCGATAAATGGATGCAGATTTGCTATTTTGCTTTTTTTGTCTACTTGTTTCTTTCTTTGTAATTCATTGATTTCTTCAGTATATTCTGCCCTTTGCTCCATTCTTATCATGTTGTCTTCGGCTTCACTCATCTCTCTTGTTTTGAGATATCCGTCTATCTTGTTATTTTTGCTTGTGTTGTGGATAAATGTTTGCAATATGCTATTACCCAAAAGCCCTGGTTCTCTAAATCCTGTGACAAGGCCAGACTTGAAAAGGTCAAAGCTCACAAAACGCTTCTACACAATCCCAGTCAAGAAAACCGTCAAGCATTTAATGACGCAAGAAACCGCTATGTCCGCATTCTTTCTGAGGCAAAAAACTCGTTTAATAACCACATGAAAAACAAAGTCCTCTTAAGCTCCAACGGCAGCAAACCCTTCTGGACTCTTGCTAAATCTATTGGAAATAATTTCTGCAAAAGCACGTTCCCACCTCTTGTCTCAGGAGATGAAATTGTTTCTACCGCCCTGGGCAAGGCTGAACTTTTTGCTTCGTTGTTCGCCGGCAATTCTACTCTCAACCCACCTCCAAATGTTCAACCACCAACAGTCCCCAATGTTGCGCATACAATGACGGATATCATTTTCAAAACTAAAAAGGTACGAAAGATGCTCTCTTCTCTTAATACCAGGAAAGCCTCTGGCCTTGACGAGATCCCAGCAATTGTTCTCAAAAAATGCGCACCAGAACTTGCTCCAGTCCTGACTCGTCTGTTTCAGATATCTTATAATAAAGGCATATTTCCTAGTAACTGGAAAACTGCTCGAGTACAACCCATCCCCAAGAAAGGATCCAAAGTGCTTCCTAGCAACTACAGGCCTATTTCTCTCCTTTCAGTCGTCTCTAAAGTAATGGAATTACTAAAATTTCTTGAAAAACACAGTCTAATCCACGACAGGCAGTATGGATTCCGTCAGCGCAGATCGACTACCGATCTCCTTTCCTTTGTCACCCATACTTGGAACAAGTCCATGGAACAACACGGTGAATCCCAGATTGTTGCTCTAGACATATCCAAAGCATTCGACCAGGTCTGGCACGCAGCACTGCTTAATAAACTTCCGGCCTATGGCCTACCACCAACTCTGTATGTGGACAGCAAATTTCCTCTCCAACAGGAGCATATCTGTTGTTGTGGATGGCCATTCCTCTAAACTGTATCCAATTAATGCAGGAGTTCCTCAAGGTTCAGCTTTAGCCCCTACTTTGTTTCTACTCCACATCAATGACCTCCTCTCTAGCACATCCAACCCAGTTCACAGCTACGCGGACGACAGCACCCTCCATTCAAATATACAATATTCTAAGCCTGTCTCTTTAGCCCAATTAGATGAGGATCGCAGACTCATGGAGGGTTCTGTCTCCGTGGATCTCCAAAAAATATTAGACTGGGGAAGTAGAAATCTTGTACAATTCAACCCCACCAAAACTAAGTCTTGCTTTCTTTCTCACAAGAGATACACCAGCCCTAGACCCATCACAATGAACAACCAAGTTATTCAAAGCAATGAGTCCTTTTCTCTTGTTGGCATTTCTGTGGATCGAAATCTTAATTGGCACCAACATGTCACATCAATTGCAGAAGCGGCTGCTAAGAAATTAGGTTTCCTCTTCCGGGCTCGCAAATACTTTTCACCAGCTAATCTCTATACCTTATATACTTCACAAATAAGGCCAAACCTCGAATACTGCTCCCACATCTGGGGTGCCGCTAGCGCTTATACACTCGCTATCCTGGACTCCATTCAAAAGAGAGCTATACGTCTCATCGGTGACCCTACCCTCACCCAAAGGCTGCCATCCCTTGCCCACCGACGTGCCGTTGGTGACCTCTCTCTCTTTTATAGACATCTGCACGGGCACTGCTCAGAGGAGCTTTCCTCCATAGTTCCGCCACCTGCTGCCCCCAACAGATCTACCAGGGGAACAGAGCGAAAGCACCCTTTTACTGTCCAGGTCACCAGACATACAACATCTTGTTATGCCCGCTCTATTGTCCCGAGGACTTTCAAGTTGTGGAATTCCTTGCCAGCACATGTTTTTCCTTCTCCTCCGAACCTCCAAACCTTCAAGTCCAGAATTAACAAGCTGCCTCTTTCCTCTTGTCAACACCCACGGTACCATAGTATTTAGGCTGTAAGCCCTCGTGGTGTGTTGTTGAAATTTAAAAAAAAATTACCCGAATCATTCTTATAAATGACGAGAATCTTTGGATCAGATTTGTTGCCCTTGTTTGTATACCAAGACACACCATTACTTTTGGCTTTTTTCTTTCTTCTAGTACTTCGTGTGGCTTTTCTTCTTTAATTGGGTAATATAGACCTTGCAACCATGTTGGCCCTTGTCACCATAGTGGTACGTTTACAAAATTCCCTGGGTTTATGCCTCTGGATATAACATCTGCCGGGTTTTCTTCTGACTTTACGTGGTGCCATTTGTCTTCGGCAATTAATTGTTGAATTTCTGATACCCTGTTTGCAACAAAGGTTTTCCATCTACTTGGATCTCCCTTTAGCCAGCCTATTACAATCATTGAATCTGTCCATGCATAGACATTGATTAGTTCCAACTGAAGTGTTGTTGCTGCTCTTTTCAATAATTTTGTTAATAGGTGTGCTGCACACAGTTCTAATCTTGGAGGCGTAGCTTTTGTCTTTATTGGAGCTACTTTCGATTTGGCTGTTAGTAATGATGTGTAGCTTTTACCTTGTTCGTTGGTTGCTTTTACGTAAATAACTGCACCATATGCGGCTTCTGATGCATCGGCGAAACCATGTACTTCTATTTTTGATTTTTTCGATGTTTTTATCCACCTAGGTATTGTTATTTCTTTTACTTCATTGAATTCCTGGATGAATCCATTTTTTTTATGTTAGTGGGTACTATTTCATCCCATCCTGATTGACTCATCCATATTTCTTGAATTATCAGTTTGACTTTGATTACCACTGGCGATAGCCACCCCAATGAGTCAAATAACATGGCTATTGCTGATAATATTGCCTTTTTTGTTACCTTCTCTGCATTTTTTAAGTCTAGTTTTAATTTGAATGTATATTCCCTTGGTGTCCAGTAGATACCTAAGCGATTTGTCTGTTCCATTGTCTGGTAGCTGCAATACTTTTTCATTCTGCAATTCTTTTGGTAGTTTTACAATAATCTGCTATTTGTTGCTGGACCATTTTCTTAAATTGAACCCACCCAATTTGAACATTTTGTTGAGTTCTGTCTGTAATAATGCTGCTTCTTGCTCTGACTCGGCTCCCGATAGAAGATCATCCATATAAACATCTTCCTTGGCAACCTTTGCTGCAATCAGGATTTTTTCTTGTTTATCTTCGGCAAGTTGCTGGATGCTTCTAACAGCTAAGTATGGTGGTGCTGCTGTGCCATATGTTACTGTCGTTAGTCTATATTCTTAAAAATGTTGGTCTTTTGCTTTTCTCCATAATATTCTTTGATATTCTTGGTCTTCTCTTGCCACTTTTATGTGGCGATAAATTTTTTCTATGTCCGCCTTTATGGCAACCGGATGCGTTCTCCATCTTAATATGATGTCGAACAGTTCTATTTGTAGTCTTGGACCGACACACATTCTTTCATTTAGACTGATGCCTGTGCTACTTTTACATGAGGCATCAAATACTACCCTTAATTTCGTAGTGGTGCTATCCTCACGTACTACTGCTTGATGCGGAATATAGTATTTTTCTTGTTTTTCTTCGATCCTTGGTATCTTTTGCATGTGCCCCAAGTTTATATATTCCTCCATAAATTGGATATATTCTACTTTTAAGCTTTTTTGTTTCTCAAATCGTTTCTCTAACTGCATTATTCTTCCCATTGCTCTGTTTCTGGATTCTCCTACCTCTTGCACTTCTTGTTTAAATGGGATTTTAACTGTATATTTCCCATCTTTTCCTCTTGATACCGTCTTCTTGTAAAAATCTTCACATTATTGTTCCTCTTTTGTTTTGTTTTTTACTTCTGGTACTTCTTCCAATTCCCAAAACTTTGAAATTTCATCTTTCTCTGTTTGTGAAATCATGCTTGTTACCTTGACTTCTTCCTTATTTGTTGAATTAGTAAATGTGCCCGAGATTATGTATCCTAGTTCTGTATTCTGGCCCATCAGCCCGTCATTTGTTTTTCTCAATCCTGATAGCAATATTTGTCTGCACTCCTTGGTTCCTAACAAAATATCGATTGGCCCTGTTCTATTAAATGTTGGGTCAGCTAGGATATAATTCTTCCAGGTTTCTAGATCTACCTTGAAGGTTCTGCTTGGCATTGCTGACATGTTTTTTTGTATAACAATCGCCTCTGTATTCATACTGAAATTGCTTGAAAAACGAAGAGCACACTATATATTTACCCTATAGTTTGATTTCTTCTCTCCTCCTCTTAGACGATATATCTGTGTCTCAACTCTCTTAAATGGTAGCCCCAATATTTTGGCAGCTTGATCTGTTATAAATGCGCTTTGAGAGCCTGAGTCAACTAATGCTCTCAAGTGTTGGTACTGCCCTGTAGCAGTTTTGACCTTTATCATTGCTGTTGATAATACTGATATATTGTTTTGGACACTTACATTCGACTTGACCTCTGTGGTTTCTTTTGTAACGCGGTGATCTCTTCTGTCATTGTTACTTATATGTAATAGCGTGTGATGTTTGAGTTGACAGATCTTACATTTACTGGGTGAAAAACATCTCTCTTTTCAGCTGTGTTTTAAGCAGCTTGAACATAGCTCATTTTTTGTTAGAAATTGCTGGTTTTCGTTTTGTTGCAATGATTAAAATTTTCCACAATCTACTATTGCATGGTAAGTTGATTTGCAATATTTACATGATATTGTGGAATTTTCATACTGAGGGCTTTGTTTGAAATTCTTTCCTGTTTCTTCATTTTACTGTATATATCTTCCTGATCTTTTAGATGCCTCTATATTCTGGAATCTTGTGCGCAGGAATGATAACAATTCCTCTAACTTTTGAATTTCCATTGGGTTTCTTATTGTTGCCTTGTATAACTCGTTCGTTCTTAAGTCCCATTTCTTTGTAATTATATATATATATATATATATATATATATATATATATATATATATATATATATATATATATATATATATATATATATAATTATTGGGTCCCATGAACTTGTGTCGATGCCTATTGTTTTTAGTGACTCTAAGCATTCTTTGATGGTATTGTTAAGATTTTTTCATTTTTCTGCGACTCATAAATTATGATGGGAGTTTCCATAATTCTTTCGACTAATTTGGATACTATTAGCCTTTTGTTGTTGTACATTTAATTCAACTGTTCCCATGCTGCTTTATAATTTGCTTCGCTTATCTGGAAATGTATTGTTCTGCTAGCCTCACCTTTGACTTGGGTTTTTAAATATTGCATTTTTTCAATATTTGATAAGGACTTATCTGACTTTATTACCTTTTGGAATAGTTCTTGGAATGTTGTCCATTCTTCGTATTTGCCTGTAAAGATTGGTATTTTTATTGTTGGTAGCTTGTTGTTATTCTGCCCTGACTTTGGTTGTGTTTGGTTTTTAATTGATTTTGACAGCTTGTCTATGGTGTTCTGGTACCTTTGCTTTAACGTGCCATATGCTTCATCTTCTCTTTCTGATTCTGTTAGTATTTTTATTTCAAACCTGTTTTCTCCAATTTTTCCCATCGTTTAATTTATTCATCATGCTTTCGTACCTGGCGAGTATATTGTCCTCGTCCATCCTTTCTGCCTCCTCAAGTAGCTGATTGAGTTCGTTTACCATAATTTTCTGTATTTTCATTAATCTCGTGAGTTCTGGAGTTTCCATTTTTTCCATACCATTTTTCTCTTCCCTTAGTAATTTAGGAAGAGAAATATTTGAAGTTTCTTCTGCCGAACCTTCTTCAGATTCAGCTTGTAATCGTAGTTTCATTGCTTGTATATATTTTTTGATGTCATCATGTACTTTTTCCATTTGTTCAAAGTATCTAGTCTCTTAGTAAGGGTGTTCTAGTGGCCCTAATGCTTCTAATTGTTTGTTGTTTGGTATAGCTTTGGCCCAATCTTTTTGCAATAAATTATCTTTTTTCTCGAACCCTTCAAGCGTTCTTCTATTTACTGGTTCTTTCTTCATGTTTGTTAGTCAATTGTTCATTGATTTACCTATTGTCTCCTGGGCTGCTGCCAGAGTATTAACTTCCTCCATTATGCTTCCTTAATTTTATTTGATTTAATGAACATTCGTAGTTTTTTGTTACCTTGTCTGATGCCTAGTTCTTTTTTGATTTGATTTATTGGTCGCCTGCGACCTATTTTTTGCCTTTAACCCTGTATTGGTGCTTTTTGTGGACGCTTGTGTCATTGATTCTTTTGAATTTGACCCTGTATAGGTGCTTGATTTGGAACTGACCTTATATTGGTTCTTTCCTGGACGCTTGTGTCCTTATTTGACCCTGTATAGGTGCTTGATTTGGAACTGACCTTATTTTGGTACTTTCCTGGACGCTTGTGTCCTTATTTGACACTGTATAGGTGCTTTATTTGGAACTGACCTTATTTTGGTACTTTCCTGGACGCTTGTGTCCTTTATTTGCTTTGGATTTGGACACTTCTGTCCTATATTTGCTTTTACCTAAAATAAAAAAGGTATTTGGAGACTTGGGTAAAAGGATGTTTGATAAGGATAAAATGCTTGTAAATTATATTGTTTGTTTATATGGGGTGTTAAGAATTATTGAGTCAAGCCGTTAACCACAGACTTGACCTACTTATTCGTAACACCCTGTATTGTTTCCTTCAGCAGTGTTGTATAATTTACCTTGATTGGTACCAATAGCTTTTTTCCTTTAGATTTTCCCCGTCTGAAACTCGCTAAAATACTCTCCATTTTCTTTTTAACCACTTCACTACCACACTTCATTTCACCTGTGCTCACACAGGCGTCATGTTTTATTTTTATTTTGTTATAATACAGCCCATGTTTGGTATTCCACAACACGGGGTATTGCTGGTAAATATCTATTAATTTCAAACACTTTTCCCCATCCCACTCCATTTTATTACAATAAACCACTTTTTCAATTACTGCTATCAACATGGCGCAAGTGGCACGAATCCTGCGAACAGCAGGAACTTACTTCTTCCTATCAACTGAATAATTCGGGAACAATAAATCCCTTTGAGCATCTCCGATTACGGACTACATCCGGAAAACGTTTGGCGCGATCGGCTCGGCTCGGAGACAGACCCGGCCTATGCAAATTGTTCGAGTTTGGGCGTACCTTAAAGACGACGTAATGGGAACGGGAAATCGAAATTTATTTTTAGCTTAAACATCATTGAAACTTCCAAAACATGAAAAAAACCTGACTTGCAAAGGAAAAAAATAATTGTGTCAGTCCATCAGTCTGTAGGTCAGTCCGTCTATTAGTTCCCACAATAACATTTCAAGGCATTGAGTTATTAACTTCACATTTTGTACATGGGTAGCAATCCACCAGCAGAGTGTTCGAATTGTTTTTGAGCGAAGTAGCTCCAATAGAAAGAGAAATATGGGGTTGATTGATTAAAATTTAGACTTTAACATTGAAAATCGAGTAATATGTCGTTTCATGGGATTTTTTGAGAACATAAATTTAAATATTACGACGGACCTGACATTTTCTCATGAAATACAAGTAGAAGTTGATCATATAGGAGTGAAATATTAAATTATTTCGTAATTGAACATTCAACATCAAATTTGGCACAGAAAAAGGGCAAGATATAATAAGTTGATTGGGCAAAGTTGACACTTTTTCATTAAAAATCAAGTAATATATTGTTTCAGAAGTTTATGGGTACAGAAATACGAATATTACTAAACATCTGAGATTTTCTCATGACATTCAAGTCTAGGTTAATTATGGAGGGGTTAACTATTAATCTTTTTTTTTTTTTTTTGGTAATCAAGTCATCAACCTCAAATTCATTTAATAAAAAAGTCTTTCTGAGGAGAGTAGATTATCACAACAACGTGGAAATTAGATTTTGATATTTAGTTTATATTTGGACGATATATAATAAATTGTGTCATTCACAAGTACAAGTTCTGCCTCTTTGTGTTGCACAATACACAAGAAATAAATAAATAAAATAAATAAATTGCACTTGCACTTGATTCAATATGTAGAACTATTTTTCAAGAGTAAACAGTATGTGTATTTTTTTTCTTTAACGTCAGTCCATTTCCATTCTGCGACTATAGCCAATTACCGACATCAGGGAGTGGTTTCACCTCACCATCTTGTTGATTTAGTTTAACCCCTTCCTTTCTGTAAAGAGGGTAAAGATATTTAACCTATCCAACATCGCATGGTACACAGGACCGACAGCTTTACGCCATTGCAGACAGCCAACTTGCTTAAACACAATGCCACAACTAAGGTAGATGTTAATTCTACAGTATGTACTGAAAAGGGGAAAAAAAGCTGTTAATTGAACCCACGACAATAATCTTCAGAAGCATAGGTTCTTAACCATGCGCCAACGAGCTCCAAGAATAAACTGTAATGTAAAAATTACAGAGATATGTCACTGTCTCTTAAAAAGTTGTATGCTGGGCGCTCCGCTTTCTGGAGGAGGCGTAAATTCATCGGGACTCTGTACTGTGCAATTTTGAATACATTAAAGATTTCTACCTTCATTACAAAATAGTGCTGCAAATTGAATCATAACTTCCACATAGCTGTGATAATTTATTCTCTTCAGAAAGACATTCGCATGGAACGAATTTAGGGCCCATGACTTGACCACAAAGAAAATATTTGTATTCCTGTACCCATAAACTTTTGAAATGTTATATTACTTGAGTTTTATGGAAAAAATTGCAATATGCACCAAATCTCCCCTTATTTATCCCCTACCCCCTAAAGTGATCTTACCCAAAAACAATTCGAAGCATTCCTTTGTCGGATGCTAACTGGATACCAAATTTGATACCTCAATTCATTCGAAAGTTATTGCGCCTATTAACAGACAGACGTACATGCAGACAGACAACCAATTTTTCGTTTCCAGGCTCAAGTTTTCTATATGTTTTGAGACTTTCTACAGTTTTAGCAAAAAAAATTTCGAAATGTTGTCAACAATATTTCAGCGACACACATTCAACCCCTAATTTAATTTCAGCACTGAATACCAGATGTTTGACGAAATTAAAAGTTTTCTAATAAATAAACCCTAAAAGTTATATTACTTGAGTTTTGATGAAAAAATGTCAATTTTCACAAAATCATCCCCCATTCATCCCTACCACCTAAAGCAATTTTACCCAAAAACAATCTGAACCGTTCGTTTGTAGAGTGTATGCCAAATTTGAAGACGATATCTCAATTCGTTCTAAACTCATCGTGGCTATAGAGAAAAAAAATTTCGTTCCTAACTTATGTTTTATATACGTTTTGATACTTTTTACGCCGTTTAAGCGAAAAAAAATCTTTGAAATTTTTGTCACTGATGTGATCTTTCCACACGTGACGATGTGGAAGTAAAAAAGTGACTCAGTGGAATTTGCAAGTCGTTGGTGAAACTGAAAATTTTTTATTATGGCTACATTGCTCTAACATGTTATTTCATAAAATTGTAAGAGAAAATATAAAAACCACTGTATATACTTTGCATGTTTTTCATTCCCTTGCAGAAGAAACTGCAGCCCACATTCTAAAAACAATCATTATCATAAAGAAGAGCTTAGTGTACATTTTTTTTTAAATTATACATTACTTACTTGTTTACTAAATCCTGTAACTTTTGAATCGGTTCAGGTTCACCATCTCTTCCACAAGTCAGGACCTCCTTACTATCATAAACCCTTATCACTCGGTCAGCAGTATTGATGAGAAAACAACTGAGGAAATGAAAAGAATCTAATGTCGAATCAATTCTATCATATCTATTCTATCATTTCAAAAACAGGTAATAACGGAAACAATAGCAAAAAATTTGCGCTTATTTCATGGTGAAATAATTTAAAGCCAGTGTGAATAGGCACAATATTAATCAAGCAGGAAAAAAAAAACAAACGTCACATTAATAATATATTAAATAATAAGTGCGGTTCAAAAGCTACAAATCAAAAGCTTTAACTCAGAGGAATGAGAAGGTTTTAGAATAAAAAGGATTACTTAAGTTTCACTTAACTATGTTTTTTCTTCCATACATCTAATTTAATATTACTACACAGACAAGGTACTAGAAATTAAAATATGCACGTTGCCGCTGAGCTGCAGCAATGCGTATCACAAAGTCTTAGTAAATAAATTACAAAATTAGAGACAATCTAAAACTTTAAATTAAAAACATGCATGGAACAGATAATACTCAAATGAGAGAATATACAGTGTGGGAATTTAAGTTATAACACCACTGGGATATCAGAAAGTAGAAAAGTTAAAATTCTGGTTAAAACAAAACAAAAACTGTGTATATATAAGGGCCTCATAGAAACTATTTCAGATATTAAAAATTTACTGTCAACCACCATATAAGCAAGAAATAAAAACAGATTGTTTCCTTCTTTCTTCTATATTTCAGATATTATCTAGACACTTAACATTTTATACTAGGCCATAACCAATCATTTTGATTGTGGTGGTGACTTGAAACAAATTACCAAAAGTTATTTGTTGCAAAGTCGTCATAGTCAACATTTTTTCTTATTGATGCTATATTCCATTTTTCCATTTTCCAATTGCAATCATCTATTATATTACTTACATCAGAACTAATATCGTTACAAATCTTTGTAATTCCAAACATAAGTTCTTCTAAGTTATTAGATGCTTGTCGGTAAATTTACCTTTTTAGGTATCCCTAGTGGAAATAATCGAGACAAATGAGGTCAGGAGATCTAACGGGCAACTGCAGCGCAGTTCAACTGGTGCCAATCCAGTTGTCTCCAAAAAAGTTATTAAGACAGTCTTTTACACTTCGTGTATAATGTCCTGGTGCACCATCTTGCTAGGAATATATAAGGTTTTTCTGTATATTTAGCGAGGAATCTTCTATACAACCTTGCAAGTTACTCCAAAAGAATGTGGATCTATTGATTTGTTTTGCAATAATCCACACCGAACATTAAATATTAGTTTCCCTTATGATAAGTGAATTAGGTCCAGTAATAGTAATAATATATTATTTTCAAATTAGTTATACATTGTATTATACATAAAAGCAGGGCTTGTGAATATAAGTAATATAATTTTTAACATAAATGTCCAAATAAATGTCCCAAATTTTCAAAACCGACCCTTCCAAATTTCTTGAAAAATTAAAAAAAAAACAGTTTTCCTTTTCGCTAATGCTTCGGTTAGATCCCCAATTATTCATTTCTTTTTTGCATAAAACTGTTTCTCATTTATTATTTAGTTTCACACATATTATATCTCCACAATAAATTTCGACATGATAACAAACATTACCACAATTAAATATGATTCTGTGTGAAGCAGGATTTGTCTATTTGAAGGATCTTTATAGTAGAATCAGCATCATGACTAAATTTTATTCCCGATCTACAAATGTTACTGGGATGTAAATTTATATTTTTATTAATAGAGAGGTATCAATGGGGAGACTGCAAAAATTTTTTCAAATGAGCGCGAATTTGGGCCCCTAGAGCCCAAAACCAAGGTCCGTTTGAATTGGTATATGTTTATATATATGTTGTATAAAGATAGTATCATTGACCAAGTTTTGAAAGTTAAAGCATTATTTGAATTATTATTTGGCGATGAACACACATTTTAGAGCATTAAACAGTATGTGTATTTTTTTTCTTTAACGTCAGTCCATTTCCATTCTGCGACTATAGACAATTACCGACGTCAGGGAGTGGTTTCACCTCACCATCTTATTGATTTAGTTGAACCCCTTCCTTTCTGTAAAGAGGGTAAAGATATTTAACCTATCCAACATCGCATGGTACACAGAACCATGTTATATATATATATATATATATATATATATATATATATATATATATATATATATATATATATATATATATATATATATATATATACATATAAAGTCTGAAACTGACCTGCAGTAAGCACTGACTATCGACACTTTATCTACTAATTGTTCTTAAGGTAAAGCAATATTCTGTCACAGATTGTACTGGATTATCAATCTGTATTCTCCAATTGAGCCATGCTTCCATGTGTAAACCCAAAAATTTGCATGAATCTGAGGTGTCCAGATTACTGTCGCCATCAACACAAATTTTAAGTCTGTCATCGGAGTTTGTAATATATAAAAGATTGGGCTTTTCAAGATTATTAATGAGCCACCTGTTTAAAGATTGTTATCCCAACATAGTAAAGTGTCACAAGTGAAAAGTTATTCTGATGGATGTTAAATCTACGGCAAAACTTGCGCTGCTCCATGTTGGCGATAGATAGTAATATGCTATGTACCAAGGAGTGGAATGCTACCTGCTGCATAATTCTTTATTCGGTAATGGCAGAGTTCTAGCGATCTTAAAAACACTTGATCCCTATATTCCACTGTATGAGAAAAATAATATATAATCTTTTACTTATATTTAGTAAATTTTCAAAATCTGATAGCACTTCTGAGGTGCCCTTATAAAATACAACTTTTTGTGGTTTGACAAACTTTAAATCTCTTATTGTTTCTAAAGATTCCATTGGTATTGCAACAAAGAGCTCCACCACATATACAGCCACAGATGGTTTCACACTGAAATTATATATTTTTTAATTTTAACTGGCCAGATATATTGTAAATTTATGAATTTTGCTTTGAATTTTATGCCTAAGTTTATTTATTTCTGGTATAATATTGCAATTTATTAGAATAATTAACAAGTAAAACCGGATAATACAAGGTATAAGACATTGAAATAAATAAAAAACCAGAAGAAAAGCTAGCATAATGGAACAATGCTTGTAAAGTATAAATTGTGTTCCCAATCTTGACTGTGAATGGACAACTGCTTAGATAATTCTCAACAATAAAATTTTGCATAGGCTTTTACACAGTTTATCTCATGTTATTTATTTTCCTTTAAAATAGTTGGTACTTAGCGAGCACCCCTTTTGTACCCTTCCTGGCACATATTGCTGGGAATATATTTTCCAGTTTCACACATTTCTTATCAAAAAAACTTCTTATAAAAAAAAAAACAATAATCCAATTTGTAACGCTTGTCAATTTGTGAGTTTCCTAAAAAATTATGAAAATCAAAACTACACTTGTTTAAATATATATATATATATATATATATATATATATATATATATATATATATATATATATATATATATATATATATATATATATATATATATACATATACATATATATATATATATATATATATATATATATATATATATATATATATATATATATATATATATATATATATATATATATATATATATATATATATATATATATATATATATATATATATATATATATATATATATATATATATATATATATATATATATATATATATATATATATATATATATATATATATATATATATATATATATGGTAACTACACCTAATGCAGACCACAATCCAATAGTCTGTCTAAATACATAAATCTGTTAAAAATAAATAAATGCCTCTAAAAATGCAAGATTGATCACTAGTCCAATGCTCAGCCCAGTTTCCCACCAATTCTGAAATTATTTCGCTAGCATAACCTTAAAAAGTTCGGGACGCAGCAAGTGCGTTATGCTAGTGCATTTTCATTAAATGCTTCAAATTTGAATAACTCAATTTTCTATAAACTTAGAAAGTTGAACTTTGGTACGTAGTAAGATCTTTCACAAGGTAACATATTCACCAAATTTCATCAAAATAGCTTTCTACTTTTCGGATAAAAAATGTTTTCCCGGAAAACCTTGTCAGATTTTCCTGACTAACAAACTCACCCAAGCCATTAATAAAAGAAAGGTTCTTGCCGAGTTTTATCAAAATCGGTGAATCAACTTGTGAGTTATCGTGCAGATACACACACACACACACACACACACACACACACACACACACACACACACACACAAACGCTATCAAATTATACACTCTACCACCAAATACTACCCATTTAATGCAACCAGCAGATGTGGGAGTATTTAAAACCCTTGGAGACAGAATGGAAAAAAATGTACATCTGTGATTAAGAAAGCCCGAAAATATTCACTCAGCTGTCACTAAAGCAACATTTTGTCCATCGATAAAGACTGTACTTCAAGATATTAAAAATGGCTTTAGAAAGTGCGGGCCTTACCCCCTAAATCTTGATGTCGTAGATTATTCAAAATGCATTGAAAATTATCTTGAAGTATTGAATGAATCACAAGAAAACTTAATTACAAATGCGGAAATTGAAACCACTATCAGAGCGCTGACTTCTTTTGAGAACAAGCTATATGAAGGAAATGTAAAAAACACTAAGAAATTGGTACAAACACTCGAAAACTTTAAATCTTCAGATTCGAAGGAGAAAGAAAATAAAGAAAACGGTCAAATCATTGAAGTAAACGAAAACAGTGTTGTTTTTTCCCAAGAAAACAATATAGAGATCATACTCGATGAAAATCTAGGCAAACGAGATGAATGGCTCAATATGCCGATAGTATTCCTAAATGACAATCTTTCGTGTACCCACTGGTAACCAAAATGAAACTGTTTCCAATGAGCAAGAAATATAAGAGGTAGGGGAAATGATAGACATGCAAATACATGGAAGTAGACACTAGCAAATCAAATCCTTTAGATAATACTACAAAAGGGATCATAGATGATACAGTAGATATGCTTGATAATGAAAGAAAAAATGCCACTGAAAGAGATGAAACTATTGTCAAAATGCAAACAGAATCAAGGCAAGGGTGTACAGATGATATAGGGACACTGAAAAAGGAATAAATCATTGCAATTGGAAATGTAATAATGAATTCTGAAAACGAGTCAAAGGAGCTTCTAAATACAAAAGAAGTAACGAATAATACTGGAAATGGATTAAATAACTTGTCACAGTGTGACAAAACGAAAATGATAATATTGCAAGATGTGAAAACAAACGCATTCGAAAAGTATTTGGTTTACCTGACACCTATAGTTACGTCAAGGAAGAGAAAAGAAATGGATCCTCAACTTGCAGCTATATCTTCTACAAAATATAGAGAATATCTAAGAAATACAGGTGCAAGAAAGAACATGAATGAAAAACAGAAGAGCTAAACTAATGAAAAGGAAACCAAGAACAAAAGAGAGATAGGTGCTTGTAATGCAACAAAAAGTAAGGAGAATTGCTGGAGTTTCCCCTAGCTACTGTATTGTTTTTGTGTTCAGTAATTCACATCGGTCCGTCAGTCGTCTGCAGCTACTGTATGGAACCCTATTGATCCAAGCTTTGCACTTCTTTTAATTTTTGTGTTTTGTATGTTACGAGCGGCTGTGAAAATAAGTTCTACTCCATCTTATGTGTTATGAAATCTGCGAAAGATGATGAATTTGGAGAAAGCTGTGTAGGTTTGGTTTGTTCAGAAGAAAAGTCAAGGAGAGCCTATTTCTGGACCTTTGTTATGTGAAAAAGCACTTCAGTTGAATGAAAAATTGGATGGCTCTTCCGATTTCAAGGCAAGTACGGGTTGGTTAAGAAATTTCCAATCTCATCATTGTATTCGTTCGTTGGATATCAAAGGAGAACGTCTTTCTAGTGATGGGGCTGCTGCTGACCAATTCAAAAATCACTTTGCTTAATTTTTGATAAATGAGGACTACACCCTGGATGATGTTTACAACGCAGACGAGACTGGCTTGAATTGGAGGCCTTTACCATCTAAGTCCCTTGCTTAAAAACGAGAAAGGTCAGCTCCTGGCTACAAAGTTAGCAAGGAACGAGTGATAAAAATGGTTTGCACGAATGCTAGTGGTACTCATCGCCTGCATCTCCTAACGATTGGTAAATCAAAGAAGTCGCTGTGTTTTAAAAATGTGAAGAAGCTTCCAGTATATTATAAAGTACTAAGCAACACGTGGATGAATTCAGAGTTGTTTGAGAATGGTACAGAAATGATTTTATCCCAGAAATGAAGCGATTCAGAAAAGATGCAAAGAAATCTGGAAAGGTGATTCTCTTACTTGATAATCGTCATTGTATTCGTTCGTTGGATATCAAAGGAGAACGTCTTTCTAGTGATGGGGCTGCTGCTGACCAATTCAAAAATCACTTTGCTTAATTTTTGATAAATGAGGACTACACCCTGGATGATGTTTACAACGCAGACGAGACTTGAATTGGAGGCCTTTACCATCTAAGTCCCTTGCTTAAAAACGAGAAAGGTCAGCTCCTGGCTACAAAGTTAGCAAGGAACGAGTGATAAAAATGGTTTGCACGAATGCTAGTGGTACTCATCGCCTGCATCTCCTAACGATTGGTAAATCAAAGAAGTCGCTGTGTTTTAAAAATGTGAAGAAGCTTCCAGTATATTATAAAGTACTAAGCAACACGTGGATGAATTCAGAGTTGTTTGAGAATGGTACAGAAATGATTTTATCCCAGAAATGAAGCGATTCAGAAAGGATGCAAAGAAATCTGGAAAGGTGATTCTCTTACTTGATAATGCCCCCCGCCATCCAGACGTTGAACTGTTAAATGCTACCAATGAAGATTTTGAAGTGAAATATTTGCCCCCCAATGTTACTGCTCTGATACAACCTATGGATCAAGGGGTGATAGAGAAGATGAAGTGCATGTATAAAAAATATGTTTTACGGTGTCTACTATTGGCTGAAGATGAGGAAGGGGTGATAACTTTTTTGAAGAAACTCAATTTAAAAGATTATTGTTACATGGTAAGTGATGCTTGGAATGCTCTGACGCCAATGAATCTTTGCAAAGGATGGATTAAATTGGTTGAAGAAATAGAGGATGAGGAGAACGTTGAAGTGAATGACACTGGAACTGCTGAGGATTTGAATGAGATTACAAATGAGTTATTCCCTCGACTTCCTGGTTTTACTGACTGCGACCAAGAAGATGTGCGAGCTTGGTTGTCAAGTGACAGTGATGCAGAGTTCCACATCTTCAATGATGATGAAATTGTGAGTACGGTGCTAGAAGAAAGTAAAGAGGATGATGAGAATGACAGTTCAGATAACGAAGATGAGGAAGAAGGAACAAGTCATGGGGAGACATTCAAAGCATTAGAAACTGTGCTATTATGGTATGAAAGACAGGACGAGAGCGGTTCAACGAAATTATTTTTGTTGAAGAGAATGCGTGACCTAGCTGCAAAGAAAAGGCAGTCAAATTTTGTTCAAAAAAAAATCATTGATTATTTTCGTTAAATTTCCCCGTTATTTTTGTTAAATTTCTTTCTTATTGTTGTTAAATTCCTTTTTTATGATCTGACAGCTAACGTCAGTTCACTGTCTTGAATTACCGTTTGCATTTTTATTAACTTCATATCTTTTGTTATTACTACATTTTTTTGACTTCGTTGAAACTATAGAATATACATTTGCTGAACTTCTGGACATGCATCTCATATTGGGCAAAGCTGAAATGAATTGTCGAGCTGCTGCTCGGCTGTACACTGAAAAGTACCCAAACCGATGGACTCCTCATCATACAACATTCACATCTGTTGATAGAAGACTAAGAGAACATGGTAATTTGAAGATGTCTCGTAATGCTGGTTGTCTTCATCAGTTACATCTTAGTGTTGAGAAAGAAATCCTAAATACTGTCGAAAACAGTCCTGAAGAAAGTGTATGGAGAATGTCCATACAATTCAATGTACCAAAAACATCAGTTCACGAAATACTAAAAGAGCAATTGCTAGGTCCATTCCATTTGATGCCGGTGCAGAAGCTTTAAGGTGCTGACGCCAACGCGGAGCTGGTTTTCTGTCAGTGGTTGCTGAATAGCTTTATAGCTGTGGCAACCTTTTGGGTAAGATCTTTTTTACAGATGAAGCATGTTCACATGAAATGGTGTGTTTAATTTTCATAATTTAAATGTTTGGAGTGATGAAAATCCAAAAGCTATTCGTACATCTTCTTTTCAATGGCAATTTAAATTAAATGTTTGGGCAGGTATTGTTGGTGACAATTTAATCAGCCCAGTGGTTATACCTTCTCCATTAACTAGACCTGTTTACTTGAACTTTATTAAGAACAGATTGCCTCCATTGCTTGAAAACCTTTGTTTGCAAATTCGACAGGACTTAATTTTTATGCACGATGGGGCTCCACCTCATTTCACGCTCTTGTAATGAACTATCTCAATGAAAACTACCCTAGAAGATGGATTTGTAGGGGAGAAAATGCACCTACAAAGCGACCACCTAGATCTCCTGACATGACGCCATTAGACTTTTTCTTATGGGGGCACCTTGAACAAAAAATTATACTGTATGCCTCTTGAAACCCAGGAGGAACTATGGGAAAGAATAGTCGCAGCTGCTGACGAGATACGTCAAATTCCTGGTGTTTTTAGTAATGTAAGAATTCACTTCTATGCCAAACGAATGCTTGTATTAGGCAAAATGGCGAATACTTTGAACACCTATTAAGATAGTTTTTTAAATTTCGTTTAATATTACTATTTTCTTGTTTTATAATGAAATTAATGTTTTTCAATTTTTTACTCTTCTGATATTAACTTCATTTTTGTTTAGGTTTTTATTATTACAAATTAATTTATGCTCATAGTTAACATTTGAAGTAAATGTCTTTTTTGAGTTGTATGTAATTCGGCTAACAGTATTAGAATGGTTTTCAACCAATACTAATTTGTATCAATAAGTTACGAGAAACCATGAAAACAGTTAACTTTAGACAAATTTGTTAAGAGACAAAAATTCTAGATAATGAATGTAGCTTCAAAATGAAGCAAGTTAGGTTAGAAAAAATTAATATCCGAATTCTGGCTATTACAAGTATACCCCAGAAGCAAAAAACCTATTTCCGGTTTGCTAAAGAAAAGGGTCAAATCATTGAAGTAAACGAACACAGTGTTGTTTTTTCCAAATAAAACAATATAGAGATCATACTCGATGAAAATCTAGGCAAACCAAACTCCTGGTGTTTTTAGTAATGTAAGAAATTCACTTCTATGCCGAATAAATGCTTGTATTAGGCAAAATGGCGAATACTTTGAACATCTATTAAGATTGTTTTTTAAATTTTGTTTAATATTACTATTTTCTTGTTTTATAATGAGATTAATGTTTTTCAATTTTTTACTCTTCTGATATTAGCTTAATTTTTGTTTAGGTTTTTATTACAAATTAATTTATGCTCATCGTTAACATTTGAAGTAAATGTCTTTTTTGAGTTGTATGCAATTCGGCTAACGGTATCAGAATGGTTTTCAACCAATACTAATTCGTATCAATAAGTTACGAGAAACCATGAAAACGGTTAACTTTAGACAAATTTGTTAGATTTTTCATGAATGTGTGTAAATGAGATAAAGTCAGTTGCCAAAATTCGTTGACAGCTCAATTCTTTACAGGGTTATAAGCAAAAAACTGTTTTTTTTTCCTTAAACTTTGGAAAGCTATAACTTAAAAACTAAAAACTTTTCACCTAACTTTTTTTCGATAAATAATGATCATTTGATCACACGAATCTACAGTTAAGCGTTGTCAGTGTAATTACCTGATACCCTGTGTGTGTGTTTATATATGTTTATATATATATATATATATATATATATATATATATATATATATATATATATATATATATATATATATATATATATGTATATATATATAACTTAAAACTTGCATAAATATCACTTCAAACTGATTAGTTATCACAAATTACTTACTCTCCCCTCCTAGCAAATTCGATACTTCTAACAGCTGTGGCACTAGATGTTCCCAAAACGATTCGGAAACTAGCCTTGACTTGAAGTGTGTGGGCATCAAGAACTAATACCTTTCCCTTCCCATTACCTGTATAAACGTGTTCCCCTCTGCGATCAAATGATGCTGCTATGTTCAGATCACCCTAAAAATGTCAGTTTTTAGCAACTAAAACAACAAATGCAGAATTAGACTCACATCTTCATCAACAGGCAAGACTTGGTGACCTCCATTGGTGTCTACAAGAACCGTAGCATGCCTCATAGGACACACAAGTAGTCGTTCTTGGTTTCTAGGCTCAAACTGAACCTTGAGGACAGGGCAGGGAAACCTATACTTTTGTTCACATTCCCCTGATAGTATGTCCCATATGCAGACTGTGTTATCTGTGGATGCTGAAGCAATCTTGTGGCTATTTCTAGACCAGCTTAAGCTACACACTGGGTGTACATGAGCAGAGATGATTTTTGCAATACCTCTTGTTAAGAAATCCCATATCACAATCCTTCCATCATTACAGCCTACAGCTAATAGTGTACCATGCTTATTAAAACAACAAGTTATGGCGATAGACAGGGAATCCAATGTACCATCAAATTCCTTTAAACATACATTCCTGATTAGGTAAAATACTATAAGATGCATAAGAACTTACCTCAGGATAATTTTGCCCAAATGATTCTGTTAAAACACACCATTTTAGAAAATATTGTAATTAAATAAATACCTACAATTACTTACCTAAAAGTTCTAAATTCATTTTCCTTATTCAAAAGTAATGCCCAACTAAGATGCAGGTACTAGATTTGCACCATGACAATTTACAAAATCAGAACATTTAAAACTATTTTAGTTTAATTTAAAATATTAAAAACATGCAGTCAACTAAGATTTCTAGTAAACACACCATGATAGAGATAAAAATAAAAACAAAACGTTCTCTCTTAAAAACTGTCTAACATATTAACATAAGCCCTTCCTGTTGTGATTATCAACAATCTTAGGTTAAGGCAAAGAGGTTGTATATGTTAGAGGGAACAAAGCCGAGTTTGCAGCCTGTCGATTTCCCACTCCTGTCACCGTCCAATCACAAACAAAATTTTGAATAACGCGCTAATGTGTTTTGTTTTGATTCGTTCCCCCAACCGCTCTTGAAGTTATTGTCAGCTGTCAACAAGTATTTGAAGTGTTTGTTGATTTGCGATTAGAGGTTATCTTGTGTGTTTTGCCGTTTTTTAGCAGTGTTTTAAGAGTGTAAAAGTTAAAAAATGCCAAGGTGTATTGTGAAGAACTGTATGTACAATAAAAGTGCCAATTATGAAAAGGATAAAGCAACTGTGCATTTATTTCGGTAAGTTGTTTACATGTCTTCTGTTTCCTTGTTTGGCGCCAAATGTTTATTGGTTTTCACAGGTCCGTATTTACACATTGTATTGCTTTTGTTAAATCTTTAGCATTTATTATTGTCAATTGTGTTTTTTTAAGAAATAAAATCTTAATAATGCATTATTTATTGAATATTTGTAATGAAATTAAGCATTTTGTTTGGCAATTATTATTTGAATTAGATGTATTTACCTATGTAGTTCCAGTAGAAGCAGAAAAAAAGTAGAATAGTTTCGTTTTATCTATTACTGCATCTTTCTAGAGGTTCAGTCACTGATAAAGTAGATAATTCGAGATATTATTTTCAGATTTCCCAAAGCTGGTGAAAGATACGAGGCTTGGAAACGAGCATTAAATTTAAGCGATGAAGATATTTTTATGAACTCAAATGTGTGCAATTTAAATTTTACCGAGGAATCTTATGATTTAGAAAAATCACCTTTTGCAGTATACTTAAAAAAAAGTTCTATACCTGTATTGGTAAGTACTGAATCAAGGTTATTAATTTATGTAACTATTAGTGATATATATATATATATATATATATATATATATATATATATATATATATATATATATATATATATATATATATATATATATATATATATATATATATATATATATATATATATATATATATATAGCCAAACAGCGGTTTTTCAATGGCACTGCTATCAGTGATGGCTATTTTTAAATAACAGGGACTTTAAACAGCTACTGCGATTGTGGTTTAGCCATTTACAATGCTGCATGTGCGTATGCTATTATTTTAAACACTTACAAGGTGTTAGTGTTAACCGCTTAATTGAAACCACAATATGATCTTCAGATAGCTTTTAAATTATATTAATTTTAAAACTACTCAGATTTTTACTATTAATAGAAGTTCTATAAAATTAGCATATAACAAGAATATACGATGAGAGAAATCTACATATTATTTTTATTTTAATATAATGAAAAAGTTGGAAGGCATATATATGCTACAGTTCGGTGCTGCTTTAATTTTAGATTCAGCAGGTTTTTCCATGATATAATGACTTACAAGATATATGATATTGCGCATATGCCCCGTCCCCTCCTATGACATCACATGGTGAGTAACGTTATAGAAGGCCAACTACACACTTAACACAAAGTCATTCGCAATCAAAAAGTTTCTATACGTCAGTTTAATGTGGTTGAAGTTACATTCCATTCCATTTTTATATTACATATATATATATATATATATATATATATATATATATATATATATATATATATATATATATATATATATATATACATATATATATATATATAAGTGAAGTATAATAATTAAGGGGAGCCCTGAATTAGCATTGGTGATACACACACAAACTTAAAAAGTAGAGAAGACGTTCGTAGACATTTACAGGGGGCGTTAACATTCATAAACTTGATTTGATCATCATGTCACATAATCATAGTATAGTATTCTGATCTTAAAAAATTAATTCCAGCTGTATGCACTCAAATATCAGTAAAATACCTAATTTGTTAAGGGGTTGTGATGAAACGTCAAACTCCACTGTACGACAGCATATTATTATTGCATTGGACTCACCACATGACGCCATGCGCGTGACGGTTCTAAAAATAGATAGTCTCATTATCATATCTCGCGTTATTTGTATCATGAGTTTTTCGTTTTCTACCTATAAGAAAAGGAGAAATGTTGTATTCTAATACTGGCGAGAAGGAAAGTATACAGATACTTCTACTCGCTCGCACAAACTGCGATTGCGTGTATTATGAATACAGCAATTGCTGTTTGTCATGGAGTTTTTAGTATAAGATGAATTTCATAGAAATAATTACTCTAATGATTTGTGTAAATCTCGGTTTTCACAATCGCTGTTGTTTTGTGTTTTAATAACAGCTGCTAACAGCGATCTTTTAATAGAAGCGATTAAATCACCGGTAGCTATATATCGCTCATCTCTAGTAACTATGCTACTAATTACATTCACGTAATATATTGTTATGATATTTATCGTAATTTAATTAGCCCTGCAAATTTACATTAATGGTATTCGTTTCAAATTTATTTATGCAGGTAACAAACAAGCCATCAACACAAGTCGTTTTTGGCGAGCAGCCAATGACTGATATAACTGCTATCAATGTGCCATTTGCAGCTGACCCGTCAACTAGTACTTGGTCTGGTAGCAATGTACCTGTAATGGATTATTCTCGGCCATCAACAAGTGCTGGTTTTTATGAAGAGAAAACTGTTGTAGAGGTACCGCAAAGATCGTTTAGTAGTTTAGGATTTGCTGAAATGAAAACACCTTCAATGCCACCCACTTTGAAGGAAATGGTGAGTTAAATTCAGTTTTTGCCGTTTATGAAATCAGTATAATTTTAAAAAACCTAATATGTTATTCCATCACATTTTATATGGTGTTTAAGTTTGTATAGTCCATGATTAAATAAGTTAGAAACAACTGTTTTGCAATTTATCTCAACCACTATTAACCAAAATGTGTTGTTGGAAATTTTGTTTATATATTCATTTTACTTGAGAAAATAAATGGTTTATCATTGAACATTTTTTATAGGTTGTTACACCGCGCAAACGTAAACTGAAGAAGCAGTTATTCGATGCACGAAAAAAAATTAAACGGCTCAGCAGTAGTGTTCATCATTATAAGAAGAGAACAGCAACCCTTGCGAATATAATCAAACAACTAAAAGGTAAAGTAACCGACGAAACATTAGAAACATTAATGCAAATAGGACCTAATGAAGAATTTTTACAAAGACAATTAGGTCGTAAACATAAGTATGAAAATCAACTTAAAGCTTTTTCTCTTATGCTGCATTATTACTCTCCCAAAGCTTACAGTTTTGTCAGAAACACATTTAACTCGGCTCTTCCTCATCCAAAAACTATATCTAGATGGTATCAAAGCGTTAATGGGGAAGCTGGTTTTACGTCAGAGGTGTTCAACTTATTAAAGTCAAAATCAGAAAGCACAGATGGAAAACTTATATGTTCTTTAGTCATAGATGAGATGGCAATTCGCCAACATATAGAATGGGATGGGGTAAAATATTATGGGTTTGTAGATTTTGGTACAAATCTTGAGACCGATTGTAACCCTGTAGCCAAGGAAGCTCTTGTTTTTATGCTTGTTAGCATTAATCAATCATGGAAGCTTCCTCTTGGATATTTTTTAATCGACTCTTTAAGGGGTACACAAAAACAAAATTTGGTATTACAGTGTTTAACGCTACTAAATGAGTCGGGCATATACGTGGTCTCAATAACTTTTGATGGGGCAACAAATAACCTAACGTTAGCAAAAGAACTTGGCTGCGATTTGAATTGGAGGAACATTAACTCTACGTTTGTTGATCCTAGTTCAGGTAGGAAAATTGCAGTCTTTTTTGATCCATGTCATATGATCAAACTGATAAGAAACACATTAGGCGATAAAAAATTAATAATTGATGAGAATGGGGAAAATATAAAGTGGGATTATTTAGTAAAATTAAATGAGTTACAGGATCAGGAGGGCGTTCATTTGGCAAATAAATTAAGAAAATCGCATATATTTTATACAAATCAAAAAATGAAGGTTAAATTAGCCACACAACTTTTTAGCCACTCAGTGGCACATTCTTTGGAATATTGCAATGAAGTTTTACATCTTGAGGAGTTCAAAGAATGTGAGGGAACTGTGAAATTTATCCGACTTATAAACAATTTATTTGACATTCTTAATTCTAGAAATTTAAACAATTCAGATTTTAAGAAAGCAATAAACGCAGAAAATTTTGAAAACATTAATGTATTTTTAAGAGAGCTATCACAATATTTAACGTCACTTAGGATAATTGATGGAACGCTTCTGTGTGAGAGTGGTAGAAAAATGGGTATAATTGGCTTTTTATTTTGCATACAAAGTTTGCAATTTGTTTATAAAACTTTAATTGCCGACAATAATTTTTTGCTGTATTTTCCCACTTACAAAATCAGTCAGGATCATATTGAGCTTTTTTTTGGGCAAATTAGATCCATGGGAGGCTATAACAATAACCCATCAGCAAAGCAATTTAAAAGTGCATATAAAAGGATGATGGTGCATCTTGAATTAAAAGATTCATTTAAAGGAAATTGTATCCCTTTGGAAGCAATTCCTATTCTGTCACCCATTGAGGTAATAAATAAAACTTGTGGGCGAGAACGAATATCTGAAGAACCAGATGAAGACATGAGTCAAATAGATAATTTTGACGACGACACAGTTCTTCAAATATTAGATATGAATATATCAGAGTTTAAGAAAGAAGTCGTGACATATATATCTGGCTATGTAGTAAGGAAAATAACAAAAGCTCTGAGATGCGAAGAATGCGCGGGTGAACTTGTTGGGGAGAGGTCTGCGTTATTAACATCGTTTATAGATCAGAAAGACAAAGGTCAACTCCTCACATACCCATCTGACGATGTAATATCTATTTGCACTATTGCAGAAAAAGTTCTTCAAACATACTTAAATGAATCTGCGGTGATTATAAATGTAAAGGAAATAAACATGCGAATATTAAAAACTATAATAAACCAAAACAGCATATTTAAAAAACTTGAAGTTCACTTTCGAGAACAAAATCTTTTGACTTGCCATTATGGCCATCTAATTAAACTAATATCATCTATGTATGTTTCTATTAGAATACATCATTATAACAAAAATCTATTTGATAAAAGTAGAAGTTTAAGGGCTGTTTATAACAAACTTCTCTTATTTAAGGGCCAATAATTCAGTGTACATTTCAAGTACTCGTATGTCCTTCAAATAATGTTATCGGGAAGTTATTATGTCTTATAATATGACTAATAAATTTTAGCTTCCTCTCGATTTCTTTGAGCAAGCCTCTTTATTCGTTCACCTCTCCTAGCAAACTTTGAAGCGTCTTTCTATCAACCTGCACTGTCTTTGACATTTTTCTTGTCTACATTTCAAAAGCTTATATTCTCTTCATATCCTGCTTAACTACAGCCCAAGTTTCCGCCCCATACATTACCATACTCCATACACGTACGACTTGCATTTGTTCCTCATGGACAGGTTAAAATGTTTATTAGTGAGAACAGTACTTTGGTTATTGAATGCTTATTTTGCCATCGCGATCCTCTTCAGACCTTTCCTACACTTACCATCATCTGTGATAATACTTCCAATCAATTATTTGAAATAATCTAATAAATCAAGCGTCATGTTATAAGATTTAAAAGCTACTTTTGTATTTGTATAGGTATTCAAAATTTGTGAAATGCACACGTAACGCAATCTACATCGATCAAACTTCTAGAAATTTTAACACCCGATACAAAGAACATATTTTTGCATTTAGAAATAACCATGCTGACAAATCTACATTTGCAAAACATATTATTGATACCTAACATAGACCCACAGTAAATAACGGCATAAAACCACAACATTTTTGTCATGACAAGTGTAAACTAGACTTGTTTTAAGCTTTAGAAGTAAACAAGCATATACACGACAATATTTAGGATTTCTGAGATATTCTTCTTCCTAATTAAATAAATCAGACAACATAAATCTAACTATTTTTTCCAAAAAGTTGTTATAAGACATGATGTGTGTCGATATTTTCATTGTATAGTCTGCTTTATTAATGTGTTTGTTTAGTTATTTTATTGTTGTAATTGTTATTATAGTTATTACTGTTATAGGTTTCTTCTATCTTTATGTTAAATATTGATATACATCACGTAGACATTTTAAAGGCGTCATCCGTCATATTTGTTTTATTTTATTTTCACTTTTAAAGATTTTTTTGATTATAACATCATAAAATAGCAACAGATCTTTATTTGTAATTGTCATGATTTCGTATTAATTCAAATTTTTTCTGTCTGAGGATACTATCAAGCAGCAAAACCAGTAACAGAGACGTTGAAGAACATCTAGAATTCAGAAGGGCCACTTGCTCCAGTTAGCTTACGCGCTGGCTACGTCCTTCACCTACAAAAACGAAAACCAACAGTGAAGCCAGAGAAGTAGTCTCCAAGTCTGTATGAAGTATGGACCAGTTTCATGAAGTAAGGGCAACAGCAATCAATGAAATTAATCTCTATTTCTTTAAAAAAGACAAGGAATGTTAACATTAATTTGTAAACAGTACAATGTACTTTATTTTGTATTTTCTTCTGTTGTTGAAATAAAAACTATTATTATTTATCTAACCTTTTGAATATAAAACTTTATCCAATATATTCATCCAACAATTTATCCAACCAATAACCCAAAAAATATTTCACTGATTTGGAGAAAATTTTGGAATTACGCTTATTTTGCTAATGGCTTGGATGAGTTCGTTCATCAGATCTTAACACATAGTTTTTCCTAACAAAAAATTAAATATATTTTTTTAAACGCAATAGCTTTCAAATTGTTTAAGTGATTGGAACGAAAATTTACAACTTAAAAGAACATACAGAGATGTGGTTGTGTACCAATTTTCAAGTCTTTTGATCAAAGAAAAATGAAGTTATTCGAAATTAATAATAAAATAATCCTCGACATCACTTCAAATTCTGTAATGCAATATCTACAATGTTGGACAAAGGCAGAGCAATACAGCACCTGTACTGTTATGCTATTTAAATAAATTGTAGATAAAATCTAAACAATGGAAGTTACAACCATTGCCAGATGTCAAGATGTTGCTGACCAGGATTGCCCGATCTTCAGAAATTTCATGTAGTTAAACCTTTCATGTATAAACATATGAAATTTTTACAACTTCTGATAATAAAGAAAACATTTTATAAAATTTAATTTTATCAGTCAGTTAAAAAATACTGTATTTAATACCTGCAAATTTCGAATTACCCATTTCTCATGATTTTTAACTTAGGTATCCCTCCGATCATAATTTACTCTATCCGACAACTTTGTTAGACTGCGTCTGTGCTGAAGCTCAGCTGTCATTTGTCATTGTGTGGTAGTGTTATTTATTGACAATATCAAATTGGAAATTTAGGACAGTAGAAACAGACACCATAAACAAAGAAGAAATTGGAAATTTAGCCTCTAGTGTAGGTTTTTGACATGATACCATTACTAGAGAGATATGATAATGTGGCAGCATAATAATATTATGCTAATGCTGTGGTACAGTCAGTTTGGCGTTTCATCACATCTCGTAACACACCAGCTGTTGTGTGCATACAGTTAGATGTAATTTTGTATTATCAGAATACTACTGTAACATGATGAAATCAAGTTTATAACTGTTAACATACTGTAAATAATTTCTCCACTTTTCAAGTTTGTGTTGCTGCAATGTTAATTAAGGGTTCCCTTAATTATACGCTTATTGTGCTTATAAATGTAATATAAAAATAAATGAAAATGCAAGTGAACCTATTTAATTTAGCTCTGTATTCTACATTATCTGAAAAAGACATTATAGGCGACGAAGTAGAATGTAATTTCGGTAAATTTGCAGTTGACTGCATGAGGGTTTTAGATATTTTTTTCCAGCAACATGCTTAGAACCTTCCTCGGCCACAAGGCAAATTTTCTGGCAAACAACCCCCAAGAAAATTAAGGGACTTTGAAAACATGCGTTTTTCACATTTTACAGCAATACCTCCTTTAAACCGTGTCTACCCCATATTCGCCCAGGTCCAGCAACCTTCTTGGGGGTTGCTCACAAGAAATTTTTCTTGTGCTTTATGCTTTGAAGGTAGTTGTATGCATGCACAAGGGGAAGGAGAACCCCCCGAATTTTTGGGTGAGGAGCAGAAACCCTCTTCCTCCTGGGGGTTCTTCTCCTGCATGCATACAATCACCCTCAATGCATCAACCAAAGGATTTTTTTTCCAGCTTTCTAGTGTATTTTTCTAGAGTATATTTCCTGTTTATCAATTGCTTTGTTTGAGTTTTGTATCCAAATTACTCTATAAATATATGTCATAGATCATGTTTTTGCTTGTCCTTCTTTACCTTGTTTTACTGTTCCTAATTAAATAAATTAATTTTCATAACTTTTAATATAAGGCTAAATCTTACAGCTTATATAAATATATTATTTAATATTGTTATGAAAATTCACTATCATAACGCACTTGCTGCGTTCCGAACCTTTTTAGGTTACCTATTTATACAAAAGCTTAAGAAATTCATGAATAAGCATTACATTTCAATGATTGAATAATTTCAGTTTTATTTCTAACCAAACTAAAAATTCCTAAATACGTCCCTGACGTTTCTCCCACTCAAGTCACCGAACTCCGCCCAGTTTGGAAAAGTGTACAGGCTTCTTGTATTGCAAAACTGCACCTTTGTTACCTCTATCCCTTACAACCTCTTTGGGTTAAGGTTAAAATAACCAAAACCAATGACATTAAGAGAGTACGGATAACCTTTGACTATCTACCTACGGATAGACCAGGCATCTCCCAATGCGATGCGTTGTAATGCTTGAAACTAACATTGACCAAAAGGTTTGTTTACACGGTCCCCGGCAGCATATTCGTATCTAGCGTACCGTATTGCAACTCGAATGCTTCCGGATATGACCGATAGCATCGAGTAAATTATGCGCGCTAACGCATTTTACAAGTGTCGGGGGTGTCGCAAACAGTGATGGATATCTCAAGTTGTTAAAATGGCTAATAATTTACCAATGCCACTAACAACTGTGACGTTCAGTCTCATAAGCCTTATTTTTTTTGCAACGCACTCAGCTGCAGTGGGTATACCAGTGGGTTGCATAATTTCCACATCTCAGAAACAAGAGGTATTTTCAGCTGAAGTTAATAATTTAATAGAAATAATGCCGAAAATTAACCCGTCCGTCATTATTAGGGATGACGATTTAGTGGAACGCAATGTTTAAAAAAATATTGGCCGAAATCAAGAATTACGCTCTGTACTTTCCATGTACTAAAATCGGTGTGGAAATGATTAACGATGTCAAAAAACAATATACGAAAAGAAGATAGGCAAACACTTTATGCCATATTTCGTAAAATTTTAATGTCAATTAATAAAGACTAGATGAAAATCTAAAAGCATTTGAAAAATTCAAACAATATCCCCAATATCAAAAGTACATTAATGAAAAAATAGAAAAAAAAATCGAAATGTGGTGCCTGTATTATAGAAAAGACTTGATAACAAGAGGCTCAAATATAAATAACTATATTGAAGTTATGTTTCGTTTATTTAAGGATATCCCATTGGAGCGCACCAAAGCATACAATTTACCCCAACTCACAGATTTTGTTATCACTGACTTTGAAAATTACTATAACCAACGGATCTTATATGTTGTATTTAATAAAGTTACTAAGTCTACATTAAGGCGTTTATGTCCAGATCAAAAAGATGTTACTCATAGACAGATTTGCGACTTGGGTGATATGCAATTCAGTGGTTCAAGTTGCAAATCAAGTGATATGAAATATCTTGTGGACGTGAAAATAAAGGTTTGTTCTTGCACTCAAGGTGAAAGTGGCAAAATTTGTAAGTACCAGTCTGCAATAATAATCAATTATAATGTAAGTGAAGTCTGTAATACACTAACATTAATTAGCCGAAATAATTTATACCAAATCGCCACACGTAATAAAGCAGCAGACGAGTTGTTTTTACCGTTAATTGTAAAACATGCATCTGTATCGGAAAATATAAATAAACAGTGTACAAAAGGCAAAAGTATTAGTGCTGAAAGTTTAAACGACATAACTAGTTCTTCAGAAGATGCCCTCGAAGTCAATGATTTATTCAGAGGAAGCCCACAAATTAATATAACTGCAAGGCAGGAAGCTACAAAGAAGAAATGGGACCAATTTATAAATCTTCTTAGGGATACAGTAAAAAAAATATCGATGATGATCCAGAAGGTTATATACCGGCTGTTGAAGTTTGTCTAAATTCATATAATAAAATCTAAATTCATATAATAAAACTATTAATTCCGCATCAACGTTAATGAGTTCCCTATACCACGCTTTTAAGCCAAATAATGCTTCTTCCCTGAAATCGAGAACACAAAAATATCTGCAAAGGGGAAGAAGATATCAGTGCGACCCACTTCTATTGCAAGAAGGAAAGTCCAATCTTGTAGACGTCGAAAAGTACAAAGTGGAAAAAAAGTTTCATCTTTCACAAAAAAGAGATTGAAGGCCCATCAACGTTTGCAGGCATGCGTTGATAGAATTATACAATTAGGTGACAATAAGTTTGCAAAATGGAGACAGAGTTGGACATTTATTTTTTAAATGTTTTTTTCTATAATATCCTTTTGTGATGTTCTCTCCTTATTTTTAAATAATATATTTAGTTTGTATACGTAGTACCTAATACATACATATTGGCATATATGGCTACATTATTTATATTCATTCACCTATATGTATCATTAGTGCGTTATGTTACATTAAACGATTAGTTGAATGTAACACGTAAAAGAACATTAACACAAACGTACCATTATGTAATCATCTTTGCAATATCGGGCGTTATTTACATAACAGCGCGCGTTTACTATTAGTGATCGGGCATATATGAATTGCAATACGGTACGCTAGATACGAATATGCTCCCCGGCACCATAGGCGTCTCGAGAATTAGGATTTAAATTTTCTTAACTACGATTAAAATAATACAATAAAATTTAATTACCTATACATTATTTACGTATATTATTAACTAAAAAGTCTGGACGCAGCAAGTGCGTTATGGTAGTGAATTTTTATTAAAATGATTTCTCTATTAAAATGTTTGAAAGTCTCAATGTTGCAATGTTGTGATCTCGTCACAAGCGATTTTTTCTATGCAAATTCAGTAAAAAGTGTTTTCAACAAAAATTTAAGAAAAAAATTTAAAAAAACCTTCAATATCTCGCAACTCTACCAGTTGTTCTAGAAATGACCACCTGATTTGTCTGCTGCCATGTTTTATAGATCTACAAGTTGCCGAACAAAATCTTATTGATTTCATCATGTGGCAAGCATCTAGGAAAATATATACATTTTCATGGGTTACAGGGTGCGGCAAATAAGCTTTTAAACCTTCTTGAATAAATGTATCTAAATTTGCTTCCAAACATTTACCCATGCTTGTATTTGCAGCTGCTCCATCAAAAGTTACAGAAGTAACAACTATTCTTGCCTGATGGGTAAAACTTAAATCCTGATTTAAACGGCTTGCTTTTTCTTCACGAGAAATGCCAGCTAGGAAGAAATAACCCACTGGAACTTTCCAGTGGTCATTTAAAGCAACTAACAAGAAAAGCAAAACTTCTTTGGCCTCTGGAAACTCGTTTGAATTATTCACATCCACGCCAATATCTACGTTATCACAAAACTTTTTTCCTGTCCATTCAACTTGATGTTTATGAACATCTCGTCGACAACTAGGTTACAAAGTATTTTGCGACCTTTTTCAGCTGCCTCTCTTCTTTTTGAATCCAAAACCGCTAATGCTTCATTGCAGAATCCAGGAACAATTTAGAAATGGTTCAAGGATGTGGCAAAGATTTCATAAATTTTTCTCAAACGTAATTATAAGCTTTGTTTGAATAAAAATTTAGGGTAATAGCAAACGACCTTACGTCTGGTGAATAGTTCCGTTGTGAACCTTTTAAAAGGTGTTTAATCAGGTCTATTTGTGTGGGCCTAAAATATTACAAGCAATGATATAAATTCAATAAAACTCAAAAGTGAGACGTTCAGGGATGTTTCTGTATTTTCCGTAAAAGCAATAAGACTTTTAAAATGCTCAATCAGCGATTTCTCGTGATAAACTCTCAAGACGTCTTTTCTGTTGGCGCAATATATTTATTTTCCTCTTTTGTTTTTTTATTACTCGTTTATCAATAAACTATTTTTTAAAGATGTTTTTGGGGTTCCTGATAAACTGGAAATATCTACAAAATAACTAAGTTTATTCCTAAAAAAAATTGATGATATTTGGTAAGTTTTCAGTTAACAGAGTATAACTTTTTTAAATGGTTTCTAGTATTTTTCGCTCAATTCTAAGTCAAGGCATATTAACTTACTTTTGACCTGGAGTAATGTTTAGCTTTTGGTGTTAATTCAGGAGGGCTGCCAAGTGCCGCACCTGGAACATGATAGTTCCAAGGCAGTGAGAGTTGATGATAACGATGATTTATCTCTATTTTCTTCAACACCGTAACTGTAATTTTTATCGGGTAATTTATTAATTTTAACAATAATAAAGGTTTACAAAATCGGAGGTTAATAAGAATTCTTTACCTTCTTTTTGCATGAGCAAGAGCTTTCATGCCAGAAGTAGAAGGCACTGGAGAACTTAAAACTGATGGAGACGCTGCGTTTTTAATACCTTTCTTCCACTTGGGTAAATAATAAAAGTCTTCATCAAAATGCTGTGAACATAAATAAGAATATTTCGGCAGCGTATCCGATTTTATATTTAAGGCAGCGCACCATGTTTCTCTCCTTTATTTAGTAGATGGAAACCTAAAAATAGTGCCAAACTGACGTGCCGCCACTGAAAATCGCAAACAGCAATGTACTTACGCATGCAGAGACACCGTTGCCAGATCCCCAGGTAATCTTCTACAAGCAATATATTTTTTCATCATTTTGCAAAAACAAAACTCAAAACCTGTATTGCAAATCAAGGTAATACATAAAAATAAACTCTCAGTATACTTACACACTATTCACAGACAAATACTAGCCAAAACTGTGGATTAATACAAATCTAGATACTTCACATTAAGCAAGATAAAGATTTTAAATTGAATTTTCTGGTTATATTTACATAAAGAAGGGAGAAACCAAGGAATATAACGTTAGTAAATGTTTACATTCATAAATAAGCCCTAATGTAAGTGTATTGACTTAAGTGTTAGAAAAGTAATAAATTAATCATTCTCAACTTCTCATCATATTCGGCGATTTAAGGATGAATTATTACATAGCGGCAACGCTTGGGCCACCACCCAATCAGAGCAGAGGACCGATGTAAACATAGAGTCCCTTGAATGTTGGCTTCAAACAATTCGGCCGTGTCTATTCTCTGATATATAGTCAAAGCGGATAACCGGCTGGATGAAAGCAGAAAGTGTTACCACTTTTCGCAGTTGGCTCCAAGCGAGGTCACGCCATTGGCGTATCGTAAAGGCTCGCTAAAGGTATAGAAACGATCAGGATTAGGATTAGTAATGATAAATCTAAAAAAAAAATAACTAATTTATGTATTATTGAGCGAATCACAAATGTTTAGAACTTTCTGCTCACATCAGTCAATTGAAGAATTTTTTCGGATTTCTTCAAGGACATAATATGAAACATATCCAAATGGAAAATGTTATATCTCTTCGAATCCCATTTCTACTGCGATCTACTTGCCTTGATGTAATAATCATTTATAGTGCACTCTTAGATTAATAAACAGAAAATAAGTGTTCCAGTAAACTTTTTGACAAATTTACTTTCTTTCTGATAAAAAAGTCTCGCATAAAACCATTATTTTTAGAAAGTGAGGTCACGATGCAGTATTTTTTTAGTACTATAAGACCGAAGATCCACATTTTCACGACCAAATAAAAACGGAATAGAGTGTTTTAGTGAATTTTCGTAGAAAAAATTCACTAATGAGATCGCGACTTTTGAAAAACTTCCTCAAATGAGCCCCAACTAGGCTCCACAGAACACATATCCGGGGTCAGTTTCAATTTTTATATTATGTTAACACACATACACACACACCACACACACAACCGCACACAGATATATATATATATATATATATATATATATATATATATATATATATATATATATATATATATATATATATATATATATATATGTATATGTATATATATATATATATATATATATATATATATATATATATATATATATATATATATATATATATATATATATATATATATATATATATATATATATATATATATATATATTGTCACAACGAACACTCTGGAATGACATTTCTGGAATAGATCAGAGGTGACAGGTGTAGAATAGTTTAGAATAATGTGGAACGTCTAGAATATAGACAAGTATAAATAGACGAGCGGTGCACAGAATAAGTTAGTTCAGTATTGAATAAGGTGGTGTGAAAGTGATCATAGAGTATAAAGCGAATTAACAGTAAGTGTTGGTCTATAGGAAGCGATCACACCGATAACTAAAAAAATAACAGGCTGATTGCAATCAAATTTGGTGAGTGCGTTCCTTTTGCAAGTGGCTTGGATAAGTTGATGATCCAACAAAATCGAATCACTTTTTCTGTAAAAATTTTGGATTTTCTTTCGGAATTTTTTTTATCTTCGGAACTAACAAAGTATGGAAACCAAATTTGCTACGGAGGTTTATGTTAAAAAGCATACTCCGTACTAAAATTTAGATATCTAGGTTAAAGGAAAAAAGTAATACGGATTTAAAGAAAAAAATTGGGTCCCACTGATGACCATAGGAACGAACAAAACCCAAAATATTTTGTATCGATAACAAAATTTAGTGTATATTACAGACAAAGAATACATTTTCTGGGGGAAAAATGTCAACAGCTACCAGAAAAGATATTTTAAAAATCTTATAATTTTTCTTATAAAAACGTCAAAGTTGCGATTTGAAACGTCAAAAGTGGCAAATTTTAGATAATGAATCGCAAAGCCCTTGGGCCTCTCCAGTAGTGTTATTTAAAAAGAAAGATGGCTCCACGAGGTTTTGTGTAGATTACCGCCGGTTAAACGATGTCACTAAGAAAGACAGCTATCCACTTCCCAGAATTGACGATACACTTGATACAGTGGCAGGTGCAAGATGGTTTTCGACATTGGACTTGAAAAGTGGCTACTGGCATGTCGAGATTGAGCCCAAAGACAAAGAAAAGACTGCGTTTACCATTGGCAGTGGACTGTGGCAGTTCAACGCATGCCATTTGGGTTGTGTAATGCTCCAGCCAGTTTTGAGCGTATAATGGAGACAGTTTTAAGAGGTCTACACTGGAAAACATGCCTCGTGCACCTAGATGACATCATTATCTTAGGAAAGTCGTTCGAAAATCACATGAAGAATGTCGAACAAGTGTTTCAGAAACTAAAGGGAGCCAATTTGAAATTAAACCCGAAGAAATGCTGTCTCTTTCAAAAAGCAGTCAAGTACTTAGGCCGCGTTATTACCCCAAATAGAGTCAAAACCGACCCAGAGAAGACTGACTGTATTATGAACTGAAACATTCCAACCAATGTACATCAGCTGGGAAGCTTTCTGGGCCTCTCCACATATTACCGCCGTTTTGTAAAGGGGTTTGCTGACATCGCGAAACCTTTGCATAAACTGACGGAAGTAAAGGCACCCTTCATTTGCACCAATGATTGTGAAAAAGCATTCGAGACACTAAAACGGGCTCTCTGTTCATCCCCGATTCTGACATATCCCCAGCCTGGTCGCAGGTTTATTGTGGACACGGACGCGAGCAATGTTGGTATTGGAGGTGTTCTTTCGCAGGAACAGGGAGGCCAAGAGAAGGTTGTAGGGTATTTCAGCAAGGCCCTTTCCAAAGCAGAAAAGAACTATTGCCTGACAAAGAAAGAAGTTCTTACCATTATCAAGACGTTGGAGCATTTCCACAAATATCTATATGGTCAAGAATTTCTCCTGAGAACCGACCATGCTTCCCTACGCTGGCTTATTTAATTTAAAAATCCAGAGAGGCAGATGGCGAGGTGGCTTGAACGCCTTCAAAAGTACAATTTTACCATCGAATACCGCCCTGGACGACAGCACGGCAATGCCGACGCCCCATCTAGGAGACCTTGCCCACCAAAATGCAAGCATTGCATCTCTGCCGAAAACAAAGAAGGATTGAATCTCGAAGTGTGTAGGAGGACAACGGTGCAACCCGTTAACCGATGCGACCCGCAGAGGTTAATTGAGGACCGAAAAGAAGATACTGATATCCAACCAATCTACAGATATAAGGAGACTTATCACGAAAGACCCACTCGGTCCGAAGTTAGTAATAAAAGCGTTGCCACCAAAAGTTACTGGGCCCAGTGGGACTCCATTGAAATCCAAGGTAATCTTCTGGTCAGAAATTGGGAGTCAGAGGATGGAACCCGCATATTGAAGCAAATAATCGTTCCGCGGCCAAGAGTTAGGGAGGTAATCGAGGAGATCCATTGCGGGCAGGTGGAGGCCATTTAGGGGTAAAGAAAACTTTGGAAAAGGTCAGAGAACGTTTTTATTGGTTACGATGTAGAGCTGATGTGGAAGAATGGTGCAAACCCTGCCAAGCGTGTGCATCCAGGAAGGGGCCTAAATCAAAAACCAGGGGGCGAATGAAGCAGTACAACGTGGGAGCCCCTTTCGAAAGAATTGCAGTCGACATAGCTGGTCCTTTCCCTAGAACAGACGCAGGAAATCGCTATATACTTATAGCCATGGATTATTTTAGCAAGTGGTCAGAAGTGTTTGCAGTCCCGAATCATGAGGCCACCACCGTCCCAGAAGTATTGGTGGATAAGTTTTTCTGTAGATTTGGCGCACCACTAGAGCTCCATTCCGACCAAGGACGCAACTTCGAGTCGGCTGTATTCCAGAAGGTTTGTGAGCTTATGGAAATCAGGAAAACGAGAACTACACCCATGCACCCTCAATCTGACGAAATGGTGGAAAGATTCAATGCTACTTTGGAGTCCCAAGTACTTAGAGGATGAGCCTCTTAATCCTCTAAGTACCGTGACCAAAGCACCCCACTTAATTGACCGTGACCTTACTACTTTCACTGATAACGAAGCAGGTAGACAAAACGACATATATAAGACAAGACTTGCAACGAACTGCCAGATCTCTCTGAGGCCTAGGGTTGAACACACTGAGACCTCACAGACGATCTCCGGCGAGATTTGGGGAGTAGACAGATCGAGGCCCCGTAATCGAGCTACAACAACCCAACCCACCTTTGTCCACTGCTCTAAGGAGTAGGCAGAGTGAGGCCTTAGAGTGTCCTTACATAGTTCCTTTAACGTCGAGTTTTCATAAATTCTGGACGCGGTTCAACCCGAGAATCAAGTATGTCTCATATATATATATATATATATATATATATATATATATATATATATATATATATATATATATATATATATATATATTGTCACATTTGACTATGATAATTAAGTTTATGGACTTTGTTGCTTCTATGGTCAGATGTAGGTTATAAAGTGTGTTGGTAAGAGCGAACACTCTGGAATGATATTTCTAGAAGGGGCCAGAAGTGACAGGTGTAGAATAGTGTAGAAGGTCTAGAATCTCTATGGACAGTATAAATACACGAGAGGTGCGCAGAGTAAGTTAGTTCAGTATTAAGTCGGTGTGGTGTAGAATAAGTGATCATAGAGTATTAAGCGAGTCAGCAGTAAGTGTTGGTGTTTAATAAGCGATCATAGAAGGCGAATAGTGGAATATAGTTCTATGGACATTTAATAATAGAAATATTTTAGTTGATACTGGTGTTGAAAAATAGTTGCTTATAATAAATTAGTAGTTTGAAAAGCTGTGTTTTGTTAGTCAACGAATCTAGAACCCCGTAGAACGGAACAATATATATATATATATATATATATATATATATATATATATATATATATATATATATATATATATATATATATATATATATATATATATATATATATATATATATATATATATATATATATATATATATATATATTCTGGGCGCGTGTTCGTTTTTTATGAAATTTTGTATATATACGTGTCTTAGGGTGTAGATGACGAAAATCACAACAAAAATAAGGGCAGAAGTCAACTTTTAGAGTAAGTAGGAAATTTTTGTTGGAAACATGTAGGTTATACTCACATTTGCGGCATGTGTTTGTCATATTTTACACATTTTTGGGGGTCGTTCGTTTTATATCAAGCTAGAGAAGGTTGTATTCCACTATTCTAATTCATTTTCACATAGTTAGTTCATCCCCTTTTTGAACAATTTTAATATGAAATTTTCTTTTTTGCAGCAATGTCAAGCTTCAAAATGTATGACATTAAGTTGGCTTCATATGTCAAATGTCAATTTCAACTAAGGATCGCTTATACGATGAAAAGAATGGAAATTTTTAGAGACACATAGACAGTTAAGGGGGTGCACTAACTATGTGAAAATAAATTAGAATAGTGGAATAGACCCTTACTTAGCATGATATAAAACGAACGACCCCCAAAATGTGTAAAATATGACAAAAACATGCCGCAAATGTGAGTATAACCTACATTTTTCCAACGAAAATTTCCACATAACTCCAAAAGCCGGCTTCTGTCCTCACGTTTATTGTGATTTTCGTCTACACCCTAATTCCCTTCTACATACAAAATTTCATAAAAATCGAAAACGCGCCCCGAAAGTAAACCTTTACCCTTGGGGCAGCCAATTAGATATGAATGAGAATGAATATAAACCAGAAATCTTTGAATATATGGTGTCACACGGCGCATTATAACGGCGCAGGCCAGAAAATGAACAGAAATGTAAATACCGCATACAATGTTGTCGGGTTATAGTTCTTTCATGGAATGAGATGTAATCAATATTATATATTTTTAATATATTTTTGTCTATATCAAATACTTCTAAAAATAGGTCCTACAGCAGCTAAAAATAATGTCACAAAACATAGTATTGTTACATTTAAGTGTATATTTGGTAAATTAAAATTTTCAAATGAGCGCGAACTAGGACCCCTAGAACCCATATTCGGGGTCAGTTTCAATTTATGTATATATATATATATATATATATATATATATATATATATATATATATATATATATATATATATATATATATATATATATATGTATATATGTATGTATGTGTAACACCGATAACTCAAAAAATAATACGCTGATTTTGATAAAGTTTGGCATGTGCCTTCCTTTTGTAAGTGGCTTGGATAAGTTCGTTAGCCAGGAAAATTGGAACAAGTATTCCGGGAAAATGTTGTTTTCTATCTCAAAAAATAAAAAAAGCTATGGTAACCAAATTTGGTAGGTAGGTTTATGATATAAAAAGTAGACTATAAACGAATATCCATATTTCTATGTTACAAACAATAAAGTTCTAAAAATATATTTGGTGCCAGATTATTTCTATGAAAATTCACCTACCATAACGCACTTGCTGCGTCCAGACTTGTTGAAAAATCTTTTTAGAAACATGCTTAGAACAGCTAAATAATAGAGGTCATAACATGGTCAAGAGCCAGACAGATTATGATTTCACCTCTAATGAGCTGGAAAATTGTTAGTAGAAACAGACCAAGATTTATAAAACATATAGGTTACCTCGTAACTCCAATCCCAAATCGCGTGACGTCATCTTTTGCGAAAGGCGTATTTCTGTGCACGTTGTAGTAAATAGTTTAGGTGCAGAAAATCACGAATTGTTATTTATTTACCTACTTTATTAGACAAATGTGTTGCTTATAAAATATATTAACGTAATTGTTTTACATAAACTGTTTATTGTAGCCCATAATGATAAAAACTTAATTTTTATAGGGGGGGTGTAATTTGCTGACCAAATTGAATGTTGCTGACCGAGGCTTTAATCTTTAAGGATTTCTTTGATAATGAAAATTCTGCAACCTAATGATAATCTCTTCATGCTGACAAAGTTTCAAAGAAAAATCTTTCTATTTAAGGGTAGTTTACTCTTGGCATTTTTTCATTTTTTGGTGCTACCAGAAAAATTATGAATCTGACAAAACTATACATTTACATATAATCATTACTAGTATTTACCAACTCGCTACCAGAAGTTGACTGAAAAATACCCCTATTTAGGGGTAGTTTACTCTTGACATATTTCAGTTTATTGACGCAATCGCCGAAACTATTTAAGTGACTGAGCTCAAAATATGCGTATAACCATTTCTAGGAACAATTAACTTACTGTCAGAAGTTGGCTGAAAAATATCCCCATTTAGGGGTAGTTTACTCATTGGCATATTTGGATTAATCGCTGCTACAGAGAGAATTATGCAACCGATTAATATTAAAATACGTATAGAATCACATAACTATGAAGAATAAACTCGCTACCAGAAGTTGACTGCAAAATACACCCTTTTATGGGTAGTTTACTCTTGCATATTTCAGTTTATCACTGCTACTGAGCACGATTAAATTTGTCAACCAAATTGAATATTGCTGACCGACACTTTAACCTTTAAGGATTTCTTTGATATTTAAATTTCTGCAACCTAATGATAATCTCTTCTTGCTGCCAAAGTTTCAAAGAAAAATCTTTCTATTTAAGAGTAGTTTACGTTTGGCGTTTTTTATTTTTTAGTGCTACCAGAAAAACTATGAATCTGACAAAACTATACATTTACATATAATCATTACTAGTGTTTACCAGCTCGCTACCAGAAGTTGACTGAAAAATACCCCTATTTAGGGGTAGTTTACTCTTGACATATTTCAGTTTATTGATGTAATCGCCTAAACTATTTAGGTGACTGAGCTCAAAATACGCGTATAACCATTTCTAGGAACAATTAACTTACTGTCAGAAGTTGGCTGAAAAATATCCCCATTTAGGGGTAGTTTACTCATTGGCATATTTGGATTAATCGGTGCTACAGAGAATTATGCAACCGATTAATGTTAAAATACGTATAGAATCACAACTATGAAGAATAAACTCGCTACCAGAAGTTGACTGCAAAATACCCCCTTTTATGGGTCGTTTACTCTTGCATATTTCAGTTTATCACTGCTACTGAGCACGATTAAATTTGTCAACCAAATTGAATATTGCTGACCGACACTTTAACCTTTAAGGATTTCTTTGATATTTAAAATTCTGCAACCTAATGATAATCTCTTCTTGCTGCCAAAGTTTCAAAGAAAAATCTTTCTATTTAAGGGTAGTTTACGTTTGGCGTTTTTTATTTTTTAGTGCTACCAGAAAAACTATGAATCTGACAAAACTATACATTTACATATAATCATTACTAGTGTTTACCAGCTCGCTACCAGAAGTTGACTGAAAAATACCCCTATTTAGGGGTAGTTTACTCTTGACATATTTCAGTTTATTGATGCAATCGCCGAAACTATTTAGGTGACTGAGCTCAAAATACGCGTATAACCATTTCTAGGAACAATTAACTTACTGTCAGAAGTTGGCTGAAAAATATCCCCATTTAGGGGTAGTTTACTCATTGGCATATTTGGATTAATCGGTGCTACAGAGAATTATGCAACCGATTAATGTTAAAATACGTATAGAATCACAACTATGAAGAATAAACTCGCTACCAGAAGTTGACTGCAAAATACCCCCTTTTATGGGTAGTTTACTCTTGCATATTTCAGTTTATCACTGCTACTGAGCACGATTAAATTTGTCAACCAAATTGAATATTGCTGAGCGACACTTTAACCTTTAAGGATTTCTTTGATATTTAAAAATCTGCAACCTAATGATAATCTCTTCTTGCTGCCAAAGTTTCAAAGAAAAATCTTTCTATTTAAGGGTAGTTTACTTTTGGCGTTTTTTATTTTTTAGTGCTACCAGAAATACTATGAACCTGAGAAATTATATATAGTATATATTACCTATATAGTTCAAAATCCAGTATGGCAGACCCCCCAAGTTGGCGAATTACACTGCTCTTCCATAGTAATTCGTATTTTGTATCTATATGCGTAACATATACTTTTTTTTTTTGAGCTGGACTCATACATACATACATATATATATATATATATATATATATATATATATATATATATATATATATATATATATATATATATATATATAATCAAAAAAAAAACGAAAAAGTTGTTTCAATAGTTACTGGGTAACATTAACATTGTTATTATATGGTATAAATTTATTATAAGTTAAGTACCAATTATTAGTACTATTTTGTATATATTAATGTAGGTACCCAGTACCTATTATTAATATGAATTACAAGAGTGGAAAGACCAATATTTAATAATTAATTATCAAGACTTTCAATTAAACCTCCATAACCAAAATACATTGATTTATTTCTTTGGAATTACAATATTTTAGGCTCAACGCTATTAGTTTTACTAATCTATGTAAATTAAAAAAAAATTATATCACAAGAAAGTTATTTTCTTTTTAGTGCATTTATAAGAAAGACTTGTTTTTAAAAGTTTTTTTTTTAATATATTTTATTTTCTTGTAAGGACACTGAAGTAAGGAGTAAGAAAAAAAAAACAAGTCTTTATTGTATAATTGGAGAGCATAAATTAAAATTTTATATTTATAAACCCATTTAGCCATATAGGAAAAACAATTATAACTGTATTTTTATTATTAACAGATACGGTAATAAAAAAAGGTAAAGGTAAGATGCTTACTGGCAATTAGGCCATTGCTGACCCTTTTTGCTCATCTAAACTAACCTACCCTCCACCTTGAGCTCGACCTCAACGACAGTGATTTTGAAAAATCATCCGGCCGGTGAGGCTCGAACCGTCGACCCCCGAGTCCGTATTGGAAAGTCTGTCTCGACTTTCCCGCACGGCCACGAAGGCGCCGATAGGGTAATAACTATTTATAATATAATAGTATTCAATATTTTTACAACGAAAAAATATTTGCATACGATTTAATTGATAAGAAAAATAAATTAACCCATTTATGTTTAGTACATTTATTTATATTAATCTTACAGTGTGTATTACAAAATAAGCTTAAAACACTTATCGTAAATTTCCCCTGACCATAGAACAAAATTCCCCTGCATCTGTAGAGCACTGCGATACATCTACAAAATGTCCGTATGGGGAAATACCCAAGATTATATATATATATATATATATATATATATATATATATATATATATATATATATATATATATATATATATATATATATATATATATATATATATATATATATTATGATTTAAATATAATATACAACTAACAGTGAATATTTGTAATATTATTTTTAACCTGTACCTACATTAAAATCACCACTTGCTGTGTCAACACTTTTTTGTTATTGCAAATGGATCTCTTATAAGGTGCCTTTTATTATTATTTTTTAAATATCAGAAAAAAATCTGTTAGTTTGGCGATTTAGGTTTGCTTTAAAATGGTCTTATAAATCCAAAACAAGGGTTCCTATAACTTAATCATAGGTATACTATATCAACATGCAAAGGCGTTAAGCAAATTGCCTATTGCATAAATTTAAACACTCACAGAGATGAAACATAGTCGGGCAGTATATTGTTGTGCATACGCCTAAATGAATTGGTGTATACAGGGGTTACATACATGTAGGAGCTGTCGTCAAACAATATGCACTTAAAATATTTTGATTTATGCGAAGTTGTTATATATAATTTATTGCTCTCTTCATTTATGTTATTTATTTTGAATAACTGTTCCAAATATGTTAGCGTTTGTTTCATGAGTACGCTAGGAAACAAAGAAGGTTCAAGAGACATAGCTAAAAGCTTGCCTTTAACCAATGTAACATTTTTAACTTTGATAAATTTGAGTTAATTTAATAGTTTTTTTTTCTTTGACAGACAAGCTTTTAAATTTATTTGTTAACCACTCTGCTAGACTTCTTTTTGGGAAATCTATAGCCGAAACAATAGGTCCAATCAATTTTCCCAGGTTATGAATTTTTGGCGATAATATTTTTTGGGTATTTTGGGTTTGTAAATTATAACCTTCTTCCTAAGTCTTTTGTAATAAGGTTCGGAAAAGGTTTTTGGGAGGGAACTTTTATTTAGAATTCGTTACTGACACTGTAACTTTTGAGTTTTGTTAAGGTTTCCTCTTGTGTGAACTACGCCCCCTAGAACCTATATCCGAGGTCAGTCTCAGTTTTTGGCGAAAATTTTAAGTTGATTTTCAGAAAATGTTTGTACTTTCTCAAACAATTAAGTTATTTTGATGAAATATGGTACATGGTTTCTACTATAAAAGTTATACTTTCTACTAAATCTGATGTCTTTCATTAAAAAAAAAACATATTTAACATTAAAAACATTTATATGGAAATTGAAAATTCGCTACCATAATGGACGTGCTGCGACCAGACTTTATTGCAATATCTACTATCATCGTTCTTGTCCATAATAGCAACCATATTACTATTATTTATTTTAACATAACAACAATCTTTCTTTCACAGTCATTTAACTATTTTCATTTGATTAAATTTGTTTTTAACAGAATTTTCTCTTTTTGTTTTTTTGAAATTTCATCTTAAAATGTTCCTCGGATAACATATACTAGATCTACTAGATCGTTCTTTTGTGACTGCAAATCAAATTTAAGTCCTTTGTTTACGAGATTGATCTCATTTTTATTAAACAACTGCGAAGAAAGATCTTTAGGAGGTCAATTTTCTGAGGATTTGGTTTTTCGTTTTCCACTTGACATTTAACAAGCTGCTTTAATGTATTATGTTGTATATTCATTTTTTTAATTATTTTCATGTCAATGACTGCAAACATGTTCCTTTAAAAATTGGACCATTCTACATTATTCTAATTTACCAAACTTAAAGGTTAACTTATTAAACAAATTATACGCTTGCATTTCAAACATACTATGTTTTGAGTATAAATATTGCATTTCTAAATCTAGCCACATTGCTCAGCAGAATGCTACTTTTTGACCTAATTTTCGGGTTATTGGAAATTTTATATCCAAATTATTCAAATTAGTATAACTGATTTCTGTTTGCAAGATTTTAAAAAAGCGATATCTGCTCCTATTAATCCAATTTTACATCTACACTTTAGTAAAGATTCAGTTCCGCAGACCTTGGAGTCATAATAAATTAAGTCAAGGTTGGAACCTGTAATGAGCACTGATTGGTACAATTTGGGATCACCACAACACATCTCTAAAGAGCTGACGATTGTCACACTTACATGGTTAGATTATTATCATCAGAGGATGTATAATCTAAACGCTTAACGACTAAAATTGTATTTATATTATATGTTGCCAAAGTGTACTTATACTGGCTTATGGTAGGTTGTAAACTTCACCTAGATATTTAATTTCTATTTTGGAGTTTCTTCATTTTTTTTGCAGTTTTTCTTTGCTCATCTGTTTCGTCATCATGCCGTCTGTTAAAAGAGAATTCCTTTTTGATGCCATTTAAATATTTAATTTGCATAAATATTCTCTGACGTGTGAAAGCTGTTACCAAATCCGTAGGAATATCGCTTTCTTTTCTTGTTATATACGAAGCTGTTTTTGTAACAATTTTTTTTTGTCCGAAAATGTTGAATGATGATATTTTTTAAAATGATGTTCCATTCTTAAAACTTGCTCAGTCCAAATATCAGATGGTTCTGTTAAACCACCAAAAGACAGTTGTTGCACCCAAGAAGGCATACTGTATGAGTGCAGTGTTCTTGCTTGGTCTGTTTAATAGGTATACATGCCAAGTGTGGGATACCTATCTCTATATTTTCTGGCTAAGTACCCGGCGATGTAAACTAAACCATCATTTTCTGCCATATTATTGGTTGCTGCAGCAGAGGATGCAGAAGAAGAGACACTACTTTCACTAATAATTTCATCACCAACTTAACCATAATCTACAAATGACTGAGGAATGTTTGTACAACTAATCTGAGCTTTTTTTATGACTGTAGTTAATAAAAATTCATTATCCTCTACAGCTGCTACATTTACATGCTTTTGGACCAACCCAGGATTCTTTCCCAAAAGAATCATTCTAATCCTGTATAAGGCATTTAAAGGAGAAGGATGATCATGCAATCCACCTTTGGTTCGTACCTGAAACAAAATAACCATTATAAAATAACAATCTAATATTTACTTTAATTTCAAAACTTACCTGACAAAAGAAGTTTTCTAAGCAGTCCTGGTTTAATCTATGTGTCAATATATATGAAATTCCATATTTTGTTGTTAAGTCTTGATAAATGCTTTGCAGAGATGAGGTAGATATATACACCCTTTTGAAAAATTTGCAAAACATTTTTGTTGCAGCAACACATTGTGATAAAAGTGCTTTTTACTTTATTCAGAATGTTGTTTTGTTCTTCAAGTCGAGTTGATCCATATGAACTTCGTGTAGGGATAGATGCATTTGGAACATATGAATTAAAAATATCAAACCAAATAGCAATAAGTTCCACAAAATCTGCTACATTTTCTGCACTTTTTTTATCATCTCCAGGAAGATATCGTTTTAATGCAGTAGCTGTGGTGTGACACATTCTGTCGTTGTGCTTTTTCACAAGTCAGGTGTTGCATTGAAAGCTTATGACAAGAACTAATCTCAGAATTAGAGGATTGTATTAAAGCTTCGATGGGATCTTTTGATATGATAGTTCCATCTTCCAATCGAAATCCACTGTCAACAAGCCAATTCCTTATCAACTTTAAAAGATGTGGGACATCAGCAAAAAAATAAATTTTTTCTCCCGACGTAGGGTGTATATAAAACGTTTTATGGATACTGATGTCCAATTCCTTCCACAAACCCATGTTTCCTCCACCACAGTCAGATACACAAGCAACAACATTATAGTTGATTCTGTTCAATTCATTTAGAATTTCATCCAATAGGGCATTTGTCATTTTCTTATCGAAATCAACATAAATTGGTTGTTTCCATGGATCAATTAACCCCCTTACCATGATTACTTGCATGTATTTATGTTCTCCAATGATGTCATCTCTTTGTTGATCATATTCATACATAGAAGATATTTTAATCTCGTCATATGAGAGAACTGTCATTCTTTGCATGTTTGTTTTTGTTTGTCCACAAATATCCATAATTCTTAAAATGTCACTTAGTAAACCATTTCTTAAGTCAATAGTGCTGGCCCATCTTTGTAAGGTAGAAATACCTGGTAATGGATATTTCAGTGTTTGCCTTACATATATGTATGCCCGTTTTCCAAAATATCTCAATGTAAAAGCTTTGGCAATTTCTTCTTCATTCCATCTTGCTTTTGTTTTTCTCTTTAATAGGACCTCAATTAGGTTTTCACTTAAAAAATGAGAAAGAACTTCTTTAACATGTGTGCCTACTTTCTTTTGTAAATAGTCATTTTCTTTTTGTAGATTTGCATTCCTTAAGTTAATATCTGCAAGTTCTTCCTTATATTTTTGAATTTGGTCTTTTGCTTGATTATTTTCAGCTAGAAGGAAATCATAGGATCGTTTTAGTTTCTCATAATCACTTTCTACACAGGTGCCAGGCAGGTCATCAATGGTTTGTGCTGATGCGAATTCCAAACCAGTAACATTACGTGTTTTTTTTTAAATATTTTGAACAAGTTCATTTCTCTATTTCTTTTGGGTTCTTTTTTCTCTTTCACTTGCCTTAGAATTTTCTCGTGACAATAAGTTCAAATGTGGAACAGCTGAAAATTAATATAAATTTTAGGAAACTGATGTGCTAAGCAAACTCATCCTCAGAAAAATTAGGTTAACTATTACAAATACATAAAACATATCTGTAAATACTGTAAAAAAAGTAGTAGACAATTACAAGTGAAATATTTCTGATTCACCTTTTCACAGAAGTTGTGGTTTGCAAACTAAAGTTTTAAGCAAAGAAAATAAAAGTTTGTTGCCTTGATGTAAAAGAGAGGTAATACAGTTGCAAAGATGAGCAAACTAAGTGGAAATGACATACAGCAGATAATCAGAAAGGAACTTGAGGTGCTCCAAAATTGTTGAACGCAAAACTATATGAAATAAATGCAAGACCCTCAACTCAGACATGTCCCATCATTTTGAAGAGCAACGTCAACATTATGCCGAACTAGTAAAAACAAATAAAAAACTAGTGAAGAAGAGTAATAACTGCAAATAAGAGGGGAAAAATTGGAGACCAGAATCAATCACCTAGAGCAGTGTGAGAAGGCAAAAAATATTGTGATTTCGGGGATACCACTGCAAATAGGAACTATAAGGGAAACAGTTGGGCAGTTTCTTTACTGCAATAAATTTGGACATGAAATAAAATGAAATAACAAGCTGCTATAGAATAAAAGCAGGTAATATAAGTGAACCAATTGTCGTTAAAGTGTATCCCATTAAATAATACCAAAAAATTAAGTTCAGACAAAGAAAACTACAAGCATCCATACCAACGATTGTAAATTTGATCGGGGGAAAATAGATTTATTTATATAAATGATGAACTCATCAAATTTAATCAAGATATTTTCAACAAAAGTAGGGTGTTTTAGAAGAATCACAGCTAAAAGTATGCATATTGTATGAATGGAAAATGTTTAAAAAAAAGGAGATGGTGTTAGAGGAAACAGATTTTTTTCTGTTAGAGATGTAGAAGAACTAGGTAGCTAAAGTTCATTGCAAATTTTAAATTGCCAATCATGCAAGGATATTTTTTTAAGCACGACTTATCGGAAGTTAAAATACTGTAAAAAACCTGGACGCAACAAGTGGATTATGGTAGTGAATTTTCATTTAAATGTTTTTAATAGCAAACATGTCTTTTTTAAGAAAGCAGGCATCAAATTTGGTTATCAGTATAACCTATATAGGTAGTAGAAACAGCGTACTATATTTTATACTTTATTGTTTGAAACTGTACAAACATTTTCCGAAAATGAACTTTAAATGTTCCCGAAAAAATTGGTTTCCTGGCCAACACATCTTATAGGTCAATAGCAAATTGAAATATTCAAATTTGATGCATTTAATGAAAAAAGCGTTACCATAATGCACTTGCTGCATGCCTAACTTCTTTTCTTACAAACATACACTGTATATGGAAAATGCAAAAAGCAATAATACAAGGCATGTTCGATAAAAAAAAATGTATCACCAACGACTTATGGGCCAGCCTGTGATTATAGAAATAATTTTATAAGATGCAGCTGAAGACACCCAAGTATACAATTTTTTCTCGTATCTTAATAGACGGATATATCGAGCTTTATTGATTTTTTACGAACATTCGCTATTCGAATTAGAGACCTTTAAACGATAAACTCTATAGCTAAAACTACTGCCAAAGCATCAGAGAAGGGTCTATGTGAAATGAAATATTTTAGTAAAATGAAAGACAATGACGGTTGATGGTGGAACATAAGGGTTTGTGAAACACTCTTCTTACTACATCTTTTTTACGTAACCTGTATCCGTTTTGAGTTCATTGCCTAAAAGTTACCAATTTTGTGGCTTCAAATCGCCACTTAGACGTTTTAAGAGAGAAATTATTTTTTTTAGTGCCTACATTCAATTTTTTGTCTTTTAAGTCACAGATATAAATTTTGGTACATAGTTTACTTTTTTGATATAAACCCACGTACCAAATTTGGTTGCCATAACTTTGCTACTTCCGGGTATTTAAACATTTCCAAAAGAAAATACAAAATTTTCCGGGAAAAATGGGCTGATTTTCCTAGCTAACAAACTTATCCAAGCTACTTGCAAAAAGAAGTTAATCACCAAATTTGATCAAAATCGGCAAATTATTTTTGAGGTATTGGTGTGGTACATATATACTATATACATGTATGTATGTAACACACGGATAACTCAAAAAATAATGGGTCGATTTTGAGCAAATTAGGTGAGTACCTTCCTTTTGCAAGTAGCTTGGATAAGTTTGTTTTATATATATATATATATATATATATATATATATATATATATATATATATATATATATATATATATATATATATATATATATAAAACTGACCCCGCATATGTGTTCTAGGGTGTCTAGTTTGCACTTGTTGAAGCAATTTTCCAAAATTCAAGTCACAAGCTCCCCATTACTGGATTTTTAAAAAGAAAATTCACTAAAAGGATTAATCAGAACTAATAGTCGTGAATAAAAAAAATATTGAATCAATAGGTAGTAAAATTATCTTATTAATGAAAGAAAAAGATAAGTTATGTTAAATAAAAATAAAAAAAATCCAAAAGAGCATATATCAGGCGGGGTTTAAAAAATATTAAGAATAGCTTCAATAATCTAACATCGGATGCAAAGATTTACACAGGGTTCCCACTAAAAACAGCATATTAATGTCCCTGATTTCCCTGACATGCCAAAATCTATTTCCCTGACTTTAATCTTCTACAATTCACCCCCAACATGTGTAACACACTACTACAGAATACAGTACTTCTTCGTGTCATGGCGGAAAACACATTTCCCCATTTTAAAAACAATGCGACCAATGAACCCAGATTAAAAAAACAATTATTGTGGTTGTTTTATGGAAAAAGGAATCATTAAATGAAAGGTCCATAAGTGCACAAAAAGTAAACATATTGTTTCATTTATATATCATAAAACGGAAACAAATTATTATTCCCTGACAGGGACGAAAATTCCCTGACTTTTAGTCAATTTGCCCAGTTATTCCAAATTTTTCCCTGATTTCCCTGGCAACATTTTTTCTTCTACAAATTCCCTGACTTTTCCCGTTTTTTCAGATGAGTGGGACGCCTGTTACAGTGCACCTAAAAGGCATTTATTAAATGGAAAAAACAGTTTCCAGGTATACATACAGTGCATACCTATATAGTTTCTAAAGTACTTGACATAAGCAATATTATTTAAGTTAACTTCAAAATCATATGTAATTTTACATCATTAATTGTAGAACTTGTTACCAGTGCAAATATACTGTTTTGAGTTCGTAAATAAAGAATATTTAGAACAAAATAATAAAAAAATCACTAATAAAATGATATTACCATTCTTCTTTAGCTTTGTGGTGGAACACCCAATACTTTTGCCTGTATAGCATCTTCATAATCATCAGTATTAAAATGTTTGCTACATATCTTCTTGTGACCTATGTCAAACTTGTCTTTTCTATGACATCATGCAATCCACACTTTTTGCTGAGCTTTATTTGTTGGAAAAGAATGAAAAGATATTTTGTCTCCAGTCTTTTTTGCCTTTTCACTCTTGCTTTTGCAAGCAGTCACAGCACAAATAAGCCCAGGCATCTAAAAAATATACATGTATTTATTTATCTACACTCATAATTTTCTTTGAGATGTCTGGGATAATATTATATTTCAATTATTAATGAGAAGTAGCTGAACACATAACCTAACAGAATAATTAAGGAATTTCGGAAATATTAACAACATTATTCCTCTGAATTTTATTATAATATTATTATATTATAATAGCGCAAGCAGAAAACTAACAAATAATACACGTTTATATTGAACATAACATAATATCTAAGCTTAAAACAGTCAGACCACTTACAACACAAAAATACTTACGGTAAGTAGAACAGCCTTTTTAACGTCTTCTGAATACCAAACCAGATATTAAATCAACAAAACTCTTAAAATATAGTCCACAAAACTTTAACAACAATGTTCGAACGAAAATATATAAACTAAACCACACAAAAACACTTAAATAAAGACAGGAGGAGCCGAAATCAACATACACAAAAGCCTGTCAAATAAAAAGATGACGTCAGAGTCCCCCCCTTGCCGATACCCCGCCAAAGTTATGAGGTAACCTATAACTTTATAGATCTTGGAAACAGACGGCATAAGGAAAGAAGAAGAAGAACTAACCTCCAAAACAAAAAGTATAACGTGGACTGTGGACTAAGCAGAGAATTGTCTTGAATCGCATATAAAATAAAAATATTAGTGTTGGAAGCTGCATTTGGAAGGACGTGCTTAGTTCTTTGTTATTTTGTTATTGACTGTTAATGTATTTAAAGTTTCCTAACTGTTATTTAAAGAAAACTATCCCTATAAAGTGCGGGGGCCACCGAAAATTAAATAGTTCAGGAATTACACTTTTGATAACTTATTAAAAGCACACAACTGTTTACGGTTTGCCTAAAAATAAATGTCTCTTAGAGGGTAGAGAATTTTACTTTTCTATTTCTACAAAAGTAGATCTTATTTTAACCCTATTAAGATTCTTAAATTCTAGAATTTCCTACCATGAAAGTAAAGCAGTTAGTAAATAAAAGTCAAAGTGCCGAGTTGGATCTGGACGAAAATGTCAAGACTGAAGATGAAATTAAGTCAGAAGAGGATATTAAGCCGTCAGGAACTGGGTGCGTGTTGTTTCCTAATGAAAACCGGTATTCACATATTAAAAATAAATTGGTCCGAAGTCAGCAGTACCAAAAACTCAAAAAAGAACAAAAAAAGGTAATAGTTGTTTTTAGTAAATGTTATGCTTCTTTATTGCTTAACAGTAGCAGGTATAATCAGTTGCGTATATTTCAGGCAAAAAAGGTCGCAAGAAAGCAGAAACAATCCGAAGGTGGTCCAAAATCCACTCCGCATACAATTGAGAGTTTACGTGTAGCAGATGAAACAACCATTGAAAATTTCAATTCTGAAGAGAACGAGTTAGTGAGTAGGGATTTACAAAACGATGAATTCAGTGAATATGACACAAAGGCTTGTGAACCGAAAGTGCTCATTACATATTCAGACAATCCAATGAAGGTAAACTGTAATTTCTCTCATAAGTTGTTTTATTTTTATGAGTAATCCTACACTTTAGCTCTTCCAGCTAGCAAAATTCTCACACACAGCAATTTCTCTGTTACAGTTTACACACTGTTGCCACTTTCTTCTCTTTAGCAGCTTATATAGCAGTATTATGCATATGATTAAATTGTTATTTTGTGGCAGTGTACTATATATATTATAGTTTGCTGTTTTGTGGTTCCTTCATTACTCCCATGCATAAAGAAATCATGCAGCAAGTGTGTTATGGTAAAGAATAAGGTGTGGACCTAATTGGAAAACTAAATTTAAAAAATTCACAACACAGCAAGTGTGGTATATTAGTGAATTTGTATTAAATGCTTAAAATTTTAATAACTTAGTTTGCAACTAACGTAGAAACTCTAATTTTGCTATATAGTAAAGTATCTATCTGGGCAACATGTATACCAAATTTCATCAAAATAACTGTTATTTTTTAGATACAATTTTTTTTATAGAAAAAAACTATTTTATTCAACTGGTTCAACAAAGAATAGGCCGATCTTGATTAAATTTGGTGGGTACCTTTCTTTTCTAAGTAGCTTGGATCAGTTCGCTATCCAGGAAAATCAGACCAGTTTTTTTGGGAAAATTCTTGTATCTCCACAAATAACACAACTCTAGCAACCAAATTTGGCACACGTTTATATTATAAAAAGTAAACTATGTACGGATATTTAGATCTCTAAGTTGAAAGAAAAAAAGTTGGGTGTCACTGGTTTACAGAGAAATGCACAAGGCCAAAATATTTTGTGTGGATAATCTATTGTATATTACAAAGATTAAGTTTTCTTGGTGCAAAACGGCAAGAAATAGCAGAAAAATTACTTAATTTTTTTTTACAGTTTTCCTTCTTTAAACTTCTAAATTTGCGATTTAAAACATCAAAATTAGCAAGTTTTAGACGAAGAACGTGAAGATGTGATTTGAAATGTCAAAATTGGCCGTTTTTAGGCACGATTATGAGTTATGTAGAAGAAATGAGTTTATGGTTTAATAGTTTATAATTTTTAGTGCATTTTCGAAAATTTGATATTGAGACCCAGGGTACCCAGCGACCTGGAAAACCTGGAAAAATCAGCGAATTTGAAATAACCCCACAAATGTCAGGGAAATTTGTGATTTTGCTCAAATGTCAGGGAAATTATTCAATAGACCTGGAAATTATATATTTGTAAAATTCCGTCACTAGCACTTGTTATTTTGATTTCATATATATATATATATATATATATATATATATATATATATATATATATATATATATATATATATATATATATATATATATAATATGAATTTCTTTCACAATAATATTTTTCTACAATGGCTGACAATTGGTATATTAATTGAAACCGCCAATGAACTCAGCACATGTCACATGCGCTGATATAAATATAGCGTCTTCTTCATATGAAACATGTCTCATTCACTCATATCACTTGGAATGTTCTTCTTTGCATGCATAATCAATTCTAGTTATCGGCGGCGTAGAGCTGCACTGTGAATGTGTTTATTCAATTGTAACCTTTATGACCATGTAAAATAGAATTGAAGTTGGAGTGAAAATATTGGGCATTTGTATAGGGGTATTTATGTTGTAATCTACAAGAGAAAACTTTAATATCACAACGCATTGTTTATGATAGTTTAAAGAAATTAGCAAGAGTGGGAAATATATAAAAAAATATAGAAATCAACTATAAGCAGAGGTACTATGTCAAAAATTCATATCATGAATATATAAGAATTCTTTATGAAAATCAGAAGACAATGTTTAAGATGAGCAAAGCAGAAGAAAAAATGTAACATAAAGCACGTAGAGAAATATCACAATTAGAAATGAGGAAAAAACACATTAAATAAAATGCAAAATATGAAACTGAAGTCTTAATATCTAAAATTACCGCATTGAGAAAATATGTATGAATAATTCCTACTATCTTATTTCAATGTGGTTATTACGATAGGCTTTTTTTTAAGTAAGCATATGAGATGTGAGTTATTATTGTTTTTTTTTTACTTTATTATATTGAGTAGGAGATGTGTTTTCATTCAAATGCTTGAAGAGTAGTTATAGTATGGTTCTTGTGGCTCATTTAGATTAAGATGAGTGAAACTGTGTTAAGTAGTTACTGCAAAAACTTGCAATGACTCAGTCACTTAATAGGCAAAAGGTTATCACTTTTCTGTACTAGTTCAACAGAATTAAGCATGTTTGTGTTTTTGATAATGTATGTCTTAAAAATATTTTTTATTCAGAACTTTTATTTAGTTTGTTAACAAAAGTATTCAGAGATGTGTGTCTCTCATTTCGAGGATTGTGAAAAACATTACCAAATTTTCTTACCTTTTTACAATATCTTCCTTATTACATTTCTTTCAAAACAGTCCATATCTTGCCCAAAATTTGCAGGGGGCTCTCTTGATATAAATGTAGGAAAAACATAATACCCTTTTGTCAGTATTTGTTAGGTTGTAAAAAATTACATTTAGAAAAAAATAATAATGCAGAAAGTAATTTGTCCAAGAAAGACAATCAGAAACACTACAATATGCAATTAAAATGGTTGGAAGTGAAAAGCAGATTTTAATGGACAAATCGTCAGTTAAAAAGATTCAGTAAGATATAAAAATAGTGCTGGAAATTGAATCATAACTTCCACACAATCTACTCTTTCAGAAAGACATTCTCATGAAATGAATTTACGGTCCATGACTTGACCACAAAGAAAATATTCGTATTCCTGTACCCATAAACTTCTGAAAGTTATATTACTAGAGTTTTAATGAAAAAATGTCAATCTTCACCAAATCACCTCTCATTTTAAATTGCTAAATGCTAAAAAGTACAAAAATTAAAATATATTCCACCTTACATTATTGCACCTTATAAACACCGCAACAACAAGTTCAACTAAACTTGTTAAAGCTGTTTTGGTTAGATTGTAAAAGGTTAGACTTTACAAAATTTTATTTTCTAACACATTTAAATTAGGCTTTATATTAAAATAATATCAAAATTAAACTACATAATCCTGTTTCATCAGATGTCCACATATCATATGTTCTTGAAACATTTTGAAATTTCAGTCTAGAATTATAAATTAATGTATCTGCAGCTTTAACATTTTTGTGGCAATTTGCGAACTGTTAGTGCTTTCAGCAGAATTGGATAATAATAGATAACGTGCTTAAAGCAAATTTTTACGGCACATTTAATACATGACAACAAATGTCATGTTATTTTATTTAGTAATAGTTTTAGGCAAGCGAGTAAAATTGTCATTTAAATAAAAATCACCATAACTAATAAGTCACTATCATAAACACTTGTAGTGTTTATGCCACAAGTTGTAAAAGAAAATAGTTTTAAGCGCCCATGTGTTAAATTTTTACATTTTGAAATCAAATAGGCATCTTAATAGTAACTAGATCTGTTAAATAGTGCTGCAAATTGAATCATAAATTCCTCATAGCTGTGATAATTTATGCCGTTTTAGCAACAAAAAAAAAGTTCAAAAATTCTGTCACCGATATTCCACCCCACACATTTACCCCTAATTTAATTTCAACACAGAATACCATATGTTTGATGAAATTGAAAGTTTTCTAATAAACAAACCCTAAACGTTATATTACTCGAGTTTTAACGAAAAAATGTAAATTTTCAACAAATCACCCCCAACCCCCTGGAGCGATTTTACCCAAAAACAATCCCAACTGTTCGTTTGTCGGGTGCTCACTGCATAACAAATTTGAAGACAATATCTCAATCCATTCTAAAGTTATCGTGGCTACTAACAGACAGACAGACTGACTGACAGACCAAAAAATTTGTATATAAAATAGTGCTGCAAATTGAATCATAACTTGGGGATTCGGTGACTAGCAGACGAGACGTATATTATTTATTTTGTAGTGCTTTAAAGAAAACGTAAAACAATGTCGAAGATAGGCGAAGGTGAACCACCAGATAGGGGTCGACTCACAGATGGAATTAGTAACGATAAGAAACAGGAAAATATGGATATTGTCATTTCTAGCCATGACGAAATGAAAAACTCAAACAATCCTAACCCTATATTGCATTCTGTTCCCACTTGGGACCTTTGTACATTTACACCTTGAAATTCTATAAAAATCAAATAACAGGCTTTATATGCACCTGGTTCCCATCTGGGAATACTGTTCTTCATGTTGGACTACCCGCTGATAGATGGCGGAACCGAAAACTGCCAACAAATAAATAAACAGGTGATCATAACATACAGTTTAGAGGTTGGCTCCAATCGAATTGTTGTTAGTGTGCTGGTTTTGTTTAAAAAACATATATTTGAGTTATAAAAAATCGTGTTTAGATAACTACAGCCTCCTGAAGGTAATTACGTTTTAGTTTTTGATATGTTTTATGTACTTATTAGAAAATTTTGATTTAGGTAGCTGTGTCCATTCGGGAACACAGTGCATATACTGTAGAAAATTTTAAAATGGATAAAGAGTGTAAACCCATCAATCCACACACATTTTATGGGACCAGGTTTTCAACTCATCACATCCGTGATATTCCAAGTGATAGTGAGGATTCAGCTCTAGCGGATGATGAAAATCTGGACTCCCAAATTTTAAATTGTCAACAATTGAATGAAAATATGCCCACTGAAGAAGATTTTGTCTCTGAAGATGACTTACCATTAACCCACTTTGTACGTGTCGCACCTTCCAAAAAATCTAATAAACTAGTATGGAAGGAACAGCAGACTTCTACTGAAAATGAGAATGTACGATTTTGTGGCAATGCTGATTTGCCGCAAGAAATTTTACACCTCACTACGCCTTACACGATCTTCAAACTATTTTTTACCGATGAACTTTTAAATATGCCAGCAGATATGTCCATGCTGTATTCTGTTCAAATCAATCCAAATCGTCCATTTGTTACTACACCTGAAGAAATACAACGATTTATCAGAATTTTGTTGTGGATGTCTATTATAAAACTGCATAGTACAAGAATGTATTGGTCTGCAGCTACCCGAGTTCCCCAAGTTTCTGATGTAATGCCAGTGAACCGTTTTCAAGCAGTCAAAAGGAATCTGCATTTCAATAACAACCAGCAGATGCAAAACAAAATTGAGAAAATTCAACCCGTTATTGATCACATTCAGTCTGTGTGCAGTAAAATACAGATGGAAGAAAATTTCTCCTGCGATGAACAGATAGTCCCATTCAAGGGGAAAATTTCCATCAAAACTTATAATCCCAAGAAACACCATAAGTGGGGCTATAAGCTATGGGTCCTTTCAGGTGTCGGTGGTTTTTCATACGACTTTGAATTATTTACTGGCTCGGTACATGCAGTAGAGGAAAATGAAGATTTTGGTGCTGCAAGTAATGTTGTTTTCCGATTGACTCGCAACATACCCAAGAACCTGCATCACAAGTTGTACTGTGATAACTACTTTACTGGAATTCCTTTGTTCTGTGATTTATCACAAAATGGAATTGATTGTGTAGGGACTGTAAAATCAAATAGGTTCATGGGTTGTAGCTTTCCTATTGAAAAGAACTGGAAACGACAAGGGAGGGGTTCCTACATAGAAAAAGTAACTAAATATCAAAACCAAGTGGTGAAGGCTGTACAGTGGTATGATAACAAAATTGTGACGCTGCTATCGACATTTGCTGGCGGTCAACCATCTCATAAGGTTCAGAGGTTTTTCAAATCAGTCAAAACCAAGAAAGAAATTACTTGTCCAGACATTGTGAAGGTATACAATAAACACATGGGGGGAGTTGACCTTCTAGATTCTTTGCTTGGTCTCTATAGGATTCATACCAGATCCAAAAAATGGTACCCCAGGTTATTTTTTCACATGATAGATGTGGTAATATGCAATTCATGGTTGCTGTATAGAAGTATATTGCAACACAATCAAAGAGATCAACCTGAAAGCTTTGGTGAAATATCTGTCTTGAAATTCAAGACTGAATTGGCTCAAATATTAACTACAATAGGGACACGGACATCCAATGAAGAAACTAGAAAAAGGGGAAGGCCAAGCAATACTCCACAGGAGACAGGGCAGATTAAGAGGAGATTTAAAGTAGCTTCACCTGCATTTGAAACAAGAAAAGATGGAACTGGTCACTGACCCCAGCATTCGGAACAGCGCAATCGTTGCCGATTGGAGGGTTGCAATGGGAAAAGTAGACTATTTTGTGGAAAACGCAAGGTGTTTTTATGTTTGTATGAAAAAAAAAACTGTTTTATTGATTATCATTCGTAATTTGTGTGCCAGTTGATATTTAGTATGTTTCAATTTTGCATCACTTTTTGTGTCTGATACACATAATGTTCCCAAATGGGACCTTTAACAAAACTTAAAATTAAAATCATGAAAAAATTTAAAAGAAAATTGTATTTTTACGTATTATCCATACCAAAAGACATACTGTGGATTTTTTTTTTGTTGCCAAATAAAATTATGTGCAATATAGGGTTAATAAGAATAAGGATAACGTGAGTAACACAAATAGCAGCAGAAAGTATGTGAGTAAAAAAGGGGATTACTTAAAACATGTAGACTTATCAAAAATTTTTAATGTAAACAATATCGTGAATAATAAAATACAGGCAGTAAGGTGAAAGAAAGCGACAATAGTCTAGATATAAGAAGAAGAGAAAATAAATTTATCAGAACATATGATAATTATCATCCAGTGCCATACATTGTTTATCTTATAAGTAAAAACCCAAATGATAATATAGGTAGAGCTCACAGAATAAGTATCGCTAAATTAATTTTTAACTGTTCATCGGATATTAAAAATAGCGTGATGAACATTTCTAGTATAGAGAAAAATAATTAAAAATAGTTTTCTCTACTTTACAGAATGCTAATGCCCTAATAAATTAGGAAAATCTTGAAAAACACAATTTGGAAGCATTTATACCACAGTTTTTGGCACGCAGGCAGAGAGCGTAATCAGACAAGTTGACATTGATATTGAGGAGGAGGAGGATCTAATAAACCTGATTCTTCCAACAATGTGTAATAAGTTTGAAGTGATCAATGTGGTCAGACTTAGGCGTAGGGTCTTTAAAGAAAATTGCGTTGAATGTATTAAAACGTCATCAGTGCTTGTTGAATTTAAAGGGTGTATGCTTCCCTCAGAAGTAGAAATTGAGAAAATGAAATTTAATGTTGAACCATATATACAGTGTACCATTTAGTGCTTAAAATTCTTAAGCTATGGACACATGAGCTCTCAATGCAAAGCACAGGAAAGGTGCTAATTTTGCAGAGAAAACCATAATAGTGAAGTATACTCTAGAAGGAGTAGTCCTATATGTGTTTTGTGTGCGGGACCTCAACCGGCAACAGAACACACTGCTTGTTTAGGAATTGAGAAACAAAAAAGCATTAAGTATATAATGAGTACAGAAAACATCTCATATAGGGATTTCTCGAAAAATGTTCCAAAAGCTATACATCTGCTGCAAAAAAAAAACAAATTCAACCAATTCAATAACAGGTCCCTAAATTTGACAAAGTTCAATTTCCACCACTTAATCCAAATATATTTTCTACAAGCTCTTCCACCCAACAACAACCTCCGAACTTAGGACTTACAACACGGTTTACCAGATCTCAACCTCCTAAACGTAGAAGAACTATGGACTCGGTAAGAGACTTCAACATTGAGAAAACTAGGTAGCAGATTATAAGAAATATCCAACCACCAAATCAGAGTGGTATAATCAATCCTTATCCTCCATCATTCTCCCAATCTCAAAAACCTTCCTTTAATATAAGGGAAACTGTCAATGGTATAGTAAGTCTGGTCATAGATATCTTAAAACAGTCAAATATACAACTCATAAATAGTCAAACAATATATCTCATCAAAGGTAAGGTATTTGAAATTCTCAAAAATCAATAACATTCACTCTTAAATTAATTCAATGGAATGCTAGATCAATGAAATCAAATAAGGGTCATTTAGAGCAATATTTGTTTGGACAATATCGACATTGCACTCATAAGTGAAACTAGGCCTAAGGGTAACAATTTTAAGAAATTTAATGGGTATAATTTATTTCGAGAAGACCGAAATGATGGCTATGGCGGACTTGCTATACTTACTAGTAATAAATTATCTGTTTCGGTAGTGAGCGGATTCTATAAAGTTCAGGGTATGATGTGTATAGCATTAACTTTAACATTGAACAGACGACAAAAAATTAATTTATATTCTATTTATTTCCCTCCAAACACCAGAATAAATCATAATAATTGGAAATCATTTTTCGATGGTTTGAAAAAACCATTTCTTATAGGTGGTGACGTAAATTGTCATCACATTGCTTGGGGCTGCTCAAGGACTGAGGTTTTTTTTTCCCTCAGGGCTCGTCCGCGACTTCGCCGCCCCGAAAGCACTGCAGCCTTTGGCTTATTGTGCATGCCCTTAGTCTTGTTAATCCACCCATTCCAAAATCACTGTGCCTTGAACTAGTCTGCACAGCGATTGGTAGAGTGAAGTTTTATATTGCTCTGTCTCCGGTTTAGACTGACCGTAGATCAGTTGTCTTTTGTGGTCCAGAGCTTTCCACTCGCACAAGATGTGCTGGGCTGATTCCTTCCCCTCGCTGCAGAGTCTGCATGCGAGGTCCCCCTCGAACTGCCCCATTTTATGAAGGTGTTTCTTGACGGCCATGTGTCCCGTCAAGAGACCTGTTATGTTTCTGAGCTGTCCTTGGCTAAGATTTAGCAGCTCCACAGCTCTCTTTGAAGTGGGTTCGTCAATTACTGACTTCCCATGTCTGAGCCCTGGACAGTCTGCCCAGTACACCTTGTGTTTGTTTCTGACCCAGGACTTAATGGCTCCCCTGGCCATGCTCTTTATCACGCCCAGAACCGGTTCTGGTCCCATAAATGGTTCTGCTGACCCTCGCTTCACGAGACTGTCAGCTTCTTCATTGTCTTTGGCCCCCAAGTGACCTGGCATCCAGATGAGGGTGACCTCATTCTGCCCAGCCAGGTGTCTCGTCTCGGCACTCACTCACTAACCAGGAATTTACCTGTGGGCTACTTAGGGCCTTAAGGGCTGCCTGGCTGTCTGTGGCTATGAGGATCCACTTGTTGGTGTAGCCCCTTATCTTTTCTCCCGCACACAGTGCAGGATGGCGTACATTTCGGCCTGAAAGACCGTTGCATGGGCTCCGAGGGAAATACTATGACTTACCCTCGGTCCTTCCGAATAAACACCTACCCACGCTCCCCGCCGGATCCCTTCATGAACCAGACGAGCGTGTCCCTCAGTCTTTTGTTATAGGTCGTTAGAGCCTGTCTATATTCATCCCATGCTCCAGACCTTTTGGCCGCATTAAACAGTTTACGAACCTGCGTCCTCCTTTGCCTGAGGTCCTCGTTCCACCACGGTACTTCCTGGTGGACGCCCTCATTTTTAGGGGTCAGTTGGTGTTATAGCCCGAGGTGATTGTGTCTCGCACTTGGGTTGCGTAATCTCGAGGTCTATTGAATTGTCTATGGTACTCTTAACCCCCCGCAGTTCCACTGCTTGGTCTGCCCTGTAGACTTTCCAGTCCGCCTTGCGGGGGTCCCGGTACCATACCGTTTGTCTTTCGACTTTGGCGATTTCAAACCGGATGTATCTGTGGTCTGAGCTACTCACTTCTCCAGACACAGCCCAGTTCTGAACGAAGTCACCCAGAAACTGGGTGGAAACTGTTAGATCTAAAACTTCCTCACGTCGTGTTGTGACGAAGGTCGGTTTATTACCTCTATTCAATATGTATAAACTAAATTTCATAAAGAATTGTAAAAGTTACTCACCCCTAGAGTTTGTGTCCGAGCTTTCCCACCACTCATGGTGCACGTTCGCATCCATGCCGCTGATGGCCTGCCATCCACCTGCTCTGCTACCCACCATCAGCTGCTCCAATTCTTTGGGTGGAGTAGGGTCCGTGCTGTCCCCTGGCAGATAGGCTGATCCGACAGTAATGTCCCTCTGCCCATCCGCTCCTCCACATCGGATTTTGATTGTTGCCAGGTCCCTGGAACAGAAATTCATTAATGGCAGAAACTCTATCCCTTCCCCGACAAAAATGCAGGCCCTCAGGTTCTCGCTGGATCTGCTGTAGATGAGCTTTCCAGCAGCTCCGCCGAGTGCCTTGATCTCTCCTTTATAGGAGTACGGTTCCTGGATGAGGGCCACATCCGTGTTCCTCAGAGCCATCAGTAGTCCGGCCATGGCTGCCCTACTGTGTTGGAGGTTGACCTGATGGAACCTAAGTCCCAATAACCCCTGGTTGCTTTCCTAGTGGGCGGCACGAGTCTGTAGCGGCAGCCACTCCTCAAGCCTCATTGGTTTTATTTATATTTATGTTCTTCATGTTGTTCCCACGAGAATGGGGGAAATACTGTCCACACCATCAGAACCTCGTGTGTGGTGTAAGGCGGGTTACTCTGGAGGGTTGCCTGGTACTCCAGAGGTTCCGTTCACCCTGATGCCATCCATCCCTAGGCACGGGTCACGTGAGACCGTAGATTGGGGGAGTTTGTTTCGACCTCCACGTCTAAATCCATCATGTTTAGTTATCAGCAGGGTCACCTCGTGCAGGTTGTGGCTCTTCACTGCGCATGACGATCTTGTGGAAAGATTCATCGAAAGCTTATGTTGTTGTTTCCACTTCCTCAGCTTATCCCCTGGAGTCCTTTGGCCCACGTCTCCTCGACCACTTACAATACATTAGTCAGCAGCCAACAAAACAGGCAACAATTTTTAGACTGTAAAAGTAGCCTGGACAAGATAAAACATATCTCGCCTCATTTGACTTGCAGGTATATCATTGCCAAAATAATAAACATAATTACGAGCCAGCAAAATGAGCGCATAAACTTAGTATGGGTAAAAGTACATGCAGGTATAATTTCTAATGAAAAGCTGACTTTCTAGCCAAGGAAGCTGTAGAATCTGACGAGAAAAAAATTATTTGTGCCCATTTACTGACATTTATTCAACTTTGGCAAGAAAAATAATAGGAAAATGGCATAACGATTATTGCCATAATAGTAAAGGAAGATACTATAAAAGTCTAGAGCCTCTTCCACCCGCAGTTCCGTTGATTTCTAACATATATTTAAGCACACCTACTATTCTTAAAATTTACAGATTAAGGTTTGGCCATTCAGTGGTTCCTTCCCACCTTAACAAAATAAATCTAAAAGATAATCAAAATTGTGAGTGCAGTGAGTTCAGAGACGCAGAACATATGCTACTAGATTGTAAACAAAACAAAAAACATTATTTATTAATTTCTAAGTATAATTACTGAGCTAGACAATGTTCCGTGTCCCTTCAACTTGACACAACTACTATGTACAAAAAATGCAAACATTTTTACACTAATTGCAATGCATATAAATAATTTACAAATTAAGGTGTAAATATATACTCTTAGCTAAAAATCAATTAAGTATAAGTCTGTATCAGTAAAAGAATGAGTGTTTAGATGTGTGTGATATTTGTGCGTGTTCTCATGTAAAACAAATGACTGGATGGTAGGTATACTAATATTAGATAATTTTTATGTGCGGGTACCTATGAATATATGTACTCCTTGGTCTTGTAATAATATGTAGTAGATGATAAGATCCTTTTGTCTGTACTATTGTTTCTTTACTTTACCATGGGCCTCTTTGTGTGCCTTTGAAAGCTGCCTAGATTGGCCCCTAAGGCATGAAGCGTATGTCCCTGTCTATCCCAATATATAAGACAAATTTTAAATTAAGTGGAAATAACCAAATATCATAATAAAACTCTATAATCGATATTTTAGTTATAAGACGTGTATACTCACGTATGTGTATGTATGTTATATTGATACATGCGGCGCAATAATAAATAATGTAAAGTTTACTGATCTGATCAAGCTATCCAAGTTAAAATACCACTGAAACAACGTAACGAGTGGGGGAGAATGAGTGAATGGCAAACAACCGTAGCCACTTAAATTAGAAGGGAATCATAACTTCCACATAGCTGTGATAATTTACTCTCCTTAGAAAGAGATTCTCATGAAATAAATTTAGGGTCCATGACTTGACCACAAAGAAAATATGGCAGACCAGCAAACAAAAAAAATTTCGTTCCAGAATCAAGTTTTCTATATGTTTTGAGACTTTACGTCCTTTTAGAAAAAAAAATATCGAAATTTCCGTCACCAATATTCCACCCCCACACATTCTACCTCTAATTTAATTTCAGCATAAAATACTGGATGTTTGATGAAATTGAAAGTTTTCTAGTAAACACACTCTAAAACGTTATATTCCTCGAGTTTTAACGAAAAAATGTCAATTTTCACCAAATCCCTGAAGCGATTTTACACATAAACAATCTGAACTGTTGGTTTGTCCGGTGCTAACTGCAAAACAAAATTGAAGACGATATCTCAATTCCTTCTAAAGTTATCGGGGATACTAACACATACAGACTGGTAGAAAAAAATGCGTTTCCAAATCCTGTTTTCTATATGTTTTGACACTTTTTATGATGTTTAAGCAAGAAAAATTTTTTTCTTTTTTGGAAATATCTATCACTGATACCATACTTCCACAGGTATTGACGATGTGGAAGTAATAGTTATTAAATGTTATCAGTCTCTGGAAATTTGTTTCACTATTGAATAGTGACATGGTCTATATTACTGATGTAACAGAAGTGTTTCTCACCCCTCAGGAAGTTAAATAAAATAATTAAAAACTGCAGCATCCTTTTTTTTGTGACCATCAATACAGATAATTAACAATATAGAAAAGTGCTCCAAATTGAATCTACCCCTAATTTAATTTCAGCACAGAATACCAATGTTTGAAGAAATTGAAAGGTTTCTAATAAACAAACCCTAAAACGTTATATTACTCTAGTTTTAAAGAAAAAATGTAAATTTTCACCAAATACCCTACCCCATTGAGTGCTCTTACCCGAAAACAATCTGAACCGTTTGTTTGTCGGGTGCTAACTGTATACCAAATTCAAGGACGTTATCTCAATTCTTTATAAACTGGCTACTAACAGATAGACATAGACCGATGGACAAAAACAATTTTTGTTTCCAGATTATGTTTTCTATATGTTGCCACTTTGTGACCCTTTTTATGTTTAAGAAAAACATTTTTTTTTAAATTTCTGTCACTGATACCATAGTTACTTCCACATTGTCAGTATGTGTGGAAGTATACAATACTGATTCGCGGAAATTTGTTTTAAATATACATACATATCAGCTTAAAGCAGTAACAAAACACTAAAAACATGTTAAATGTTTTTGTTTTTACCAAGAGACCTTCATTTCTCTTTCAGTTTTTAAAATATACATGTTGTATCGCATTAGAATTTAGCTGACTTGGTTCGGTCGCAGCCTATTTGGGCATCTCTGCAGAAATTTCTTTAGATTAGAATCAAATATTAAAATTTTCAATACAGACATCTTATGGAATAATGCAAAAGTGTTTGACTAAGAACGTTATTTGCCATATGAATAAACGACCCTATTTAAATATGAGTGATTTGTGACGTTCACCAATATGACTTCTAATATTTGGAGGCCTATGGAGATATCAAATTGCTGTTAATACAAAATTTATTTCAACTAAGCATAGTGTTATTTTCAGAAAACCAGGATATTTGGCAGAGAACTGAAGAGAATTATTCCTAATTCAGTATCCTTGTATAGAAATCGGTCTGGAGTGAAGAAGATGGTACACAGTGCTACAAAAAAGGGGTATACAGATATCTTGGTGATTAATGAGAATAAGAAACAGCCAGATGGATTGCTAGTTATTCATCTACCTGATGGACCTACAGCTTATTTTAAAGTTAGCAATGTAAAAATCACTACTGAATTGAGAAAGAACCATAAAGACATTACTGATCACAAACCTGAGGTGGTGCTTAACAATTTCACCACAAGACTTGGTCTAACTGTGGGTAGAATGCTTCATTCTCTTTTCCACTATGAGCCACAATTTGAAGGACAACGTGTTGTTACTTTCCATAATCAAAGGGACTATATATTCTTCAGGCATTACAGGTAAATTATTTTTTATTGTTTGTGATTAGTGTTAAATTTATTATGGATAATATTAGGCCTGGCAAAAAAGGCAACGATTGACTTTTAGGTCTACACATTCGGGCAACATTCATTTTATTTAGTTGTAATTTTTCATTCGAAGTTTATCTTCAAATTTGTAAATAACCAACTTTTTTCCAAAGATTGTTAATATGGGATGTGTGAATAATGAATAAAAATTTAATTCACTAAATTTTGTTATTAAATTATTAAACAGCATAGTTTTGAGAAAAGTTAATTATGAGACAACCCTATGTTTTAAAGATAGTTAAAGGTAATGACAAATTGTACTTGCAAACTGTCATGGCAAATAAAAATTTGAAAGGCAAGCAAGTCTGTGTGTCTCAAAGCCATGATGAATCTGATTGTTGTACTATAAAATCAGTGTTACTTCTTGAATAGTTGGAGATTCCAGGTCTGTCAAGAGGGCCTTTGAAAGTTTTGATGCTCTAGGTAAGAACGACTTGTAGCAAACTGTTCACTAAGTGGGTAATTTGACACTAAAGCCAAGCGTTTTTGCTGATCAGAGGTCAACACTTGAGGTACTAACAAAGCAATTTTTGAGGTACAATGTATCCATAGAAGAGGCAAACAACCCAAACTTTTCTCCTGTGATCTAGAGAAGTAGTGTTGACTGTGATAGATGAATCACTTATAAGGCTAACAGTTCGTTTCTGAATTGAAACTAAGAGAGACAAGCTGGTCTTTGTGGCATCACCCCAAATATGAGAACAATATTTCAACTGGACGTATTTGTTCCTTATGCAAAATAAAAAGGTGTTGTGGTGAAAATAAACAAGCTTCTTCGCTGTTGCCTTTCTAGTATTGAATATATGTAAATGCTAGCAAAGATCTTCTAGAACTGTTACCCAATGTAGAGGATAATTTGTTAGGAGCAAGAGCATATATAAGGGGGGTTAGAAGGGTAATTACCCCCTCCCCTGAACTAAAATATAATTGAAAAATAATGTGTCTTAAGAGTACGAAATAGGTAGATACATTTTCTGAATGTTGGAACAGGAGGTATATAATATAAAACTTTTTCAGTTAGCAAAATTCAATATTCACTAACGTAGTTCTCTGTCGCTGTCGTGTTAACTGGTATCAGTAGATACAATAAGTACCCAGTAATTGCTAATAGAGCAAAACTCCATAGTGGATCAGTTTTGATGTGAACTGTATTGGCAACACTGCTGTGACCATTCTTTGAATTCCAAGAAGACTGAATATTTCAAGGACAAAAAGATTACCCTTCTACCCTTCTAGGCTGGCCTGGAAATTCAGCGAACATTAATGGTATTGATAACTTTTGGTACACACACACACACACACACACACACACACACACACACACACACACGGCCAGATTGCTAAAAATTTATTGTACAACAAAAAGTAAGATGACTGAGGCTGTCATTCAGATGTGGTTTTAAGATAAAAAAATCAAGGAGAATAGCAAAAAATTAATCGATTCTATGCCAAAACCAGTTGAAGCTGTAATAAAAGCCAAATGGTGGCATATACTGTCTTGACTAATACTAAAAGATTTCTAAACTAGTACTGTTTCTATCTTTTTCTTTCGAAAAATGATAGTTAAAGTAAATCTGCCTGTGTTCACATTGATTTACACAATATTGTAGGTTTGATTTTTATATGTATTTTATAAGCTCTATGTTAATAACTTTTGACAAGTAATACAATTGAAATTGGACAATAATTTCCCCACATTGGACTCGTCTCCTCTTTTAGTGAGGGGCTCAACTCACACTTATTTCCAAGAAGATGGAAAACCCTTAATCCCATAGGGCGTCAAAAAAGGGACAATAAAAAATTGGTGTCAATTCAGGAGTACACATTGTAAAAACAATTACTGGAATTTCCCGATGCCTATTTCATGTCTATATTCTGTAATATGCACTTAACAGTATATCTGCAAAAGATTTTCCTCATTTTTGACTTGAATAGTTGGTTAGTTATTTCCCTGCTGATCACGTGTAGAATTAAAAGCAAATGCACAGGCAAGTAAATGAGCTTTCTTTGTAATGCATTATTTTAAGTTGTGGGAGGAAAGGTGCTGGTGTTGAAAATTGAACCTGCCATTTTTGCTGTAGACGATAAACAGTTTGGATGTTTAGTCTGTTATTAATTGATAAAGGTTATTTTTAGCCTGATCAATTATCTGCTTGCACGCCATCCTTGCAAACACGGCATCTGTTTTGCTGCTGGGGTTAACAGACATCTTCGCAAGTAAACGAAGAATAAAACTGTTTCAGTTTGTTCCAGCCAGTGGAAATATGATGCCTCATTTGTCGAGAGTATCCTTACTGATTAGTAGAGGATGGGGTGCGGACATGACGATGATCAGACTTACCTACCCAACTAGCACCCAAGTGAAGGCAACCGAGATCAGAACTTGAAAAAAGTAGTTATTACTTGATTGCCACTAATTCCATGACTCGGTGGTGAAAATAACTTTATCTTACACATTAAAAGTGACAATAACGTAATATTCCACAACTTTTTAGCTGCTTTCAAGGTATTAGGAATGTCGTCGTTACTCATAGAACGACTGAAAAGCTCCGGGAACTTGAAGATAGCAAACAAGAACAGCGGAAATTATTTTATGTTACTTAATGCTGCATCAAAGTTGGAGCCATTTTCAAGTAGCATTAACGTTGCCGGCCTCTTCATATTACACCTAATAGTTGTGGAACTTCTTGGTGATATATTCTAGTGGCAGTCACATTTCTGTAGCCTGAAGTATTGAATGTTACTATTTGTGGCTACTATAAAGTAGTAACAACGTTTGAAATTCACTATAAAGTATTTTTCACCCTACAACCTCACTAATTCTTAAAGGATGATTGATCTATGACAACAGCATGAAATGTGTTGTTGTGTATAATGTGTGTGATCCAATAACAATGTCACATGTCAATAAAGCAAGTCAGTTGACCAAAAAACAAAACTTAGAGACGTTTTACAACATTTTACAGGAAGGTGAGAAGCTATTGTCGACAAATCTCAGTGAAACGTTTACTAAAAATGTGGGGAGTTGTTCTCAGACAGAGCATCAAACATGTTTCAATAACTGTGACGAGGGTGACTGCATCATCCCTCATGAAGATGACACTGAATTTTATGGTGAAGATCAAGAACAATATACTATAATTTCTCATATTTCACTACTGCAACAACTTAGAACATACTATCATGTACATTTGTTTGCGAGCCACCCTGTAAAATCTTTATTTATAGTGAGATTTTAACCAGATTTTCTTTAAAGTGTAGATCTTGATGAACTGTATTTATTGGAGCAATAAGCTTCATATTTCTACAAAATCCAAGGCCTACTTTATCAGTTTTCAGGAGTAAAATTATAAGAATCCTTATTAGGGATTTTTTTATAAGAAATTTGTTCACGCCACTGTAATCACCGTCCCCCGAAACAGCCCTGTACTAAATTTCATCGAAAAATACCATGTAGGAACGATTTTGTAGCCAAATTAAAAATGCATAGTACATCATTTTCATAAATTTATTCTGCCCAGTTATCCATGAAAAAAATATTGAAACAGTTAATTGTCAAAAGTGACATTAAGGTGCGGGAAAGTTATTACAGTTGGTCAGTTTGTCTAGTGTTAATAATCATGGAAAACCTAACTTTAAGAGATAAAGTAGAAACTGTACATCTTGTTGGCGTTAACCCAGATATGCCCAAAACATTTTTTGTCAAGAAAATAACTAATCTTGCTATAAAATGCATTTATTTTGAACTTACAAAGCTACATCATACATAAAGTTGAAGAAAAAATTATTAGTTTTTGAAAAAAGGGCCGTCCTATATATAGGACGTTGGGCACTAGGAATACTGCTAGACTTTCAAAGTATGGTATGCCAGGAAACATTTTACATGTAAACCGCTGTTACATTTTACACATCTAGTGGTGGTTTTAGAGTGACAGTGGCGACATCTAGTTTGAGTGTCCTGGGGTATAACAAAATGCCCAATGTTATCATATCTGATTCCTAGATTTTCATTAGAATTTGGTCTGCCTGTAGAATTACGGCCTTTTTCTTTCAGATTTGTCTGAAGTATAGACAACGCTATTTGTCTTCGGAATGACAAGTGGTCCAACTGATTTTGTTTATCAGCATAGATTTTATGCAACTGCCATGCATTATGTACAGCTAAATCCACCGCTTGCATTATGAGCGGAAAATACCACTTTTTACCGCGTATCGATGTCCTATATAGGCTTACATTCTGATCACAACGGTCCACACCGCCCATATTTTGGTTGTAGACATTTACTATGTGGGGTTGATCAACAGATATATTCTTCTTCTCTTTATAAGAATATCTTCTTACCGAATGAAGTGGTGTTATGCCTACAGAATTCGAGCACATTGTAACAATGTTATTATCGTTCCACTGTACAGCGATAATATTTTCATTTGTTTTCTTTGAATGGAATGTCCCACGTGGAGCTTTCTTGAGTGAAACATCATCAGGAAATGGGTTTCCCAGCAATCTATTCTTTCGAATTGTACCAGTAGCTCGCGTATGTTTGCTGGATAACAAATTGAGGAGATGTAGAGATGAAAAAAAATTATCAAAGTATAAATGAAAATTCTTATCGGGCCATTTACTATGCAAGACGTCAGCATAGGTGAGAACTACACCTGCACCTACACCGTATTCTTTATATTTCTCTGAAACATGGGTGGCTGCACCCTGATATGGCTCCATCCAATTCACATATCCCAGCCGAGTACAACCCATCCATATTTTATAGCCGTATCGAATAGGCTTACCATGGATGTATTGTTTACATCCATGGCGGCCAAAATATGGAACCATGGATTCGTCGATGCTATGATTTTCCTGCAACGGGCCCTTCTCAATAAATTTTTTATTCAGATGTACATATAGCGGTCTAACTTTTGCAAATTTGTCAGGCAATGCATTGATGGTGTTATTGTCTATAAAATGTATATTGCTCATAATAAATTCAAACCTATTTCGGGAAATAGCGTTTGAAACCAGTTCACTGTGAGTATCTGGGCTACGTTCCCAGTACAGTCTTCTTCGGGGCAATACATTATAGCCGCTCAAAATCAACACACCAATAAATGCTTTCAGCTCCTTTTTTGTTATGTTGGCCGGTTGATTATGGCTGCTAGCATATCTATTAGTCTCTATTTCCATTAGATCAAAAATATCATCGTCAAAAAATTCTTCAAATAACGCAAGCGGAGACTGTGAGCTAGGAGCTGCTGCTGGTTCATCATTTACCCATGTGGAAACTGAAGAGATATCCCCACTTGACCAATGATATGCTTTTCTTTTTGCATTCTTACGAGCTATAAAATGTGACAGGGGTAGGTTATCCTCTGGATCATCCTCTGAATCTATATTTACTTCTGGCGCTGAAATAATAAGATCATTTCAGTAAGTACATATATTAGAAGTTATTACCAGCTAATATTTCACCTGTGTGACAAGCAAATTCAACTTCAGCAGGTGCTCGCAGTTGACTGGCGGGGAGGTTCGACAAATTTATGTTGTCTTCTTCACCTGAGTCTTCGTCGGTTATGTTGTCATTTGCATTTTCTGGCGGTAAAATGGTGACATCAGCCTGACTAATGTTTTCCAAGTCATCGTCTTCCTCAAGAAGTGCAATCACTTCATTCAATGATAGGCCCCTGAAAAGTGGAAAATCGTAATGCATATTCCCAACGTCCTACATATAGGACGGTCATGTTTCTAACCCCAATATAATCACAAAATGAACCCAATTAAAAATATATTAGTAACTAGTATTTGCAGCATCCTTAGGGAGTACATTTATGCAAAATTTGTAATAGCAATGATGATATTTACCTTTCAAAACATATTCCATAGTCACTGAAATTACTATCAACCATTTTGTCCATTTTCAATGCACTTGTAAAACACTTTTGACAGCAATCTGTGTATGTTGGTAACAAAGTTCACTAGACTACCTATAGTTCTACATGTTACCACAAGATGTCGCCACTAACACGTTTCCTATTGAATCTAGGAGCATATTTGTAAAGCGTCCTACATATAGAACGTTGGGAATATCTGGGTTAATGTACATTCGACAAGAGTAGCTGCGAGAGAGTTCAATAATAGACACCCAGGTAGGCAAGTAAGTCGGAGTGCTGTACAATGTGTTAATAAAGTTTTCAATAAAACACGATCTGTTTCAAAAGATTTACTTAGAGCCAAGCTTAACGGACGTCATTGAATTTGGAGAAATAATAAAGAAATTTTAGAATATTTTAACCGCAACCCCTGGACTAATATTAGATTGGTTCGCCTAAACCTTAATATTCCCAGAGAAAGTATTAGGCAATGCCTGGAAAAAATAAAATCAGGGCTTTTAAGCCAAAAATTTTGCATACGTTGGAACTGGGAGATGAGGAAAGGCGATTAGAGTTTTGCTATTGGTTAAAGGTGAATATCTAAATAATCGTAATTTTTTGAATGAAATTTTATTTAGCAAAGCTACATTTACTACAGATGGCGTGGTTTTAAGTCAAAATTTCCGTCAGTGGTCAGGTGATAATTCGTAATTCATCATAAATGTAAAGAGACAGTGTTCATAAAATTAACGTTTGGTGCGGAATATGGAATGACAAAATAATTGGCCCTTTTTTCTTTGGGGGTAATTTGAATGCGAATGGGTTTTTGAATTTTCTTAGAAACGAGTTCTGGAACGCATTAGACGATTTACCATTACAGAATCGCCCTAATTTAAAGTTCCAATTAGATGGTAGTCCTGTTCATAACGATGTTATAGTGAGAGAATGGCTAAATAAACATTTCCAAAATCGTTGGATAGGGGGAAAAAGTCCTTTGAGTTGTCGCCGAGAAACTGCCCTGACGCCACTCGATTTTTTTCTTTGGGGTTTACTGAAACAAAAAGTTTACAAATCAAGGCCACAAGCTGCATAATAACTAAGGGCTAGGAATACAAGCCTGTGCAGCTATTACTCCAGAACAAATACAAAAGGTAATTATCAATGTACATAAAAGAATTGACAAGTGTATTGATATAAATGATGAATTAGTAGAAGTAAATATAATTCCTAAGAATTTTGTGAATTTTCTATTTTCTATTTATTTTTGGTTGCTTTCAATTGAGTTTCTATTATTTGTCAAAACTACACATAAGAATATTACTAGACCATGTTACTATCAGTTTAATCTTATATCAATGTTTTTTCATGGATAACTTTAACAGAGTAAGTTTATGAAAATGATGTATTATACATTTTTAATTTGATTACAAAATGGAGGATGGTGAATTCAGTGGCGTGAACAGATTTCTTATAAAAAATCGCTAATAAGGATTCTTAAAATTTCACTTTTGAAAACTGACAAAGCAGGCCTTGGATTTTGTAGAAATATGGCGCTTATTGCTCAAAAAATATAGTTCATCAAGATCTACTACTTTGTAAGGCATGATGTATAATTTTGACCAGTAATAAATGAGTATGAGTATGAGTATGAGTATATAATTCCTAATGATTTTGTGAATTTTTTTTATTTTTTTTAAGTTTCTATTGTTTGTCAAAACTATGCATAAGAATATTTAGAGTATGTTACTATCAGTTTAATCTTATACCAATGTTTTTTCATGAATAATTTGGCAGAATAAGTTTATGAAAATAATGTATTATGCATTTTTAATTTGATTACAAAATCGTTCCTACTCGAAATTTCTCAATGAAATTTAGTACAGGACCATTTTGGGGGATGGTGAATCCCGTGACGTAAACATATTTCTTATAAAAAAATCCCTAATAAGGATTCTTAAAATTTTACTCCTGAAAAATGACGAAGCAGGCCTTGGATTTTGTAGCAATATGGCGCTTATTGTCCCAAAAATACAGTTCATCAAGATCTACTCTTTAAGGAAAATTCTGGTAAAATCGCACTATAAATAAAGATTTTACAGGGTGACTTGCAAACAAATGGGTCACACTGTATATAAATGCTTCCTATTTAGAAACAGGATACTTCTGATAGTCAGCTAGCAATTAGGAAACTTAACCTAAAATATGTCAAGGCCCTGATAATATCCCAAGCTTCTTAATCAAAGACTGTTTAAATGGCTTTAAGGAACCCCTTTGTCTTATATTTAAGTTATGCTTACAAACATTTCTTCAACTCTAGAAAATGTCTAAGGCCAGTCCTATTCATGAGAAAGGAGATTCCACTCTCATTGAAAATTTGAAAATCTCTATTCATCAAAGATCTTGACAGCATAATCTCTGTTCCAAAACTATTCTATGCCGACGATTTAAAAATATATCTTCCTGTAAATTCTAACGGCTGTCAACTTCTCCAGAACAACATTAATCTTACTAACGCCTGGTGTCTTATTAATGTCCTATCACTTACTATTAAATGTAAAGTCATGTCCTTCACTTGAGTTTAAATAATACTATTTGTCGTGTCTCAACTATTCTAGACTTGGGAGTAACCTTTGATTCTCAACTTAGGTTCAGTCAGCTCGAAAGTAATATTTTGTCTTCAACAGTGAAATGCCTGGGTTTTGTAATCCAAAACAAATTATTTTCTGATGTTGCTACTTTAATCATCTTGTATAAGTCCTTTGTCCCTTCAAGATTAGAATATATGCTAGTCTATGTTGGTTTCCTTTCTGCTGTGTTTATAAAACTCTTTTGGACACCATTATCCAAAAAGGGGCATTCCCCACAGTTTATTATTAGATAGATTTCAGTTCGACTCTCTAGAGAAAAGATTAATAATACAAGCAATGTCTTTTTTGCATAAGCTCATCTGTGGTAACATTGACTGTCCTCAACTTCTTTCGCAGATATCCTTCCTGATAAGATCCTCACACTACCATACTCGAAATGCAAATACATTTGTCTTCATGTTTCAAGAACAAACATCTTAATCAAATCCCTTGTTTATTTTATGTGTCATCTTTTTAATGACTCCAGCAGACATATTAGAACTTCTAATTTACACTGCTCAACTTCTTTCGCAGATATCCTTCCTGATAAAATCCTCACACTACCATACTCGAAATGCAAATACATTTGTCTTCCTGTTTCAAGAACAAACATATTAATCAAATCCCTTGTTTATTTTATGTGTCATCTTTTTAATGACTCTCTAGCAGACATATTTAGAACTTCTAATTTACACTGCTTTCTTTTAACCTTCAGAGATTCCCTGCCTAATACTTGGGTCACTTTTCTTGTTTTTAGGCCTTCATTCGTTTAATTTTGTTTACAATAGTAATTGGGTTTCTATACCTGTTAATGTATTAAAATAAATAAAATAAATAAATCATTATCATAAAATAAGTCACGGCACGTTTATACATCTATTGCAGATATTAAAATCAAATGGTATGAATTTACCAACCAATAGTATCAGTATTAAAAACTCCAAGAATCGTTGATGTCGTAAGAATGGGAAATGAAATGTTTTGGTACAATTGCATTCAAATTCTTTGGGCACAGCATTTTCTCGGCTTGACAGATCCATAACATGTATCTTCTATTTTCGGAACGATAGGGTGGCAAAGAGAACTATAAACACACATTTGATAGATTACTGGCTATTACTACAAAGTAACTATACAATGTTGACTACCCACTTGGTACCTTTTAGTGAAAGTAATTTTAAAGTTCTGGATTTTCAGTATTCGCCACCAAAGACAAGTTGTTACTACTTATTAAGTGATATATAATTTTATTAAAAACTGCAAATTTCGAAGGCACGTAATTACTGGATGCATAAATCACTATATTTTAACAGTAAGCTTGCATCCCTTTAGATTTAAACATTCAACACCATCCAAATATAAAGCATCAGAAAGTTAATGATTAATGTTGACTTGTAGTCTCGCTAGTATCTATGGAATGGGAATAAAAGATTGTTCTGGAACATAAGAGTTGCTGCGATATTATTCTGTAAATAATTTTCAAGACAAAGAAAGCGAGCACAGTACTTATATATATATATATATATATATATATATATATATATATATATATATATATATATATATATATATATATATATATATATATATATATATATATATATATATATATATATATATGTATGTATGTATATATATATATATATATATATATATATATATATATATATATATATATATATATATATATATATATATATATATAGCACACTCTTTCATGACAATATCATTTATTTTGCTTAATTGTTTCAGGTATGGTTTTGATGCTGATGGCAAGAGAGCTAAATTGAAGGAACTTGGACCCCGATTTACATTAAAATTACGATCAGTACAAAAAGGTACTTTTGACAGTAAATATGGACAATATGAATTTATAAGCGAAGGCCGGCGACACACTTTAGAATCTAATAGAAGAAAATTCTATTTATAAATAAAGTAATTTTTGATTTGATATTGTTTCAATATTATATTGAGATTCCCTTATTAAGTTAATGACATTTTTTAACAACTAAAACACAGCGAGATGAATATATTTATGTATTGTAACACATGTGTGTTAACCACGAAATAAATTGGTATATATGCAAATATGTACAAATAAAAGTGAAAGTTTATGTATTTCTTACCCCAAATTGTTAAGTAATATACAGGATGGGCCACCACAAATTTTCCATCTAGGATTTCTTCGTCGTGACAAAAAAAGCGAAAAAATGTCTGCAGAGCCAATTTTAGTTATTAGTGGGACACTTTTTTATTTTTAACCCCTGAATAGTACAATTTCTTGAGTGGAAGCCACTTTAACTTTTTAAGTCTTAAATGGCAAGGGGTAACTTGCGATATCCCATTTTAAAGAAAACTAAATTCTTTCCAACGATGCCCAGTTTTCTAAACTTGTGATTGAGTAGTTACAAAAAAGACATCTGCACAGGCCATTCTTCTCCTCTCAGAGTTGCATGCAAAAACTCGCAGGTTGAGAAATCAAATTTTAATCCTGGTAATGTTTATCCTGTTCAATATAGCTGTTTAAACGCTTTAATCGAATCTTTAACAAATTTGAATACATATAGGCAGTTAAACTTTCAACTATAATAATATCCCTAGGATATTGATAATGTGCGAGATAATTTTATGAAAATCGAAAGCATGTTGTTAGTAACAGCCTGGCGCCCAACTAACACGCTTAATAAACTTGACATACTATGAGGCATTTGTCAATGTCAGAGGGATATTCGGTCAGATAATTTGTGATAAAATTAATTCGTAACACAACAAAAGTTATTTACTTATTAAAAGTACAGCTGGTACAGTTATTAAAATTTAATGCAACATTAGATCAGCTATTTTTTTCTACTATAGAAGATCAACAGCCGTGGTGAGGTAATATGTTAACCTCGTTTTGATATCACTTTATGAAAAAGATTTACAGAGCAGCTTTGACATTCACTATTTGTGATTAGCCATTTACTACTTGTACAGCTTTTCGAACTGTCTGCAGGTTTTACTGAACACCAGATTATATTTATTGAGATTTGTTGGAGAGCCATCATTTTTCTTGATTTGAGAAAATCCAAAAGACAGACAACTGCCTCGCCTCCTTTCCACGCTAATTCTACAGCAGGAAAATGGTAGAATTAACGTACAAGATCTTCAGCGGTATTTTCATCCCAGAACCATATTTGGTTTATTTCAGACAAACTTAACGAAATTGAACTAGTCTTACGTTTGCATGGATCTGCTTGCGGTTTCTTCATGGTTGCATCGCAGGCATTTAGGACAGGTTTGAATGCTATGTTGTTAAACTGGTCAATCGTAATCTTATAGTTATTATAGTACTTTTCTTGTAAAAGTTCACACAAAACGTTGCACATTGTCTTTATCGTTGCTTCTTTGAATCTGTCCCATCTTTCTTCCTGATATTGACTGGCCAATCTTAGTATTAATGTCAGTTCTACGCTTCTATGCTCATTTAACTCATATTTTTGTTTACAGCAAAACTCCATAAATATTCCTCCGTGTATTTGTGACTAATTTTTTCTTTAATTAGTGTGTTAATAGATTGAAAATTTGCTTGGCCAAAACGTGATATTTTGAAAATTAGTTGCAATATGAAGTTGACAGTCTTGGTGTCATAGTGATTGAAAACATCCTTGACGTTGTTATCACTTAAAATGATTGGGTAATTTGTGTCACATGACAAAAAAAAACAAAATTTAAATGGCTGTTAGAACTGTCAAAAATATTCAGGTAAGAAACATGGTGAAATAATGATATGAAAATTTCTGCCAACACATTTCGTTTTTCTGGGTGGTGAGTATATTCATTTTCCGAATGAATTTCGGATTGTGATCTTGCCAATATCGATAGTTATGAAGGTAAATTAATCTAATTTAAAAAGAAAACACTGGCTAGAGAAAAAAATATTAAAAAGAAAGTATATGTTATTATTGATCAGTTCATTTATAATCCTACAAAATTGTAAACGTCGATGGTAATAGTCTTGATTTACCTCTTAAATTAAGTTTATTTTGTAAGACTGGAATTTTAATATATGCTTTGGACTGTTGTATAGATCTGCCACTTTTCTTATACTGAGAGTAGGATCCATCAAATATGACCTACAACAGCTAGACAAACTGCTTCAGTTCTTACTGGTTTGTCAATGTTTCTACTTTTCTTGAGTACCGATTCTGTTTCAAGAAATTTGACCAGTGAGTCATGCACATTTGCATGTACCACGCCTATCTGGATTTATTTTAAATAAATTTGCAGTGGTTCTAGCACGTTATTTTTGAAAAAAAAAAGGAAAAAATTGCATAATTACTAAGTAATTTACATGTAATCTTTGAAACAAAGCAGACACCCCTAAAACAAAATAATAACAGTGATGCACTAGATATTTATTTCGACAATGGGGTTGTCTTCATCAGTAATAGCTGTTGCTAACTGATATGAGAATCAGCGATAGCCACTGATGAAGACAATTTTGTTGCTGAAATACGTGTATAGCACATAACCCTTTGTTACTGTTTTTGTGCTTTTTGGTGATTCAGCCTACTATTCTAGGTTTCATTCACAGTGTCCAATTTAGTCTCTTATATATAACTTTAAATTAATAAGTTTAAAGTAGCGGAGAGTGGGGCGACTTTTGAACCGTGAGGTGACTTTGATCACTATAGTATGTAACAATATATTATTCTGTAAATTAGGATATAAACAATCTGACAGCTGCGCTATGTTGGTTTGTTTCTTACCAAGTACCACCTGAATGACGTGCAGTGGCGGTAAAACTGTAGGTGGTGTTTCATGGAAGTTATGTTGGAATTTGTGTCAATGTGAAATTTATTAGTAATTTGCTAGGTGAACAAAATGTAAGTATACCTAATATAAATAACAGTATTATTACTATGCTGATGGGGTCTATTATTCGACTACAACTGTGTCAAAACAGAAGTTTTAATTTCATTACAACTTTTAATATTTATGAAAATGTGTCGTGGGGTCACTTTGATCATTTAATTTCCAATGTTGCCAGAGTAAGTAAAATTTACACGAATGATTTCTCTGTTACTAAGTCTGTAATATTCTCAACTTATTTGTCTTATTTCTTTAGAGACTATATTCTCTATATTACAATGGTTCGTGAATACAAATAGAAAATAGGCAGCAGAGGCTATCGAAATTATACTTCTGAATCATTAGAGGATCTTTAGAATTAGAAAAATCTCTGATGGAATTTTAAGCATTCATCAGGCACCCAGGCAGTACAAAATCAGTTTTGGAACTTTGTACGACAAATTTAAAGGTAAACACCTTCGTAAGGCAGGAGGACAGTCCTTATTTACTGAACAAGAAGAAAATATTACAACTGAAGCCATTGTCAAGTGTGGTGATTGGGTATTTCTCTTAAATATGACTGATGTTAATATGTTTATCAAGCACTATTTGGATGGTGATCGAAGACAGGTATCAAAATTTAGAAATAATTTGCCCGGAAAAGATTATGTTTACCCTTTGCTTAAAAGAAATAAGTCTATTGCTACCCAGTGCCTTCCCTCAAATATTAAAAGAGCCAGTGCTTGTCTGTCTCGAACAGTGATGATGGAATACTTCCAGTATCTGAAAGACACTATTGGAGACATACCACCCTCGCACATATTTAACTATAATGAATCCAACTTGTGTGATGACTCAGGAAAATCCAAAGGTATCTACAGAAGCGGTGTAAAATATCCCAAGAGGATAGTGAACTACTCAAAGTCCGCAACGTCAATAATGACGTGTGGCGCAGCAGATGGTGTTTTATTACCACCGTATGTTATTTATAAGAGCGACTGTATGTGGGACACTTGGTGCCAAAATGGTCCGAAGGGAAAACCATGCTGCGAAGATCCATGTTGCTCTCGTGGAACTCGATATACAAGAACAAAGCATGGTTGGATGGCTTCTCAGACGTTTGACGACTGGTACCAGTTAACCTTTATTCCTCATGCAAAGTGACTTCCTGGGAAAAAAGTAATAATCGGTGACAATTTATGCTCTCATATCAATATGGGGGTACTTAAATTAAGCAAGGAAAATGATATAGCATTTGTTTGTCTTCCTCCTAATGCCACACATTTGTGCCAACTTCTCGACGTAGCGTTCTTTAGATCATTAAAGATAGCATGGAGAAAGAAAATACTAGAATGGAAAACGAGTCACCCCCAAAGCGGATCTGTACCAAAAAAAAAAAAACGTTCCCGAGACTTTTAAATGAAACTCTACAACTCATGAACAATAGAGGTGGTAAAATTGCTCAGAATTTAATAAGTTGGTTTGCAGCTACAGAAGTAGATCCAGCAAATGAAACCAAAGTATTGTCACAACTACGTTGACGCACCTGTTAATGAAATGAACCGGCAGGTTACTGAAAGTTTATCTGAATATCTTCAGTCCCAAAGATCTGTTCGACCCACTATGACCAGAGTGAAGCGCACGAAAATTTCAGTACAACCAGGAACAACCATAACAGCTCCGTCCTCTAGTGAGACAGAAGAAGAGCCTCTTCCTGAGCTTAACGATACAAGTTCAAGTGATGAGGTGCAGTCATCATCTTCTGAAGACTCTTCTGTTGGAATTCTAAATGACCTCGACTTGGCTGAAGCATCCACTTCTCAAGTAACATCTGATCATGAACAAATTACTGAAATAGGACAGTTCCTTCTGGTAAAATTATCTTCAAAACTTAACAAAACTTATGTGTATCTTTGCTGCATTGACGAAACCTTAGAAAATGGTATGCTGACTGTCAATGGCCTCAAATATTTCAGGAGCAAAAAGAACTTTAAATTGCTGAAAAATGACGTGTCTCTTGTAACTAAAGAAGATGTGGTGCAAGTTCTGCCTAACCCTACTTTGAAGCGCGGTATTAACAATTCAATTGTGTATTGTTTTGAAAATGATGTTAATGCTAATGAAATGTAATACAAATTTGTTTGCTGGTTTTTTATTAACATATTTAATATCGAATGTATTTTGTATTTTTTGGTTTCCTTGTCTCCTTTTGTATTTCTGAATAAAGATATTTAAATTTTGCAAAAAGGCGGTTTTTTTCGTCAGTTATTTTATATTACTAGGTAACTTGATCAATATGTGACCCCATTGATCAAAAGCACCCTCTAATGTAATATCGGCTATATCTTGAAGACGGTAATACTTGGACAACCCAAGTGTTTTCTATAACCATATCAGTGGGGCGGCGTTAAATTACGGTTAAAAAATCACTGGTGATCAAACTGACCCCATATGACTGTGATCAGGCAGTTTTAATAATTTTTTTCTTAAAAACCCCTGATCTTATATAATTTTTCTTTCATACTCAGTAATTTGTGCAATAAATCATTATTTTTTTAAGATATAATGTTTTCACAACAAAAGTTATAGCCAATAAAACCTGAAAATGGATCAAAGTGTAAAATTGTCACCTTTAGATATTATTTATATCGTGTTGCCTTAGTTACCTTTTTCGCGCCTTCATTCTTAAACCTCATTGTTCATCTTTTTTTAACAGATAATACATTTTTTCCTTTTAAAGTGTGCGACATCATTTCTTCATGACCAGAATTCAAAGTTGAAAAACTGGGTGTTGTTAAAAAAACGTTAATCTCCTTTAAAAGAACATCTTACAAACCACGCCTCGCCTTTTAGGATTCAAATTACTCCTGATCAGGGGATTGAAAACAACAAACAAAAATGTCCTATTCTAATAACTAAAATTGCAAACTATTTACAGGATTCTTATGTAGAGTAGAAGTTGCCAACTGTAAATACTTGTATTGTACCTATGAGCCCTAAGGATATAAACTTTATTGTTGCAATAGTTTTTTTAAAAGTGAAAATTACACTAAGTGAAGATTGGAACCTGATGAGCACTGATAAGCACACTTGGAGAACCTAAGTCACCACTACAACACATTTAAAAAACCTGACGATCGTTTTACTAACCAAGTTAGTTAAATAATTCATCATCTGATAACGCTAGCTTGGTTAGTGAAACGATCGTCAGGTTTTTTTTAATGTGTTGCGTGATTTGGGTTCTCCAAGTGTGCTTATTGAAAATTATATTTTTTTCTGGATGTACCTATGTCTGCTGAGAAGAAATAAATACAACTTTCATTACATCACTTAGATAGGATGAGCACCCATACATCGGTATTTTCAATGGCCTCAAACTGTATAATCAACGTCGCTTGAAATTAAAGAATATAAATACTATTGATAGGCTTAAAATTAAACAGTATTATTCATAAAACAACTCTTGAATAGACACAAATATCATAGTTATAGTTGTTAACCTCGAATTTCAGTTAATTTAATTAAATATAATAATTAATTAAATTTTATATAGTTGAGTAAATAGGTTAAATGTGCAATATGTAAGACTAATGTAGTTATTTGTAAATAACCAATTTTGTATATGTTGTAAATATTGTTGTACTTGTATAGCATTTGCTAAATAAACGCTGATTCAATTCAATTAAATCCTTTGTGTTGCTTTTTTGTTTACATATATCACCACCATAACTCTCAAGAAAAAGAAAGAATAATAAATTAACTTTTATGAAACTTGCCGCCATACGCAATCTTTTAGTAGGTAAATGGCTTGGATAAGTGCATTAGCCAGGAAAATGGACCAGGTTTCCTGGGAAAACTTTGAGCTTTCCTTTGGAAAATCTTTGTATCGTCGCAAATAACAAAGTTATTATTCTAACCAAATTTGGTATGTCAGTTGCCTATATAGATAAGGTATAATACTACATCCCAAAATTAAGATTTCTCAGTTGAAAGAAAAAATGTTGGTCACACTGAAGGCCCAAAGGAGGGCACAACCCAACTAACAAAATTGCTTTTATAAAAGCTGTGAGAACCTTTACTTAGTTTTTAAGTATTAAAGTTTTATAATTAGACTTCAAAAACGTGTTGCCAGGATTAATACAACCCCCTTATGTCCAAAATGAGTACAAATTTATACAACAATTTTATTGTATAAGTACTGTTTATGTCAACGTTAATACCATAATACTGTCTTATCTGTGGCGTTCTGTTACGTTTATACAGTTGTCTATAAAGCTCCTAAAAAGTAAAAGTGAGATCAGTTGGGGATACCATTTTGGTTCTTATAAAACCTGTATAAAACAAATTTGCCGTATTCTGGCATGGCTGGTTAATGCATACACAGCAGTTTTATAAGGGCGATATCAAGAAGTGTAATAAAGTTATTGTTTCTTTTAGTGTTATAAACTTCTACTCAAGCTTAAAAAGTAATTGTATTGAGCTTTATAAATACACCATAATCGAATAGCATGCGAGATGACTTTAAAAGGATGTTGTTTCTATCGTCTAATAAAACATTTTTGCGAGATAAAAGCTGTAATGTCAACCACGATTCAGACAACGAATTTGAAACAAATGCGAATTATGTATAAAAAATGTCGTAATAAGTATGTTTTACAAAGCTTCAACAGTCATTGTCCTTCATTTTACTAAAATATTTTCGGAAAATCCATTCCAAATAGACCCTCTTTTTGAGACTTTGGCAGTAGTTTCGGTTATATAGTTCAGTGGCGGCGCGTGACTTTGGGAGTGGGTGAAGCAGAATCTACGGAGCCCCAAAAAGGGGGGGGGGGCGGTTCAGGGGGGCGAAGGCCTCCTCTTTGCCGCAGACGAATATTTTTTGAATTTTCAAGGTCACGTGTTCTCATGGCACTTCAGTATTTAAATGAAAAATCCATTTATACAAAATATAGACTTTCACAAGGAATAATTGTCGGAATAATGACCACGAATACTGAATGAGAGGCCATAAATAAATAAATGTATTATTATTTACCTTATTTTTGTCACGCTGTACACGCACAGGCACGGTAATATAATACGGCACGTAGTATGAAAATCTGTTTATAGTGGGAAGAGCTATAAGCATAGTTTTTTTTTTCAAACTCAAGGCCATTCTCTTTTTTATAACTTGAAATTTTGTATCTAATTTTCTTACTTTGAAACTGTTCTTTTAGAGGTGATAATAAACAAACAAATTCCACTTACTAAAAAGAAACATGAAAAATCCAGCTTTTCAAAGTCTGTAAATGTGACACATACCTGATCAATTATCGGCAACATAGTAAAAATAAAAATAGGTATCTGACGATCGTAAATCTAAATAAACGACGGAAACTACGGTTTGAAGCAGGCTCATAATTCTCCATCACTTTTGTGGCCATAAAAAACACCAACTCAACAGCGCGCGTGCCGTTGCCATCACAACCGTCGCATGTACGCGATAAGAAATTGACGCAGCATTTGTATATACACGATTCTGGCTCAGTTCAGTCATCAGTTGCTCGTTGCTCTGCACTAGTCTGTGCTCTGCAACACGTAATACGCTGCGGGTTGGGGCATGTTGTGTAGCATTCAATTCGGGAATCAGGGGCTTGCAAATTATATCGTACCATAAAATACCATAAAAATGCATTATCAACGGCGTCGTAACGTAACTAGGCATTTTTATGTGGTTGTACCAAATGAATTTGAGAGAGTGAAAAAAATTAAAATCATGGTGGATTTTGAAAAAAAAAGTTTAGCTTAACCGAAGGATATATGTGAAGCAGCGCTTCACCTGCGTCAGCTTACGAGCCGCCACTGATAGAGCTTATGGTTTAATAGTCTATATTTTAGCAAATATTCAAAGAAAAAATTCGTTATGGAGAACACCGCGACTTACGAATTTTAAAAAGGTTTCTTCACATGAGCGCCAACTAGAACCCCTAAAACCCATATGCGGGGTCAGTTTCAATTTTTGTCTATTTACACATATACTATAGGGTGACGCATTTCTACGGTAAAGCTCAATATATCCGTTATTATACAAGATATGAGTGCTGCATTTTATAAATCTATTTTGACAATTACAGGATGGCCCATAAGTCGTTCGTGATACACACTTTTCTTTTAGTGAATTTTCGTAGAAAAAATTTACTAATAGATAGCGGAGCCCCATGGAAATGACACATTCCGAGAGCTTTTTGTTTGTATTACTGGTCGAAAAAAATCGAGATGCCATATGGCGCTCTCAAATAGTGGCTGAATTTGAATAGTTTTCGCAGAAACGTTTTTAGTGTTTCCGTAGAAATATTTTTTTGTAAGATTTTTTTGATATGTTGGTAATTAATAATAAATGTTTAGTAGGTTATGTGAAAAAAACTGTCGAATTTTTGCGAAAAATAGAATTTAGTGTAACATTATTGAAGGCAATTTCTATAAAAATAAATGTTGAATTTTTATAAAAGAAATTTTTCGAAATTTTCATATTTTTCTTTTCGTTTTGGTCCAAAACTGTTTGTGAATAATTATATCTTGGCAGGTACGTAAATAGCTTGAAGAGGTGTGTTTACCAGGAAAATCGGACCAGTTTTTCTGGAACATTTTAAGTATTGATTTTCAGAAAATGTTTGTACTTTTTGAAAATACAAAGCTATTTTAATGAAATATGATACATTGTTAGTAGTATATAGGTTATACTGCCAACCAAATGTCCTTTTAAAAACAAGACATATTTCAAATGAAAAACATTTTAACGAAAATTCGCTACCATAATGCATTTGCTGCGTCCAGACTTTTTAGTTTAAGTAGCTTGGGCACAACATAAGAAGACTATGCTATAACTTGGGTTAGTTCTTTTATCAGCCAGTCTGATAGCTGGCTATTTTTGAAAATGCTAATTTTCCTTTATAAATGTTAAAATATTATATTGAAGATAAAATTATTTTCATGAACATTGGTTCTCAAGTTGCCTTTATAGAGACAATCATTTATCAAAATTAAAATTTATAAGTGTATAGAAAACTATGTTGGAAGCATTTGAGGAAATTTGTATGAACATTTGAACTTTATAAATAAAAAGCCTTGACGCAGCAAGTGCGTTATGGTAGCGTATTTTGATCAAATGCTTAATATTTGAATAGCTCAATTTGCTATTAACCTATAAGGTTTACCAAGAAACGTGTTTTTTTCGGGAACACTTTAAGTTTACTTTCAGAAATTTTTGTACATTTTCAAACAATAAAGTAATTTTGATAAAACATGGCACATTGTTTTTACTATATAGGTTATACTGGTAACCAAATTTGATGCCTGGCTTCCTGAAAAAAAAAACACGCATATTTGATATTAAAAACATTTTTATGAAAATTTACTACCATAACGCACTTGCTGCGTCAAGGCTTTTTATTTATAAAGTTCAAATGTTCATACAAATTTCCTCAAATGCTTCCAACATAGTTTTCTATACACTTATAAATTTTAATTTTGATAAATGATTGTCTCTATAAAGGCAACTTGAGAACCAATGTTCATGAAAATAATTTTATCTTCAATATAATATTTTAACATTTATAAAGGAAAATTAGCATTTTCAAAAATAGCCAGCTATCAGACTGGCTGATAAAAGAACTAACCCAAGTTATAGCATAGTCTTCTTATGTTGTGCCCAAGCTACTTAAACTAAAAAGTCTGGACGCAGCAAATGCATTATGGTAGCGAATTTTCGTTAAAATGTTTTTCATTTGAAATATGTCTTGTTTTTAAAAGGACATTTGGTTGGCAGTATAACCTATATACTACTAACAATGTATCATATTTCATTAAAATAGCTTTGTATTTTCAAAAAGTACAAACATTTTCTGAAAATCAATACTTAAAATGTTCCAGAAAAACTGGTCCGATTTTCCTGGTAAACACACCTCTTCAAGCTATTTACGTACCTGCCAAGATATAATTATTCACAAACAGTTTTGAACCAAAACGAAAAGAAAAATATGAAAATTTCGAAAAATTTCTTTTATAAAAATTCAACATTTATTTTTATAGAAATTGCCTTCAATAATGTTACACTAAATTCTATTTTTCGCAAAAATTCGACAGTTTTTTTCACATAACCTACTAAACATTTATTATTAATTACCAACATATCAAAAAAATCTTACAAAAAAATATTTCTACGGAAACACTAAAAACGTTTCTGCGAAAACTATTCAAATTCAGCCACTATTTGAGAGCGCCATATGGCATCTCGATTTTTTTCGACCAGTAATACAAACAAAAAGCTCTCGGAATGTGTCATTTCCATGGGGCTCCGCTATCTATTAGTAAATTTTTTCTACGAAAATTCACTAAAAGAAAAGTGTGTATCACGAACGACTTATGGGCCATCCTGTAATTGTCAAAATAGATTTATAAAATGCAGCACTCATATCTTGTATAATAACGGATATATTGAGCTTTACCGTAGAAATGCGTCACCCTATAGTATATGTGTAAATAGACAAAAATTGAAACTGACCCCGCATATGGGTTTTAGGGGTTCTAGTTGGCGCTCATGTGAAGAAACCTTTTTAAAATTCGTAAGTCGCGGTGTTCTCCATAACGAATTTTTTCTTTGACTATTTGCTAAAATATAGACTATTAAACCATAAGCTCTATCAGTGGCGGCTCGTAAGCTGACGCAGGTGAAGCGCTGCTTCACATATATCCTTCGGTTAAGCTAAACTTTTTTTTTCAAAATCCACCATGATTTTAATTTTTTTCACTCTCTCAAATTCATTTGGTACAACCACATAAAAATGCCTAGTTACGTTACGACGCCGTTGATAATGCATTTTTATGGTATTTTATGGTACGATATAATTTGCAAGCCCCTGATTCCCGAATTGAATGTTACACAACATGCCCCAACCCGCAGCGTATTACGTGTTGCAGAGCACAGACTAGTGCAGAGCAACGAGCAACTGATGACTGAACTGAGCCAGAATCGTGTATATACAAATGCTGCGTCAATTTCTTATCGCGTACATGCGACGGTTGTGATGGCAACGGCACGCGCGCTGTTGAGTTGGTGTTTTTTATGGCCACAAAAGTGATGGAGAATTATGAGCCTGCTTCAAACCGTAGTTTCCGTCGTTTATTTAGATTTACGATCGTCAGATACCTATTTTTATTTTTACTATGTTGCCGATAATTGATCAGTTATGTGTCACATTTACAGACTTTGAAAAGCTGGATTTTTCATGTTTCTTTTTAGTAAGTGGAATTTGTTTGTTTATTATCACCTCTAAAAGAACAGTTTCAAAGTAAGAAAATTAGATACAAAATTTCAAGTTATAAAAAAGAGAATGGCCTTGAGTTTGAAAAAAAAAACTATGCTTATAGCTCTTCCCACTATAAACAGATTTTCATACTACGTGCCGTATTATATTACCGTGCCTGTGCGTGTACAGCGTGACAAAAATAAGGTAAATAATAATACATTTATTTATTTATGGCCTCTCATTCAGTATTCGTGGTCATTATTCCGACAATTATTCCTTGTGAAAGTCTATATTTTGTATAAATGGATTTTTCATTTAAATACTGAAGTGCCATGAGAACACGTGACCTTGAAAATTCAAAAAAATATTCGTCTGCGGCAAAGAGGAGGCCTTCGCCCCCCTGAACCCCCCCCCCCTTTTTGGGGCTCCGTAGATTCTGCTTCACCCACTCCCAAAGTCACGCGCCGCCACTGAACTATATAACCGAAACTACTGCCAAAGTCTCAAAAAGAGGGTCTATTTGGAATGGATTTTCCGAAAATATTTTAGTAAAATGAAGGACAATGACTGTTGAAGCTTTGTAAAACATACTTATTACGACATTTTTTATACATAATTCGCATTTGTTTCAAATTCGTTGTCTGAATCGTGGTTGACATTACAGCTTTTATCTCGCAAAAATGTTTTATTAGACGATAGAAACAACATCCTTTTAAAGTCATCTCGCATGCTATTCGATTATGGTGTATTTATAAAGCTCAATACAATTACTTTTTAAGCTTGAGTAGAAGTTTATAACACTAAAAGAAACAATAACTTTATTACACTTCTTGATATCGCCCTTATAAAACTGCTGTGTATGCATTAACCAGCCGTGCCAGAATACGGCAAATTTGTTTTATACAGGTTTTATAAGAACCAAAATGGTATCCCCAACTGATCTCACTTTTACTTTTTAGGAGCTTTATAGACAACTGTATAAACGTAACAGAACGCCACAGATAAGACAGTATTATGGTATTAACGTTGACATAAACAGTACTTATACAATAAAATTGTTGTATAAATTTGTACTCATTTTGGACATAAGGGGGTTGTATTAATCCTGGCAACACGTTTTTGAAGTCTAATTATAAAACTTTAATACTTAAAAACTAAGTAAAGGTTCTCACAGCTTTTATAAAAGCAATTTTGTTAGTTGGGTTGTGCCCTCCTTTGGGCCTTCAGTGTGACCAACATTTTTTCTTTCAACTGAGAAATCTTAATTTTGGGATGTAGTATTATACCTTATCTATATAGGCAACTGACATACCAAATTTGGTTAGAATAATAACTTTGTTATTTGCGACGATACAAAGATTTTCCAAAGGAAAGCTCAAAGTTTTCCCAGGAAACCTGGTCAATTTTCCTGGCTAATGCACTTATCCAAGCCATTTACCTACTAAAAGATTGCGTATGGCGGCAAGTTTCATAAAAGTTAATTTATTATTCTTTCTTTTTCTTGAGAGTTATGGTGGTGATATATGTAAACAAAAAAGCAACACAAAGGATTTAATTGAATTGAATCAGCGTTTATTTAGCAAATGCTATACAAGTACAACAATATTTACAACATATACAAAATTGGTTATTTACAAATAACTACATTAGTCTTACATATTGCACATTTAACCTATTTACTCAACTATATAAAATTTAATTAATTATTATATTTAATTAAATTAACTGAAATTCGAGGTTAACAACTATAACTATGATATTTGTGTCTATTCAAGAGTTGTTTTATGAATAATACTGTTTAATTTTAAGCCTATCAATAGTATTTATATTCTTTAATTTCAAGCGACGTTGATTATACAGTTTGAGGCCATTGAAAATACCGATGTATGGGTGCTCATCCTATCTAAGTGATGTAATGAAAGTTGTATTTATTTCTTCTCAGCAGACATAGGTACATCCAGAAAAAAATATAATTTTCAATAAGCACACTTGGAGAACCCAAATCACGCAACACATTAAAAAAAACCTGACGATCGTTTCACTAACCAAGCTAGCGTTATCAGATGATGAATTATTTAACTAACTTGGTTAGTAAAACGATCGTCAGGTTTTTTAAATGTGTTGTAGTGGTGACTTAGGTTCTCCAAGTGTGCTTATCAGTGCTCATCAGGTTCCAATCTTCACTTAGTGTAATTTTCACTTTTAAAAAAACTATTGCAACAATAAAGTTTATATCCTTAGGGCTCATAGGTTGTCTTTCACAACTTTTTGAAATCGTACTCGGTACAATACAAGTATTTACAGTTGGCAACTTCTACTCTACATAAGAATCCTGTAAATAGTTTGCAATTTTAGTTATTAGAATAGGACATTTTTGTTTGTTGTTTTCAATCCCCTGATCAGGAGTAATTTGAATCCTAAAAGGCGAGGCGTGGTTTGTAAGATGTTCTTTTAAAGGAGATTAACGTTTTTTTAACAACACCCAGTTTTTCAACTTTGAATTCTGGTCATGAAGAAATGATGTCGCACACTTTAAAAGGAAAAAATGTATTATCTGTTAAAAAAAGATGAACAATGAGGTTTAAGAATGAAGGCGCGAAAAAGGTAACTAAGGCAACACGATATAAATAATATCTAAAGGTGACAATTTTACACTTTGATCCATTTTCAGGTTTTATTGGCTATAACTTTTGTTGTGAAAACATTATATCTTAAAAAAATAATGATTTATTGCACAAATTACTGAGTATGAAAGAAAAATTATATAAGATCAGGGGTTTTTAAGAAAAAAATTATTAAAACTGCCTGATCACAGTCATATGGGGTCAGTTTGATCACCAGTGATTTTTTAACCGTAATTTAACGCCGCCCCACTGATATGGTTATAGAAAACACTTGGGTTGTCCAAGTATTACCGTCTTCAAGATATAGCCGATATTACATTAGAGGGTGCTTTTGATCAATGGGGTCACATATTGATCAAGTTACCTAGTAATATAAAATAACTGACGAAAAAAACCGCCTTTTTGCAAAATTTAAATATCTTTATTCAGAAATACAAAAGGAGACAAGGAAACCAAAAAATACAAAATACATTCGATATTAAATATGATGTTAATAAAAAACCAGCAAACAAATTTGTATTACATTTCATTAGCATTAACATCATTTTCAAAACAATACACAATTGAATTGTTAATACCGCGCTTCAAAGTAGGGTTAGGCAGAACTTGCACCACATCTTCTTTAGTTACAAGAGACACGTCATTTTTCAGCAATTTAAAGTTCTTTTTGCTCCTGAAATATTTGAGGCCATTGACAGTCAGCATACCATTTTCTAAGGTTTCGTCAATGCAGCAAAGATACACATAAGTTTTGTTAAGTTTTGAAGATAATTTTACCAGAAGGAACTGTCCTATTTCAGTAATTTGTTCATGATCAGATGTTACTTGAGAAGTGGATGCTTCAGCCAAGTCGAGGTCATTTAGAATTCCAACAGAAGAGTCTTCAGAAGATGATGACTGCACCTCATCACTTGAACTTGTATCGTTAAGCTCAGGAAGAGGCTCTTCTTCTGTCTCACTAGAGGACGGAGCTGTTATGGTTGTTCCTGGTTGTACTGAAATTTTCGTGCGCTTCACTCTGGTCATAGTGGGTCGAACAGATCTTTGGGACTGAAGATATTCAGATAAACTTTCAGTAACCTGCCGGTTCATTTCATTAACAGGTGCGTCAACGTAGTTGTGACAATACTTTGGTTTCATTTGCTGGATCTACTTCTGTAGCTGCAAACCAACTTATTAAATTCTGAGCAATTTTACCACCTCTATTGTTCATGAGTTGTAGAGTTTCATTTAAAAGTCTCGGGAACGTTTTTTTTTTGGTACAGATCCGCTTTGGGGGTGACTCGTTTTCCATTCTAGTATTTTCTTTCTCCATGCATTTGCAGCATTTTAAGTATTGATTTTCAGAAAATGTTTGTACTTTTTGAAAATACAAAGCTATTTTAATGAAATATGATACATTGTTAGTAGTATATAGGTTATACTGCCAACCAAATGTCCTTTTAAAAACAAGACATATTTCAAATGAAAAACATTTTAACGAAAATTCGCTACCATAATGCATTTGCTGCGTCCAGACTTTTTAGTTTAAGTAGCTTGGGCACAACATAAGAAGACTATGCTATAACTTGGGTTAGTTCTTTTATCAGCCAGTCTGATAGCTGGCTATTTTTGAAAATGCTAATTTTCCTTTATAAATGTTAAAATATTATATTGAAGATAAAATTATTTTCATGAACATTGGTTCTCAAGTTGCCTTTATAGAGACAATCATTTATCAAAATTAAAATTTATAAGTGTATAGAAAACTATGTTGGAAGCATTTGAGGAAATTTGTATGAACATTTGAACTTTATAAATAAAAAGCCTTGACGCAGCAAGTGCGTTATGGTAGTAAATTTTCATAAAAATGTTTTTAATATCAAATATGCGTGTTTTTTTTTTCAGGAAGCCAGGCATCAAATTTGGTTACCAGTATAACCTATATAGTAAAAACAATGTGCCATGTTTTATCAAAATTACTTTATTGTTTGAAAATGTACAAAAATTTCTGAAAGTAAACTTAAAGTGTTCCCGAAAAAAACACGTTTCTTGGTAAACCTTATAGGTTAATAGCAAATTGAGCTATTCAAATATTAAGCATTTGATCAAAATACGCTACCATAACGCACTTGCTGCGTCCAGAATGTCCTTTCTTACAAACATGCATTATATTTCGATGGAAAATGCAAAAATGCAATAACATAAGGCGTTTTTGATTAAAAAAAAGAGGATTTGTATCAGCAACGACTTATGGGCCAGTCTGTGATTGTCGAAATCTTTTTTTAAGATGTAGCTCAAGACACCCTATAATTAATGTATATATATTTTTTTTCATATCTTGTATAATAACGGATATATTGAGCTTTATTGATTTTTTACGAAAATTCGACAAAAATTATACACCATTAAACGATAAACTCTATAGCTAAGGCTACTGCCAAACATCAGAGAAAGGGTCTATTTGAAATAAATTTTCTGGAAATATTTGAGTAAAATCAAGGACAATGACGGTTGAAAGTAAGACTTCAGGGTTTGTAAAACATTCTTCTTCAGACATTTTCTTTCCATAGCCCGTATTAGATTCAAGTTCTTTGCCTAAATGTTGCCACTTTTGACGTTTTAAATCGCAACTTGACGTTTTGAGGAAAACCCCAATTTATATTTATTTAAATGCCTACAACTTTTTTGCCTTTTGACCTACATAGCTAAATTTTGGTAGGTACCAAATTTGGTTGCCCTTACTTTGTTAATTCGAGAGATATAAATTTTTTTAGAAAGAAAATACAAAAACAACCTAGGCCGATTTTCTTGGCTCACGAACTTATACAAGCCATTTGCAAAAGGAAGGTATTCACCAAATTTCGCCCCATTACTTTTTGAGTTATCGGTGTGATACACACACACACACACACACACACACACACACACATATATATATATATATATATATATATATATATATATATATATATATATATATATATATATATATATATATAAACATATAAAAATTGAAACTGACCCCGGATATGTGTTCTGGGGGGCCTAATTAGCGCTCATTTGAAGAAAATTTTTCAAAATTCAAAAGTCGGGATCTCCCCATTATTGATTTTTTTAAGAAAGAATTTCAATTTTGTTTTAAGAAAATTCACTAATAATGTTAGCTTTAAATTGAAATGATAAAGCAGAAACAATAGAGAACTATTCATTTTTCTATTAAATTTGATAAACCTATTATTACATTACCAATTGAGTCAATAAGATTCCTTTTTAAAGCAGAGAACAACTTTATTAGTTCTTTAGTCAAAGTTCCTTCTGTAAGATGGCACTGAGTGTTTATATTTCAAATCAGACAATATGGCGAGGTTATATATATATTTTTCTGTCATTCAATAGTGTTTAAATTGGTTTGAAAGTTTTTCTTTACGACAATAATACCGTGTAAAATTAACACATTTCATTGGTATTTTTATTTATTAGTGTTGTGCAGTGTTTTTGGAACATTTTACTAATTAATACTGTTAGTTTTGGGAACTTAATTTGTTACGTGTACTTACAAAATACTTACAAATTTGCAGTAAAGTACATTCCGGTAAGTTTATTATAAATGTATATGCTTTCTAGTTAGTTTTTTTCGATTATACACTTATAAACCTAAATGTATTATTATACGTGCATGTGTAAAGTCATTGGGATATGTTTAAAATATAAAGTAGCAAGTCTGGATAACTTTCGATAAATAATTCTATATTTTTTAATGCTTTTAAGGAGGTAAATAACTGATTTATTTAGCCCCTGTGTTGATTTTGAACTTTATCCACATCCTGTAAACATACTTTTAAGTTGTAGTTAGTTTTGCAAAATTAACTGCCTACATAACCTTAAGAGGCAGTAGACCAGTTCTGTAGACAGGTGTGAGGAATTGTCAGCCATGTCCAGTGTCGGACAGGTTGATTGGTATAGTTCCATTGGTTTAGGTTTACGACTGTAATAGTTAAAGCACAACTAAGTCAAGTAATGTAAAATTTACCGTAATAAAATCAAGCTCTTGCACTAGGTACTAGGTATGTCCTCATTGTTACCTGTGGGATACTGCCTTTCAAGTTCGAAAAGTAAACATATTTAGGTACTTAATAACACAAGTGGCAATATTGAAATAAGCTCTTCTGTTAAATATATAATACCTACATAGGTGATAAGGCGTGATGCTAATTAGGTAGTTACTTATATAGTACCTATATTAACACATTTGCTTTCCAACTTTTTTTATATTAAATTTTGCGTTGGTAGATATTTTTATTTTTACTTTGCCTTATGACTGCATTTTACATTATTTAATATATTTTTTTCATCATCTATATATTTATTCACAGCTATGTGCTGTTGCACCCTTCAGCGAATAGGCTTAGATTGAAACTTAATAAAATAACAGTTATAAACCACAAAATATTTTAAATTTAAATTGTTAATAATAAGGTCAGACCAAGTCAAGTCACTATTGCTAAAAATCGTCAGAACTGCGGAACCGATTAAAACATCCCATTTTGAGAAAACTATTCGTAAAATATTTGTTATATTATCGAGTACATATATCACATTATTTGATCTCAAAAACATTCAGCCCCTGTAATTATTTTCACCTTTACATTGAAGTTTCAAAAATGTTAAAATTTTGTATACATTGAAGTTTCAAAAATGTTAAAATTTTGTAAGTTGTTATTATTTTTTAGTGTGTTGTAGCGACGTTCGTCAATCGGATGAATTTCTTATTTTTACTGTTAATTTTTCCAATAAATTTGTGAAAAATTTTTGTTGTTAAAATTCGAGTAATATGACGTTTCATAGTTTGTTTATTAGAAAACTTTAAATTTCATCACTCATCTGGTATTCAGTGATGAAATTGAAGTAGGGGTTGAAGGTGAAGGGGTGGATTATGAATTTAGTTTTCAGAGAAAATGGCATTAGATTATTTAGTGTAAAAAAGTGTAATGGGGGGTTGATTGGGGAAAACTGACATTTTTCTATTAAAAGTTAAGTAATACATCGTTTGAGAAGTTTTTGGGTACACAAATACAAGTATTTTCTTTTTAGTCAAGTCATGGAGCCCAAATTCATTTCATGAGAAAGTCTTTCTGGGAGAGTATATTTTAACAGCGATGTGAAAGTGATTATTCAATTTGCAGCACTTTTTAAAGTTAGTAGTAACATTTTAACGTCTTTAATTCCCCCTTTGGGATACAATCTTGACTAACTTCCATTACAGATTCAGATTAATCCAAAAAAGTCAACTTATGAAGTGGCTTCGAAATTGGGGCTACTCAAAACTACAGTTCGGGAGTTTTGGATAACAACAAATACACGCCGTATAAAATTCATATATCTCAGAGTTTGTTACCTGGCGTTGTGGATCGTCGTTTGATGTGGTGTAACTGGCTCCAGGGACAAATACACGCAGATATTTTTTTGGATTGTATTATCTGGAGTGGTGAATCTAAGTTCGCGAACTCCGAACTGTTCAATAGAAACAATGAACACCATTGGTTAAGAGAACAACCGCATCAAAACAGAGAAGTGAGGAACCAGGTGCGTTTCGGTATAAATGTATGGGCTGGGACCCTCAATTACCAAATAATAGGTCCATTCTTTTATGACGGGAAATTAAATGCGGATGTTTATCTTGACTTTGTGGAACATTATTTCCAGAATTATTTGGCGAATATTCCTTTGGCCCAGCGCTCCGGTTTATGGTTCCAATAAGATGGTGCACCACCTCACAATCTAGAGCCGTAAGAGACTTACTCAGTGCAGAATTTCCAGGCCGATGCATTGGTAACGGTGGAGTCGTTGAACGGCCGGGAAGATCGCCTGATCTCTCGCCGCTTGACTATTTTTTTAGGAAACTTTGAAAACGCCGTTTACAAAGAACCAATAAAGACAATTGAAGATCTAAAAGTACGCATCTAGAGCAGTATTGCATCATTAAGACGGCGTAACATTAGACGTGCTATGTATAATCTACTTCGTTGCATTAACCTTTGTATTGAAAATAGTGGTAATTTGTTCGAACATCTTTTGCAATTTGTTTTTAGTTGTTTAATTTTACTCATATTAAAGTTTTATCCTTCAAAGTTAAAATACGTCTGTAGTTGTTCGGACTTGTTTTATCTTTAGTGAGTTCTTCTGTTTGTTACTGTTCTTGTGTTTGTTTAACGTTGATATTAACTATTTTTGAAGTTATACAAATTTCGTTTGTGTTGTGTTGGCCCGTTGTCCTTTAAACAGGCCAATAATTGTTTCTACATCCCGATAGAGTGTGAATGAAGGCAAGTGTAAAAATACTTTACTACTATTAATAATTAAAAAAGAATCATTCTTTGATGTGGTCGGATTTAGATAATAGTGTGTAGTATGTAACTAAGGGTGAATGCGCCTTTTTTCAGGCGAGTGTGGAGAGCAAAGCACTCTTGCAGAAACAATTTTTTCCAAATTTGATAGCAGGTAAGATGTGATCCTATCGTGTTATATATCATTGCAATCATAAAAAAAGACATTTAAAATCCAATATGGCGCCCATAAGAAAAATCAAAAGTAGGTATTGAAACTCTTGCATCAAGCACGCCTTGGAAAATATGATGATAGGTTGTCCATAAAAGTGTTCCCACAATGTAATAGTTAAAAAAGTTAAGTTCTTTCGGTATTCGCTTGAAAAAAAAAACGAAAATTTAAAATTTCCGTTTTTTTCGATTAATTATAAAACTAATAATGACACCTCAAATTTTCTCTAGAGAATTGATCACCATAGAAACGCGCTACTTTGCCCCAATTTGACCATACTTATATCTCTTACGGTTTACAATTACAAGATTCCATATATATATATATATATATATATATATATATATATATATATATATATATATATATATATATATATATATATATCCTTTAGCTGTGTAAAATTATTTTCTTATCAATGACGAGCCTTAGTTGTTAGGCAGTTTAGCACTTATTACTTTTAATAGAGCAAATTATACGGCACGTATACATTAGTTAGAATAGCACTGAAATATGCTAGTGCAATTGATTGATTTATTCTTGAAAAGATTTGCTTAGTTTATAGTCTATACCTATACATATAGGTTATGGATAATGGGTGGAACTTTAGCTGTTTATTTGCTACATTACATTCCCTTTAATCAACCTGTAAATAAATCCGTGCGGTGACATTAGTTTCTCCTAATAGTTTTATGATTGATGTGTGGGTGTGTACTTTATGTTGGAGGTCGTGGGCTTCGTTGTCTCTTTTTTCCACCTTTTTCTTTATCTACGATGTCGTGCAATATTCCATAAATAAAGATTCGCATGTCCGGCCTTGTCCTTGTCTGTGCTAGTGGACGTTTAACTGCCCACACCCTCCCGGGTCTGGCACTACCCCTTGGTTTAAATCTGCGTTATTTATAGAGGTAGGTCATGAAAAGTACCGCTTCTTGTTTAGTAATCAATTACTGTAGCTGTTTTATGTTGCCCTGGAAGACAGATGTAAATATACACGTAATAAATATCCATTTCTCGATTTTTATAGCGTATTTAGTGAATTTTTATTTTAAAACAATCACTAATAGAGAAGTATCGATGGTGAGACTGCAAATTTTTTGAAATCAGCACGAACTAGGACCCCTAGAAACCATATCCGGAGTCAGTTTCAATTTTTAGATGTTTATATATATATATATATATATATATATATATATATATATATATATATATATATATATATATATATATATATATATATTTGTGTGTGTGTGTGTGTCCGTGTGTATGTTTGTATCCACACGATAACTCAAAAAGTTATTTACCGATTTTGATGAAACTCGGCAAGAATCTTTCTTTTATTAATAACTTGGATGAGTTCGTCGGAAAATCAGACGACATTTTCCGGGAAAATTTTGAGTTTTCTTTGGATAAAAATGTATATCTCCGAAGATATTTTGATGAATTTTGGTAGATATGTTGCCTTGGGAAAGACCTTACCACATGCCGAAATTCAACTTTGTAGGCTTATAAAAAATTGAGTTATTCAAATTTGAAGCATTTAATGAAAATTCGCTACCATAACGCACTTGCTGCGTCCCGAACTTTTGGTGAATTTTCATTCAGAAAATTCACTAATAGAGAGGTATCGATGGTAAGACTTTTGAAATTTTTCTTCAAATGAGTGCGAATTAGGATCTCTAGAACCCAAATCCAAGGTCAGTTAAAAAGTTTGCACACACACACAGATATATATATATATATATATATATATATATATATATATATATATATATATATATATATATATATATATATATATATATATATAAATGGGGTGAGGGCGCTAGGCAAGTTTCTGAAAACAGTTTTTTGAAAAGCGTTCGGGACCTAATCTGCAAATTTACCGAAAATTCGCTACCAACACGCACTTACTGCGTCCAGATTTTTTCTTATAAACGCATCCTATTTCGATAAAAAATGCATTAACGAATTTGTTCTACGAAAATTAGGTAAAAAATTATAGACCGTTAAACCATAAACTTCACTAAACCTACAAATAAATATCAAAAAAAGCATCAACTTAACTAAACTGACAGCTAAAGCATCAAAGAAAGGGTCTATTTGAAATGAATATTTTGTAAATATTTTAGTAAAATGAAGGGCAATGACGGTTGAATATGAAACTTAAGGGTTTGTAGAACACTCTTCTTGCAACATTTTCTTTTCACAATCCGTATTTGTTTCACGTTCTTTGCCTAAACATTGCTAATTTTGACGTTTAAAATTGCGAATTTGACGTTTTGAGGAAAACTCCAAAATTTGTTTCTTTAACTGCCCATAACTTCGTTGTCTTTAAAGCTAGAGACCTAAATTGGTACAGAGTTCACTCTTTATAATACAAACACGCGTACCAAATTTGGTTGCCCTAACTTTGTTATTTACGGAGATATGAATTTTTTTATAAAGAAAACAAAATTTCCCTGGAAAACCTGGTCCGATTTTCCTGGCTAAGGAACTTATCCAAGCCACTTGTAAAAGGAAGGTACCCACCAAATTTGATCAAGATCGGTCCATTATTTTTTGAGTTGCCGGTCGGATATATATATATATATATATATATATATATATATATATATATATATATATATATATATATATATATATATATATATATATATATATATATATATATATATATATATATATATATATATATATATATATACACAGATCTCCTCATTAGCGAATTAAAAAAAACTTCGCTAAAAGTATGAAACTAAAACTTTACAAGCACGTAGATATCGTATCAGTGGTCATACCTACCAAATTTGAACTCAATTGGTTCAATAAATCTTGAGTTAAAACTAAATAAAAAATAAATAAGCTATGATATGACCTGAAATTACCTATGAATGGATGCGTATAATGTTAGACAAGGTCAGAGATTAATCAGGGTTCCGCCGGCATTGCAAACAAAATAAAAGGGACAGGCTACAAAAATATGCCACACTAAACAATCGGCGGGTTTGCCATTTGCGACAACTCTCATCTGAATCTATAGATATCAGAAAAACGCAAATAAATAAAAATTTTAATGAAAGTGATATTTTGTTTTGAAGCAATCTAGAACTACGTTTTATTATGTATAAATAAAATCTCGGGGCGCAGCAAGTGCGTTATGGTAGTGAATTTTCATAAAAATGTTTTTATTGCAAATATGTGTGTTTTCTTTTTAAGAAAGCAGACATCAATTTTGGTTACCAGTATAACCTATATAGAAAAAGCAGGCATCAAATTTGATTACCAGTATAACATATATAGTAAAAACAATGTGCCATGTTTCATCAAAATAACTTGATTGTTTGAAAACGTACAGAAATTTCCAAAAGTAAACCAAAAGTGTTACTGAAAAAAATCCGTTTCTTGGTCAACCTTATAGGTTAATAGCAAATTGAGCTTTTCAAATATGAAGCATTTAATCAAAATTCGCAACCACAACGCACTTGCTGCCTCCAGAATTTCTTAACTTACAAACATGCATTATATTTCGATGGAAAATGCAAAAAAATAAGGCGTTTTCGACAAAAAAAATTATTTGTATCACCAACAACTTATGGGCCAGCCTGTGATTGTCGCAATAATTTTTTAAGATGTAGCTCAAAACACCGTATAATTAATGTATACAATATTTTTTCATATCTTGTATAATAACGAATATATTGAGCTTTATTGATTTTTTACAAAAATTCGACAAAAATTATATACCATTAAACAATAAACTCTATAGCTAAGGCTACTGCCAAGCATCAGAGAAAGGGTCTATTAGAAATGAATTTTCTGGAAATATTTTAGTAAAATGAAGGACAATGACTGTTGAAACTAAGAGTTCGGTGTATGTAAAACATTCTTCTTGAGACATTTTCTTTCCATAGCCCGTATTAGATTCAAGTTATTTGCCTAAATGTTACGAATTTTGACGTTTTTAATTGTCACTTTGACGTTTTGAGGAAACCCCAAATTTATTTTTCTTTAAATGCCCATAACTTTTTTGTCTTTTGACCTACAGAGCTAAATTTTGGTAGGTGGCACACCTATAACGATATAAACCAGCTTACCAAATTTGGTTGTCCTTACTTTGTTAATTTTGGAGATATAAATATTTTGCGAAAGAAAACACAAATTTTTCCGGGAAAACCTCGGCGGATTTTCCTGGCTAACAAAATTATCCAAGCGACTTGCAAAAGGAATGTACTCACCAATTTTGACGTTTAAAATCGCAATTTTGACGTTTTGAGGAAAATCCAAATTTATTTTTCTTTGAATGCCTGTAACTTTTTTATCCTTTAACCTACGAAGCTAAATTTTGGTAGGCAACTTGCCTATAATGATATAAATCCGCATATGAAATTTGGTTGCCCTTACTTTGTTAATTCCGGAGATATAATTTTTTTTTGAAAGAAAAACCAAAATTTTCCGGGAAAACCTGGACCGATTTTCCTGGCTAACGAACTTATCCAAGCCATTTGCAAAAGGAATTTATTCACCAAATTTAATCAAAATCGGCCCATTATTTTTTGAGTTATCGGTGTGATACATATATATATATATATATATATATATATATATATATATATATATATATATATATATATATATATATATATATATATATATATATATATATATATATATATATATATATATATATATATATATATATATATATATATATATATATAAACATATAAAAATTTAAACCGACCCCGGATATGTGTTCTGGGGGGCCTAATTAGCGCTCATTTGAAGAAATTTATTTAAAATTCAAAAGTCGGGATCTCCTCATAAGTGAATTTTTTTTAAGAAAATTCACTAAAAACCTTACCACATGCCGAAATTCAACTTTGTAGGTTTATAGAAAATTGAGTTATTCAAGTTTGAAGCATTTAATGAAACTTCGCTACCATAATGCACTTGCTGCGTCCCGAACTTTTAGTGAATTTTCATTCAGAATATATATATATATATATATATATATATATATATATATATATATATATATATATATATATATATATATATATATATATATATATATATATATATATATATCCTGTTAATACCTTGGATGAGTTAGTTAGACAGTTTTGATACTCAAATACTTTTAGAAAAAAGTGCAAAAAAAACTGTTTGAAAACGCAGTATCTTTTAAATTACTAAAGTATTAAACTGATATCGTAGATATCGTGTCAGTGGTCCTACCTACCAAATTTGAACTTAATTGGTTCAGTAAATCTTGAGTTATAACTATATAAAAAATAAATAATCTACGATATGACCCGAAATTACCCATGAATGTGTAGAAATCAGAAAAACGTAGATAAATAAAAATTGTAATGAAAGTGATTCATTTTGTTTTAAAGCAATCTAGAACTACGTTTTATTATGTATGTATATAAAGGCAGCGTGGGTACTTAATTTAAAAAATAACACAACTAGCATCACAGGTAACTACAAATTTGTTAAAAAACCTTTTTTTTTTGTTATTTTGTTTGCATAAACTGGTTCGATTGAGTAGACTAAAACGGATCATCCAAGCGATTAATATGGAAAAATACCTGCCTCGTTTATACACCCCCTATTTGGCAGGTACATTCCTTTTGTAAATAGAAATTAAATTTTAGGATAATTTGCAGCTTAACACACGGGGGACATTTTTTTCAGAAACACATACCACAAGAAAAAATTCTTTCAAACAGCCTCCAAGAAAGTTCCGTGACCAGGAGTGAATAGGGGTGCTGGGCGGGGAAGAAGTTAAAAGTCTGGACGCAGCAAGTGCGTTATGTTAATTAGAGAATTTTCATTAAAATGTTTTAATGGTAAATATGTCTTGTTTTAAAAAAAGGACATTTGGTTGGCAGTATAACCTATATAGTACTAACAATGTACAATGTTTCATTAAAATAGCTTTGTTGCTTCAAAAAGTACCGACATTTTCCGAAAATAAACTTAAAAATTTCCAGAAAAAACTGTGCCGATTTTCTTCGCCAACGCACCTCTTCAAGCTATTTACATACCTGGCAAGATATAATTATTCACGAGCAGCTTTAGGACCAAAATTGAAAAAAAATATATACAAATTTGCAAAAATCTCTTACAAAAATTCACCATTTGTTTTTACAGAAAGTTCCTTCAGTAATGTTACACTAAATTATATTTTTCACAAAAATTTGACATTTATTATTAATTACCAATATATCGCCTAAATATTACAAACAATGATTTCTACGGCAACACAAAAAACATTTCTGCGAAAACTTTTCGAATTCAGTAGAGTGCCTGTATACGGCAGCTCGATTTTTTTAACGAGTAATACAAACAAAAAGCTCTCTGAATGCGTATTTCCATGGGGCTCCGCTATCTATTGGTGAAAACGCCGTATTACAATTTGTGATATATGTTTGTGATGTGTGCCAAAAACGTGAAAATTTGCAAAACAATTGAAATCACTCAAAAACGATTAACGATATGAATTTTTTTCCTTATAAACATGCATTGTAATTCGATAGAAAATACAAAAATGCAAAAACAAAGGGGTGTTTTATTTAAAAAAATGTGTATCACCAGCGACTTATGGACCAGCGTGTGATTTTTAAAATGGGTTTATAAGATGCAGCGAGCTGCATAGACGCCCTATAATTAAGGTATATAACAAGAACAAAATATTTTGTGTGATTAACAAAACCAATTGAATATTACATACAACGGTTAAGTTTTCTTGACGCAAAAAGTCAAGAAGTAGCAGAAAAAAAGATTTTGAAAATTTTATAATTTTTCTTCTTAACGTGAAAGCGGTGATTTCAAACCTCAAAATTTGCAATTTTGAGAAGGAGTAAGAAACAAATATTGATTATGTAGAAGAAATGCCGTAATAGGTCTGTTTTATAAAGCCTGAAGTCTCAGCTTCAACAATCATTGTCCTTCATTTTACTACAATATTTTAGGAAAATTCATTTCAAATAGACCCTTTTTCTGATCCTTTGGCAGTAGTTTCAGCTATAGAGTTTATGATTTCATAGTCTATATTTTAGCAAATTTTAGTAGAAAAAAATTCGTTATTGAAAAGACCGCGAATTTTAAAAAGATTTCTTCAAAGGAGCGCGAACTAGAACCCCTCAAACTCATATACGGGGTAAGTAATATATCCGTTATTATACAATATACGAGAAAAAATTATATACCTTAATTATAGGGCGTCTATGCAGCTCGCTGCATCTTATAAACCTATTTTAAAAATCACAGGCTGGCCCATAAGTCGCTGGTGATACACATTTTCTTTTTTAAATAAAACACCCTTTGTTATTGCATTTTTGTATTTCCCATCGAATTACAATGCATGTTTGCAAGGAAAAAAATATATATCGTTCATCGTTTTTGAGTGATTTCACTTGTTTTGCAAATTTTCACGTTTTTGGCACACATCACAAACACATCACAAATTGTAATACGGCGAAATTTTTCTTGTGGTATGTGCATCCATAAAGGGTTTTAAGCGTGTTTCTGAAAAAAACCTCTAAAAGTCCCCCGTGTGCTAATCTACAAATTATCCGAAAATTTAATTTTTATTTACAAAACGAATGTACCTGCCAAATTATAAACGAGGCAGGTATTTTTCCTTATTAATCGCTTGGATGATCCGTTTTAGTCAACTCAATCGAACCAGTTTCTGCAAACAAAATAATAAAAAAGTTTTTTAACAAATTTGTAGTTACCTGTGAAGCTCGTTGTGTTATCTTTTAAATTAAGTACCCACGCTGCCTTTATATGGATTTAACTATGTATCAAAACTAAAGATTCTAGTTTAATGGGACATTAAGTTATCGCCATCTGACATTTTTACGAAAATACGCTACCAGAACGCACTTGCTGCACCTAAACTCTTTTCAAGACATATTTACTATTACTGTATCCATACTTTTTGAAAATGAAATAAATATAAGCAATACAAAATTTTTAAATTAAAATTTTAATAATTTACACTGAACATCTGATTATATAATTTAAACTCCTTTATGATATTATTTAGTTTCATTTACTTCAAATCTTACATGCACTATATAAAGAGTAAATCTAAGAGTAAAGAAAACCATAAGTACCTAGGTATTATACTTGTATTAGTTTGAGGTAGGTAGGTATATTTCTTCTTGACATAATTTTGTTTCACTTTGGTAATACAGTACCTTTCTTTTCCCCCCTCAGGGATCTTTGCCGCCCCGATAGCACCGCAGCCTTTGGCTTATTGTGCATGCCCTGTGTCTTTTCTACTCCACCCATTCCAAATTTTTTCCTGCTACTTCTTTTTGCGTCAAGAAAACTTAAACGTTGCATGTAATATTCAATTGGTTTTGTTAATCACACAAAATATTTTGTTCCTGTGCTTCCCTCTGATCACCAGTGGCACCCAATTTTTTTTCTTTAAATGCCTATAACTTTTTTTGTTTTAAGAGAGAGATCTGAATTTCGGCGTGTAGGCTAAGTTTGACAGTAGAAACGTATGTGCCAAATTTAACGAACTTATCCAAGCCACTTACAAAATCGGCCCATTATTTTTTAAGTTATCGGTATATATATATATATATATATATATATATATATATATATATATATATATATATATATATATATATATATATATATATAAAACTACAACAGGATTTATAACACGGCATTTCTGTACTATACAAGAAGAAAGGTTTAAGGGCAAAGCCGCAAGGAGACAACCGCAAACACGTGTTTCAGGCTTATTAGCCATCATCAGTACGGTATAGCCACTCCGTGTATCTTTGCATCTTCATCCAGAGTGTTCCCATCTTCACCTGGCTATACCGTACTGATGATGGCTAATAAGCCTGAAACACGTGTTTGCGGTTGTCTCCTTGCGGCTTTGCCCTTAAACCTTTCTCCTTATATATATATATATATATATATATATATATATATATATATATATATATATATATATATATATATATATATAGTGTGTCCCAAACTGGATGGGAATGTATTGCTATCTCCGTTATTATTAGAGTCGGTTAAATTAGCAATGTTTTATAGAATTTCATGCTTGTTCCAAATATGACTTGTATTTTGCCCTGCCTGTTTTCGTTTTAGAGTTATTTTGAAAAAAAAAACAACAAAATTTGTCGATTTCTTTTTTCTTCAATATCTAAGTAGGCGTTGATCTGACATGTCTAAGACTTGCACATTATCAGGACACTTTTTACAGAGTAATCTTTTTGTACTATTCTCAACTTTGAGCACACCAATGAATCGGCCCATTATTACAAATCATATTTTACATTACAAAATTATCCTAAAAAATTGTTATAATTTAATTAAATGAAACCTAGTAAATAACTAAATTTACTAACAGAAGTCAATAAAAAGCAGATTAATGATTTACAAAGACGCCTTTGAAAATTGTTTGATTTTTAAACGTAAGTCAACTGAAAAAGAACAGAAGAAAGGTTGCTATGGATATAACACTATCGCGACAATAGATTAATGTAATTTTCCGTAAATGATTCACGATAAAAAAAATAGGAACTTTGAGCACACCAATGAATCGGCCCATTATTACAAATGATATTTTACATTACAAAATTATCTTAAAAAATTGTTATAATTTAATTAAATGAAACCTAGTAAATAACTAAATTTACTAAGAGAAGTCAATAAAAAACAGATTAATGATTTACAAAGACGCCTTTGAAAATTGTTTTATTTTTAAACGTAAGTCAACTGAAAAACAACAGAAGAAAGGTTGCTATGGATATAACACTATCGCGACAATTAAGAATACTGTCATTCTTAATTATCTGAACAATTTGAGCTGTATTTAACACGTTGCTTAAAATTTTGTACTAAATAGTTTGTTTCCTGTTTATTTAAAATATTATACAACAATATGTTCAGTAATGAAGAATATTTTGACATGTTGGAATGTTATATTCGTTCTAACTGAAATACTGAGGCAACTGCAAATTCATATCAAAACAACTACTCAGAAAGACGACAACCAAACACTAAAATATTTCGCAGGATAGTGACCAATCTATTGAACGACGGTAGCTTCCACGCAAAGAAACTACCAATGCCTAGAAATGAAGAAAGAAATCATGCCGTCTTACAGGTTTCAAATGAAAACCCTCCGCCATCTGTTCGGTTTTATGGTGAACAAATTGACGTTCCAAAAAGTACGGTACACCGTGTATTATTGTTGTTTATTGTTGTTTATTGGCAATAATTATACATCATGTTAATACAATATGTCTTATGCGACTTGTGCTGTATCGTATAACACAATTTAGAAGGCTGAACCCTGAATAGTTTCACAGTTCTACACCAAATTCACTAAATTTCAAATTTTAACGTACCAAATTTAAATTCTTTTTGGTCTTCTATTTCGCACCTTATAACACGTCAACCATTACCTTTATTTACCATAAATTTCTCCTATTCCAATATGTCTTTCTAACTGCTATTCTTTCCAAACAACCCATATTTTCACCAAAATTTTTGTATTTGTAGGAGATAAAAATTACTTTAGTATTAAAACAAAGTCATTACCATTCATACAAACCTACAATCGTACAAGGCTTAAATGTTGACGATTACCCTAAGCGACTTCAATTCTGCAGATGGTATCAAGGACAATGTCAGCAAGATGAAAATTTTCATTTGAAAATAATATGGACTGATTAATCCAGGTTTACAAATTGTGGTGTGTATAATTGCCATAATGGGCATTATCGGGCAAATGAAAATCCCCATCTAAAGGAAGAAAGACGATTGCAAGACAGATTTGGTATTAATGTTTGGTGCGGCTTATTAGGTAAAAAACTGTTATTTTTGTTTGTAGATAAGACAGTTAATTTTTAAAAATTTCAGGTAACTTCATTGTTGGTCCGTTCTTTTTTGAAAATAATTATCTGGGGAAAGGTATCTTAATCTATTGAGAAATTATATCTTACCAACAATTAGAAGAGTTCATGATAATCTAGACGAGATTTGGTACCAACAAGACGGTTGTCCAGCTCACAATGCTGGGATCGTCAAAGAGTTTTTGTACCAAAACTTTAATAATCGTGTCATTTGTGCCGGTTCATTGGTCTGCTCGAAGTCCTGATATAACACCCATGGATTTTAATTTTTGGGGTACTCTGAAGAATGATGTGTATAAATTCGATCCACCACAAAATATCAATGAATTACGACACAGAATCACGGAAGCTAGAAATCATGTTATCCAAAACACCGTCACCAGAGTTTGCAGGCATGTTTCAAAAAGGCGTATAAAGTGCATTGAACAAAACGGTGGCCATATTGAACAATTTTCTATTTAGTGTATTTTTAAGTTTCTATTTTATCATTTGTTGAGTTCCGTTTCTAATTGTGTTGTTTTGTGGAGTTTAAGTTTCTATTTGTTATTGCCGGGTTTCGTTATTAAACTGTTTCACATAATATTACCTAGCATTATTACCTAATTAAGTATTGTAAATTAAATCACAATATTTTTTTATCGTGAATCATTACGGAAGATTATGTTAAAAGTAGAAGTTTATTGTTAGACTCCATGGCCTACTGCTTTTTGAACACTTTTTTTGTCATTTGTTTTCTGGTATTGGATTTCATTGCCTACTATCCTCAAAACGGGTTTTCTCAAAATTGTCAGTGCAATTACAAGATTTCTCAAGCATATTGTACATCATTTAAAGCTCTTTTCACAGGCTATCACATGAGCAAAAAATCCAATATGGCTGCCATAATAAAAACAAACGTTGATACCTGTAGCTCAAAAACAAATGACAATCCAAAGTTGAGAAAACACAAAAAGATTACCCTGTAAAAAGTGTCCTGATAATATGCAAGTCTTAGACATGTCAGATCAATGCCTACTTAGATATTGAAGAAAAAATAAATCGACACACAGATCTCCTCATTAGTGATTTTTTCGTTTTACTTTAAACTGTGAGCGGAAAGTGCGAAAAAACCAGCTTAGTTGGACCTCTATAAGCAGCCTTTATCCCATTTTGCAGCTATACTTCCTTAAAATCCTGTTTACTCCGCCCAGAACCCCTATTAACCGCAGGTACCGTAACTTTCTTGGGGTTTGTTCCCAATAAATTTTTCTAGTTTATGCATTGGGGGTGGTTGTAAGCATGTAGAAGGGGGAGCAGAACCCCCGCGACGAAGCAGCGAACCAAGATTTTCAAGGTATGTTTAAATTGTTACCTTATTGCGTTTGTTTAAAATATTTTTCCAAAAATGAATTTGAGGTTGCCTTATTTGTCAGTCTCACATAGAGAGCTACAATATTTTATCATTTAAAAAAAGTATGGATACAGCAACAGTAAATAAGTGTTGAAAATGGTCTGGGTGCAGGAAGTACGTTATGGTAGAGAGTGTTCGTAAAAATATTTCAAATCTGATAACTTTATTTCCCATTAAGCTAGAATATTCAATCTTGAACCATAGTAAAACATATGTAAACGCAACGTGGGCACTAAATTAAAGAAAAGTAACATAATGAGCATCGCGGATAACTACAAATGTGTTTTAAAAAACCTTTATTGTTGTTGTTTTGTTTGCAAAAACTAGTTCGATTGGGTTGACTAAAACAAAACCACCCAAGCAATTAGCAAGGAAAAATAACTGCTATATTTATAATTTGGCAGGTACAGTCCGTTTGTCAATAATTAATCTTTTTCTGGAAAACTTTTGTAACTGTAATAGAATTTGTAACACTATTTTTTTAAAGAGAGTTGCAGTACGTACATATATCTACCAAATTTTAATTTTCTATTCTAGCTCCATAGAAAATATAAGTTTTTTTTCAAATAATCGCTAACTGGGACCTCTAAAACCGATCGCCAAGGTCCATTTAAATGTAAATTTAATAATATGTGTACGACTCTTACGAAAATTCACTACTATAATGCACTTGCTGCATCCTGAACTTTTTTCTTATATCACCGCTTCTAGCACACTTTCGTCTTTCTGTCGGTTGTCTTTTAGTGAATTTTTATTTTAGAAAATTCACTAATAGAGAATATATATATATATATATATATATATATATATATATATATATATATATATATATATATATATATATCCCCAACCGATAACTCAAAAAGTAGTTAACCGATTTTGATGAAACTTGGTAGGCACATTTATTTTATTAATAGCTTGGGTGAGTTCGTTATCCAGGAAAATTGCACAAGGTTTTCCGGGAAAATTTTGAATTTTATTTCGAAAAATTTACAAAGCTATTTTGATGAAATTTGGTGGATATGTTACGTTGGGAAAGCCCTTACTACATACCAAAATTCAACTTTCTAGGTTTATAGAAAATTGAGTTATTCAAATTTGAAGCATTTAATGAAAATTTCCTACCATAACGCACTCGCTGCCTCCCTAACTTTTAAAATACTCGAATGTGATTAGGTTGGGCTGTCTTTCATAGAAAAAATTATAACTCTTTGTTGATCTACTTTGGTAGCGTTATTTTATTATTATTTTGCATATTAATGCCTTCTGATTTCTTGGGTTGGCCTAACATTGTAACAAATTAACATATCAAGTAGTAGATAAGCGGAATTTTTTTTCGGCGGGTGTACATTGTTCCCAATAATAGTAGCATATTAAATATATACATGTGCGAAATACATTTCTTGGTAACCTGCTGCGCTAAAAAGAATAGTGTGTACAATTTTTGTCTGATCGTTCGAAGACATAATATATGTGAAAGCTAGAGGTCTTGATGTTCAAATAACTTGCTAAGTACTGCCTAAGGAATCCGACTTTCTTCAGGTACCACATTTAATAACTACTCTATCTATTTTGTAAGGGTGATACCTTACGTTCATTAGTATTATAACCTACTCAGCATACCGTTCAGAGATAATAGACATATGTTTCTGAAGACCGACGTGCTTGGTCAAAAGATTTCCCCCATAATATCATAACCCTCAATCTTCAACAAGGCCTTATATGCGGAATTTTGTCAAAAGCCTAACAAAGTGAAAGTAAACTATTCGCAGGACGATCAGCATTGGTTACAACATAGTATTTTCCTGGGACGAAACCATATTCCAAAAGGGAGATGTATTTCGTCACATTGTACTGTAGAGAAACTAAATGTAGGTCAAGGTTTGTACATTATCAGCTCATTGTTTTACCATTATTTACAATGTATCGTGTAAGCCGCACAATATAAGTGCTTACGTACTTGTTAGAACTATTTTCACAAAATTAAAAAAATGCAGTAAAAATAAAGAATTCATTGCGACCACCCATTAAGGTTTTCAGAAAAGCAATAAAACAAAACTTTCGAAAATTGACATGTATTCGTTTTCAAAATTTGTTTTCATCTATAATTTTCAGTCTCCTAGAGCGTCCTGTTTTACTGGAAATGGATACCGTCTTTCTTGTTTTAAATAAAACATCTGTATATGTCATTCCAAGTTTTACGTCAAATTCTAGGGCAAATTTAAGTTATTTAACTTTAAGTTTTTAAAATGACACATACTATATGTTTTCTAAGTGATTATTACGTATTATCAGTAATTCCCGAAGAAAATTCTGCCAGCCATTATTTACTTAAAAAATCTGGACTACTTATTGAAAACACAAAAATTATTATTTTATTCTACATTCCAATCTAAAACTAGAAAAAAGTGCAAGGCTTTATTTTTTCTAATGACAGTCTATGTCTGTTTTTACATTAATGAATCTTACAAAATACTTTATACGAAAATGGTGTAGCATAATCTATATCGATCTATAATAGTTTACAAGTATTTTTAGATATTTAATACAGTAGTGCTAGATTACATTAGGTACTGTTTGGAAATTATAACAGAAAACAAAGTTTGAAAACTCCTCAAGAAATTCGATTCAGGAATTATAGGTTCAAACCCAGTTTGTAACTTGTAGTTTGTGTAATTTTATCCACCATTGTATTATTATTTATTATTATTTATTTTCCTGTGATAAATTTTACAAGGTACAATATAAATAAGTCTAGGCTTGTGGCTGTATTAAATGTACAATTTTAAAGCATAGTATCTAAAATAATGTTTTCATCGAAAGTAGTGTTTAAAAACTGTCAGATTTGACAGTATAATTCCAATTTATTCTCACTCCTCACCAGTATAGTTCTCTCAGTGGCTACCATGTCCAGTTTTGTTAAACTATTATCAGCTTTCTTGTTTAGCAATTTCCATATCATCTTGTTAATGAAAACACGGTGTAGGTTTGACTTTATATATTGTATATTAAGCTAAACCAGTACCTAATACGAGACAGGGTCAAATGAAAACATTAAAAAATGTTTTGGTCGTGTATATGCACCGCTTGAATCACTTCATCGTTAATCTGAAATTTCTTTCCAGCCAATCCCCCATTAAATTGGCCAAAGACATGATAATCGCTTGAGGCGAAATAAGGGTAATAAGGATCATGTGGTAGACATTCATATTTTAAATCTTGAATGGTCTCCGTTGTTGCACAGGTAGTATGTGGCCGAGCGTTGTCGTGCTGCAAAAGAGCATAATTACTCAGAGATCCTCGCCTTGCGGTTTCGATGGCAAGATTCAGACGGTTCTACAGGAGTTGTGTATGTAGCTTTAATAACAGTAACCACATTAGTCATGTAGTTCCCATTTTTTATCACAAAAAATGGCCAGCATAATCTTTTCTATTTAGAGCTGTGTGCGAAATGTTTTGGGTTTTGGCGAAGAAGTATGAACAAATCCTTTGCTTACTTTCTTGGTTTCACGTTGATGATAGTGCACCCAGCACTCGTTTCCAGTCACCATCACTGACAGAAAGGTATCTCCTGCTTTTCATCCCGACGCAAAATTCCTTCTCATGCATCAACATGTCGTGTTTCGATTCTGTCGTCAATTGTGTTTAACTTTTGTGGGTACATTCTCTTTTGTAACAGCCTTTTTGGTAAGAGATGGTAACCATGTGCCTTATGTGAACAAATCTGTTATTATTATTAATATTAATTGCTTTGGCACCCGCCATGCTAACGCGTTATGTAACTGGAGGATGTCGTGCCTCATCTGGTCTACAAAACCATAGCTCATATCTAAAACTTAACGATTTCATCAAGGATAACCAGGCCATTTCTTTCATTAAGTCTCCAACTGTCGAAATCGATTAGGGCGCCACAGCAGGATTTGCTTAACTCGGTCGGTGAGCATCAGTTATGGAAGTCACCCCGTTTTTAATTTTGTTGCTCCATTAAATATTTACCGGAGCCACAAACATGAATCTCCGTATTATAGCTTTATTGTACGATGCATATCAGTTGGTTTTACTACTTCACTATGCAGTGGACGCTGTTCCTCCATATGTTAGTGCTCTAGTAGTCATTTCTAAACAGTCACTGTGTCAACATTTTCAATGGTTGATACGATACGTCATTAGAAAGGACTTCTTCACCCCAAAAATAATATTTCTGCCAACTTGTAAGAAAAAGTGTCGTTCGGTGCATCGTTTAAGGCACTTTTAAGGTTGTCATTTGTCCTTGCCTCGTTTATGGTTTTGTATTAAGAAGCCTACTTATTTAAATTATTTTATATCCTAAAAATAAAAATGTATGAAATATTATATTTTACCAGTAATCTTTTTAAGTATGTTATATGAACCAGTTAGATAGTACTCAATCTGCACGATCTTAACTGAAGTGAGTACATATTATAAGTCAAAAATGGATATAGTTAAGCAGATAGGAATAATTAACTATCTACAAAAAAGGTATATCTAGCTCAAATTCACAAAGATTTGGTGATAACAGTAGAGGATGCAGTCTAATCTTGCCCTAGGGAATTCAGATGTGGTAGAATTTTTTGCGAAGCTGAACATTCCACATGCCGTGACACTCCCATAACAGTCTCTACTTTATTAGAAAATGTTGAAAAGTCTACGAGCTTGTGCTGCACGATAGACGGATTATGCTCAGGCAAATATCAGAAGAAACATGTTTCTCGTACCATACAATATAATACAATATCCTATCAAAATATCTTATTATGAAAAATGTATTTCACGAATGTTAGCGAACGATAAAAAAAGCAATTGTTTTTTTATTTGTCGACTGTTATTACACAGACACAGAGCAGCTGAGAGAAACGTTACTGATCGTTTCGGAACTGTTCAAAAATCCGGAAACCAATCGTCTGAATGGAATGGAATCGAAACACTAACTCTCCCTCCTTGAAAATTTAAGGCTCAGTCCTCTACAGGAAAGGTGGAAAAGTGATACTCACTGTTTTCTGTGATGCACAAGGTGTCATTTTGACTGATTATTTTAAAATAGGCTGCACAATATACCACTGTACTAATTTAATAATAAGCTGCCTGAAATCCTAAATGGACAGTGTCGCGAGTTGGCAAAGAGGTACTCTTTCATCAAGATAATGAATGCACTTAAGAGACAAGACAGTTATCACAATGTTTCCATTCAAGCTATTAGAGCATCCACCTTATTCGTCAGATTTGGTACAAGCAACCTCATCACATTGGAAAAATACCTGATAAACTGTCAAATTCAAGTGAACCCAGAGAAGAGTACATCAATCAATTTCACAAAAAGGCGAGACCCACTATCACACCACCCCATATTCTTAAACAAACAGATTCCCTGGAAGCACGAAGTCAAATATCTTGGAGTCCTACTTGACAGCAAAGTCACATTCCGAGCACACGCTACAGAAATAAAAACCAAAGTGAAAACATTAAAAAATGCCTTGATCCCACTAATCTAAAGACATAGCACAATGTCGCCAGAAAACAAAATGCTAATTTACAAAACTGCAATCAGACAAGCTTTGACCTACAGTATTTTAGCATGTGGACATACAGCCAAAACTTATCTCAACTTAATACAAATAGTTCAAAACAAATGCTTACGACTCATATTTAATATTCCATGGTACATCAGGAACACTCAGCTACACCGAGACGTTGATTTACCAACTATAAAAGAATATGTCAAAACGATCACCGAAACAACATACAGAAAATTCGAAAATCACGAAAATCCGCTGCTACAAGAAATTGTAAGCTACGACCCCAACACCCAAACAAAATACAAGCGACCTAAATCAATGTTGTTAAACTAACAAAACAACTACAGATGTGAAGCCAAGGGCACAAAACCATACGCAACAAACAGCAGAGACAAATCACGGAAAATTCAGAAAAACGAGCCTACCGACATAGTGGCTCAAGATAGTCATACAGTTCATAGTTCATAGTTTAGCACGAATGTCACACTTTGTAAAAAAGCCCCATATAGCAACTAGATCAAGGGTGAAAGAACATGGGGATGCCCAACTGCGGTTGTGCATCTCAAAACTCTTGTTTATATAAGAGTTGCCCGGTTTTCTTTTGGTATAAAACATCGTGGTTTAGTTAGAAGCTGAAGCACTAGTTGTTGATCTGGAGTGACCGTGCCTAAAAGAGCATTGCTCGAGGCCAAACAAAAAATGTATGTATGTATGTATGTATGTATCACACCGATAACTCAAAAACTAATGGACCGATTTTGATAAAATTTGGCATGTACCTTTCTTTTGTAAATGGCTTGGATAAGTTCGTTAGTCAGGAAAATCGGACGAGGTTTTCCGGGAAAAGTTTGAGTTTTCATTCAAAAAAAATTCTTATCTCAAAAAATAATAAGCCGATTTTAATAAAATTTGGCATGTGCCTTCCTTTTGTAAATGGCTTTGACAAGTTTGTTAGTCAAAAAAAGCGGACAAGGTTTTCCGGAAAAATTTTGAGTTTTCATTCGAAAAAAATTTTTATCTCAAAGAATAATAAGCCGATTTTGATAAAATTTGGCATGTACCTTTCTTTTCTAAATAGCTTGGATTAGTTTGTTAATCAGAAAAATCGGACGACGTTTTCCGAGAAAATTTTGAGTTTTCATTTGAAAAACTTTTTTTTAAATAAAATATCTATGATAACCAAATTTGGTAGGTAGGTTTACGATATAAAAAGTAAACTATACACCAAAATTTAGATTTTTATGTTACAAGAAAAAATAGTTATAATAAAATATTTTGTGCCAGATCATTTCTATGAAAATTCACTACCATAACGCACTTGCTGCGTCCAGGCTTTTAAACAATATGGCCGTCTGTTTGTCAGACCGGTCATTTTTAATGAATTTTCTTAGGGAGATCCATAAAAAAAATTCTTCAAATGAGCGCGAACTAGGACCCCTAAAACCCATATCCGTGGTGCGCGCGCGCGGGCGTGTGTGTGTATGTGTACGTATAGGTATCACACCAATAACTCAAAAAATAATGGGCCGATTTTGTTAAAATGTGGCATGTATCTTCCTTTTGTAAGTGGCTTGGATGAGTTCGTTAGTCAGGAAAATCGAACCAGGTTTTCCGGGAAAATTTTGGGTTTTCTTCCGGAAAAGTTTTTATATCCAAAAATAAAAAAGCTATGGTAACTAAATTTGATACGTACGTTTACGATATTAAAAGGGAACTATATACCAAAACCTATATTTTTATGTTGCAAGAAAAAAAAGTTATAAAAAATATTTGGTGCCAGATCATTTCTATGAAAATTCACTACCATAACGCACTGGCTACGCCTAGACTTTTAATGCCGTCAAGCACTTGCTTCAAATTTTCTTCAGAATAAATAGTTTATGCAGTTTTAGGTTTCCGGATTTTTTTTTTGTATTTTCTCACCATAATTCGTTGTCCGCATCTGCAATAAAGGACTCCACCTACAAAACTAAACAGAAATAACAAATAAATAAAATTTTGCACAAGCTGCTGTCAAAATAGCCGCCGAGTGTCAAAGTTATCCCAATTGACGCTAATAATACCTCTGCACAAAAATGTTTACTATGCGACCCATATTTCTCTCAAATTTACCAATTTTGTAAGGCCTAATGACAGTTGCGCATTTCATATGTCAATTAAAGTTATATTACTCGAGTTTTATTGAAAAAATGTCAATTTTCAACAAATCTCTTCTTTATCCCCTACCCCCTGAAGCGAGCTTACCCAAAAACAATTCGAAGCGTTCCTTTGCCGGGTGCTAACTGGATACCAGATTTGAAGATGATATCGCAATTCGTTCGAAAGTTATTGCGCCTATCAACAGACAGACGTACATGCCAACAGACAAAAAAATACGTTTCAGAATTAAGTTTTCTATATGTTTTGAGACTTTTTACGCCGTTTTAGCAAAAAAAATGTTCGAAATATTTGTCTACAATATTCCACCCCCACACATTCAACCCCAAATTTAATTTCAGCAGAATACCACATGTTTGATCAAATAAAAAGTTTTCTAATAAATAAACCCTAAAACGTTATATTACTCGAGTTTTAACGAAAAAATGTCAATTTACACCAAATCACCCCCCATTCATACCCTACCCCCTAAGGCGGTTTTACCCAAAACCAATCCGAACCGTTCGTTTGTCGAGTGCTAACTGTATACCAAATTTGAAGACGATATCTCAGTTCGTTCTAAAGTTATCGTGGCTACAAACAGGCAGACATACCGACCGATAGACAAAAAAAAGTTTGTTCCCAAATCATGTTTTATATATGTTTTGATACTTTTTACGACGTTTAAGCAAAAACAAATTTTGAAATTTTTGTCGCCGATGCGATACTTCCACACGTGACTATGTGGAACTAATAATCTTGGGTTGTCTTCGGTAGACTAACAAACGGTTAGTGGTAGCTTGATTTAGATCAAATTCCTAAATTCAACTTGCAGAAGGCTGAACCACATATAGTATGGTCCAAAAGTAATGGTACACAAAGTAGCGGTAAATGCTTGATATCAAAATATTACAATTGTTAACGGGAGCGTTAGGATATTTGGAGGAATAGGGTCGTCGAACTAAGCGTATTTGAACATCGGTAACGGTTTAATTATAAATTAAATAACTCACGGAGATTTCAACAATAACATTATAAATAACAACTAAATGAACCTAACGTAGACTGTTACATCGTGAATCGTAATTGAACAGTATTCTATTATGTTTACATAATTTAATCACACGTGTAGCGTCGTTACATCTGAAGCAAACTAAAATTAACCGTCTACATCGTTAGAACTTATTCTGACTCACTAAAATTAATCTGATTTATGTTGACCAACAATACTGCTTATATTGTTTCTTAATTAGTTTACGACCTTCCAAACTGCTGACTTCCACATTCCTGCGTACCTTGCGAATTTACTTGTTTACTGTTTACATACTAAATGTGATATTTTCAATGTCAATCGATACAATTCTGACCTCTAATTAATTGCAATATTTACATTCCTTGCTTAAAGAATTAAACTAAACTACTTTTAATTATTATTTTAGTGTTTTTAACAATTATGTTTCTATGTCTATTACGGCCCTTCTGAAGACCTTTCCTGTTCTCTGAACATTCTGCCGAGTCAACAAAAATGACGACTCGCTGGATGGCTCTGATCTGAATGTTTAATTTATCTTTTACCTAAGTTTTGCACTAATTATAATGATCGAAATAATGTTCATTTGTATAGTACCCTAGGGTGAGAATTTGAACTACTACTACTTGAATTAATGTAGACAACCTTAGGTATGTTACTGGACTTAATAATAAAATTAATATTTTTGGATTCAATCCTACGTATGATAATGGAAATCACAATAATTAAAACAATATAACTATGCATACCACTCTAGGATGGTAAGCGGAATAATAATGATTAAAATAGTATTTTGAATACAATCCTACGTTTGATAGTCGATATAACAATAATTAAATTAATATAATTATATATACCACTCTAGGATGGTAATATAAATAATAATTATAAAAATAATATTTTTGGATACAACTCTACGTATCATAATCGAAATGACAATAATTCAAATAATAGAATAATATATACCGCTCTAGGATGGTAATATAATAAATAAAATAATATTTTGAATATAACTCTACGTATCATAATCGAAATAACAATAATTAAAATAAGAGAATTATGTATACCATTCTAGGGTCGTAATATAATTACTAATGATTTACATTAGTCATGTAGTTCCCATTTTTTATCACAAAAAATGGCCAGCATAATCTTTTCTATTTAGAGCTGTGTGCGAAATGTTTTGGGTTTTGGCGAAGAAGTATGAACAAATCCTTTGCTTACTTTCTTGGTTTCACGTTGATGATAGTGCACCCAGCACTCGTTTCCAGTCACCATCACTGACAGAAAGGTATCTCCTGCTTTTCATCCCGACGCAAAATTCCTTCTCATGCATCAACATGTCGTGTTTCGATTCTGTCGTCAATTGTGTTTAACTTTTGTGGGTACATTCTCTTTTGTAACAGCCTTTTTGGTAAGAGATGGTAACCATGTGCCTTATGTGAACAAATCTGTTATTATTATTAATATTAATTGCTTTGGCACCCGCCATGCTAACGCGTTATGTAACTGGAGGATGTCGTGCCTCATCTGGTCTACAAAACCATAGCTCATATCTAAAACTTAACGATTTCATCAAGGATAACCAGGCCATTTCTTTCATTAAGTCTCCAACTGTCGAAATCGATGAGGGCGCCACAGCAGGATTTGCTTAACTCGGTCGGTGAGCATCAGTTATGGAAGTCACCCCGTTTTTAATTTTGTTGCTCCATTAAATATTTACCGGAGCCACAAACATGAATCTCCGTATTATAGCTTTATTGTACGATGCATATCAGTTGGTTTTACTACTTCACTATGCAGTGGACGCTGTTCCTCCATATGTTAGTGCTCTAGTAGTCATTTCTAAACAGTCACTGTGTCAACATTTTCAATGGTTGATACGATACGTCATTAGAAAGGACTTCTTCACCCCAAAAATAATATTTCTGCCAACTTGTAAGAAAAAGTGTCGTTCGGTGCATCGTTTAAGGCACTTTTAAGGTTGTCATTTGTCCTTGCCTCGTTTATGGTTTTGCATTAAGAAGCCTACTTATTTAAATTATTTTATATCCTAAAAATAAAAATGTATGAAATATTATATTTTACCAGTAATCTTTTTAAGTATGTTATATGAACCAGTTAGATAGTACTCAATCTGCACGATCTTAACTGAAGTGAGTACATATTATAAGTCAAAAATGGATATAGTTAAGCAGATAGGAATAATTAACTATCTACAAAAAAGGTATATCTAGCTCAAATTCACAAAGATTTGGTGATAACAGTAGAGGATGCAGTCTAATCTTGCCCTAGGGAATTCAGATGTGGTAGAATTTTTTGCGAAGCTGAACATTCCACATGCCGTGACACTCCCATAACAGTCTCTACTTTATTAGAAAATGTTGAAAAGTCTACGAGCTTGTGCTGCACGATAGACGGATTATGCTCAGGCAAATATCAGAAGAAACATGTTTCTCGTACCATACAATATAATACAATATCCTATCAAAATATCTTATTATGAAAAATGTATTTCACGAATGTTAGCGAACGATAAAAAAAGCAATTGTTTTTTTATTTGTCGACTGTTATTACACAGACACAGAGCAGCTGAGAGAAACGTTACTGATCGTTTCGGAACTGTTCAAAAATCCGGAAACCAATCGTCTGAATGGAATGGAATCGAAACACTAACTCTCCCTCCTTGAAAATTTAAGGCTCAGTCCTCTACAGGAAAGGTGGAAAAGTGATACTCACTGTTTTCTGTGATGCACAAGGTGTCATTTTGACTGATTATTTTAAAATAGGCTGCACAATATACCACTGTACTAATTTAATAATAAGCTGCCTGAAATCCTAAATGGACAGTGTCGCGAGTTGGCAAAGAGGTACTCTTTCATCAAGATAATGAATGCACTTAAGAGACAAGACAGTTATCACAATGTTTCCATTCAAGCTATTAGAGCATCCACCTTATTCGTCAGATTTGGTACAAGCAACCTCATCACATTGGAAAAATACCTGATAAACTGTCAAATTCAAGTGAACCCAGAGAAGAGTACATCAATCAATTTCACAAAAAGGCGAGACCCACTATCACACCACCCCATATTCTTAAACAAACAGATTCCCTGGAAGCACGAAGTCAAATATCTTGGAGTCCTACTTGACAGCAAAGTCACATTCCGAGCACACGCTACAGAAACAAAAACCAAAGTGAAAACATTAAAAAATGCCTTGATCCCACTAATCTAAAGACATAGCACAATGTCGCCAGAAAACAAAATGCTAATTTACAAAACTGCAATCAGACAAGCTTTGACCTACAGTATTTTAGCATGTGGACATACAGCCAAAACTTATCTCAACTTAATACAAATAGTTCAAAACAAATGCTTACGACTCATATTTAATATTCCATGGTACATCAGGAACACTCAGCTACACCGAGACGTTGATTTACCAACTATAAAAGAATATGTCAAAACGATCACCGAAACAACATACAGAAAATTCGAAAATCACGAAAATCCGCTGCTACAAGAAATTGTAAGCTACGACCCCAACACCCAAACAAAATACAAGCGACCTAAATCAATGTTGTTAAACTAACAAAACAACTACAGATGTGAAGCCAAGGGCACAAAACCATACGCAACAAACAGCAGAGACAAATCACGGAAAATTCAGAAAAACGAGCCTACCGACATAGTGGCTCAAGATAGTCATACAGTTCATAGTTCATAGTTTAGCACGAATGTCACACTTTGTAAAAAAGCCCCATATAGCAACTAGATCAAGGGTGAAAGAACATGGGGATGCCCAACTGCGGTTGTGCATCTCAAAACTCTTGTTTATATAAGAGTTGCCCGGTTTTCTTTTGGTATAAAACATCGTGGTTTAGTTAGAAGCTGAAGCACTAGTTGTTGATCTGGAGTGACCGTGCCTAAAAGAGCATTGCTCGAGGCCAAACAAAAAATGTATGTATGTATGTATGTATGTATCACACCGATAACTCAAAAACTAATGGACCGATTTTGATAAAATTTGGCATGTACCTTTCTTTTGTAAATGGCTTGGATAAGTTCGTTAGTCAGGAAAATCGGACGAGGTTTTCCGGGAAAAGTTTGAGTTTTCATTCAAAAAAAATTCTTATCTCAAAAAATAATAAGCCGATTTTAATAAAATTTGGCATGTGCCTTCCTTTTGTAAATGGCTTTGACAAGTTTGTTAGTCAAAAAAAGCGGACAAGGTTTTCCGGAAAAATTTTGAGTTTTCATTCGAAAAAAATTTTTATCTCAAAGAATAATAAGCCGATTTTGATAAAATTTGGCATGTACCTTTCTTTTCTAAATAGCTTGGATTAGTTTGTTAATCAGAAAAATCGGACGAGGTTTTCCGAGAAAATTTTGAGTTTTCATTTGAAAAACTTTTTTTAAATAAAATCTCTATGATAACCAAATTTGGTAGGTAGGTTTACGATATAAAAAGTAAACTATACACCAAAATTTAGATTTCTATGTTACAAGAAAAAATAGTTATAATAAAATATTTTGTGCCAGATCATTTCTATGAAAATTCACTACCATAACGCACTTGCTGCGTCCAGGCTTTTAAACAATATGGCCGTCTGTTTGTCAGACCGGTCATTTTTAATGAATTTTATTAGGGAGATCCATAAAAAAAATTCTTCAAATGAGCGCGAACTAGGACCCCTAAAACCCATATCCGTGGTGCGCCCGCGCGGGCGTGTGTGTGTATGTGTACGTATAGGTATCACACCAATAACTCAAAAAATAATGGGCCGATTTTGTTAAAATGTGGCATGTATCTTCCTTTTGTAAGTGGCTTGGATGAGTTCGTTAGTCAGGAAAATCGAACCAGGTTTTCCGGGAAAATTTTGGGTTTTCTTCCGGAAAAGTTTTTATATCCAAAAATAAAAAAGCTATGGTAACTAAATTTGATACGTACGTTTACGATATTAAAAGGGAACTATATACCAAAACCTATATTTTTATGTTGCAAGAAAAAAAAGTTATAAAAAATATTTGGTGCCAGATCATTTCTATGAAAATTCACTACCATAACGCACTGGCTACGCCTAGACTTTTAATGCCGTCAAGCACTTGCTTCAAATTTTCTTCAGAATAAATAGTTAATGCAGTTTTAGGTTTCCGGATTTTTTTTTGTATTTTCTCACCATAATTCGTTGTCCGCATCTGCAATAAAGGACTCCACCTACAAAACTAAACAGAAATAACAAATAAATAAAATTTTGCACAAGCTGCTGTCAAAATAGCCGCCGAGTGTCAAAGTTATCCCAATTGACGCTAATAATACCTCTGCACAAAAATGTTTACTATGCGACCCATATTTCTCTCAAATTTACCAATTTTGTAAGGCCTAATGACAGTTGCGCATTTCATATGTCAATTAAAGTTATATTACTCGAGTTTTATTGAAAAAATGTCAATTTTCAACAAATCTCTTCTTTATCCCCTACCCCCTGAAGCGAGCTTACCCAAAAACAATTCGAAGCGTTCCTTTGCCGGGTGCTAACTGGATACCAGATTTGAAGATGATATCGCAATTCGTTCGAAAGTTATTGCGCCTATCAGCAGACAGACGTACATGCCAACAGACAAAAAAATACGTTTCAGAATTAAGTTTTCTATATGTTTTGAGACTTTTTACGCCGTTTTAGCAAAAAAAATGTTCGAAATATTTGTCTACAATATTCCACCCCCACACATTCAACCCCAAATTTAATTTCAGCAGAATACCACATATTTGATCAAATAAAAAGTTTTCTAATAAATAAACCCTAAAACGTTATATTACTCGAGTTTTAACGAAAAAATGTCAATTTACACCAAATCACCCCCCATTCATACCCTACCCCCTAAGGCGGTTTTACCCAAAACCAATCCGAACCGTTCGTTTGTCGAGTGCTAACTGTATACCAAATTTGAAGACGATATCTCAGTTCGTTCTAAAGTTATCGTGGCTACAAACAGGCAGACATACCGACCGATAGACAAAAAAAAGTTTGTTCCCAAATCATGTTTTATATATGTTTTGATACTTTTTACGACGTTTAAGCAAAAACAAATTTTGAAATTTTTGTCGCCGATGCGATACTTCCACACGTGACTATGTGGAACTAATAATCTTGGGTTGTCTTCGGTAGACTAACAAACGGTTAGTGGTAGCTTGATTTAGATCAAATTCCTAAATTCAACTTGCAGAAGGCTGAACCACATATAGTATGGTCCAAAAGTAATGGTACACAAAGTAGCGGTAAATGCTTGATATCAAAATATTACAATTGTTAACGGGAGCGTTAGGATATTTGGAGGAATAGGGTCGTCGAACTAAGCGTATTTGAACATCGGTAACGGTTTAATTATAAATTAAATAACTCACGGAGATTTCAACAATAACATTATAAATAACAACTAAATGAACCTAACGTAGACTGTTACATCGTGAATCTTAATTGAACAGTATTTTATTATGTTTACATAATTTAATCACAAGTGTCGCGTTGTTACATCTGAAGCAAACTAAAATTAACCGTCTACATCGTTAGAACTTATTCTGACTCACTAAAATTAATCTCAATTATGTTGACCAACAATACTGCTTATATTGTTTCTTAATTAGTTTATGACCTTCCAAACTGCTGACTTCCACATTCCTGCGTACCTTGCGAAATTACTTGTTTACTGTTTACATACTAAATGTGATATTTTCAATGTCAATCGATACAATTCTGACCTCTAATTAATTGCAATATTTACATTCCTTGCTTAAAGAATTAAACTAAACTACTTTTAATTATTATTTTAGTGTTTTTAACAATTATGTTTCTACTTCTATTACGGCCCTTCTGAAGACCTTTCCTGAACATTCTGCTGAGTCAACAAAAATGACGACTCGCTGGATGGCTCTGATCTGAATGTTTAATTTATCTTTTACCTAAGTTTTGCACTAATTATAATGATCGAAAGAATGTTCATTTGTATAGTACCCTAGGGTGATAATTTGAACTACTACTACTTGAATTAATGTAGACAACCTTAGGTATGTTACTGGACTTAATAATAAAATTAATATTTTTGGATTCAATCCTACGTATGATAATGGAAATCACAATAATTAAAATAATATAACTATGCATACCACTCTAGGATGGTAAGCGGAATAATAATGATTAAAATAGTATTTTGAATACAATCCTACGTTTGATAGTCGATATAACAATAATTAAATTAATATAATTATATATACCACTCTAGGATGGTAATATAAATAATAATTATAAAAATAATATTTTTGGATACAACTCTACGTATCATAATCGAAATGACAATAATTCAAATAATAGAATTATGTATACCGCTCTAGGATGGTAATATAATAAATAAAATAATATTTTGAATACAACTCTACGTATCATAATCGAAATAACAATAATTAAAATAATAGAATTATGTATACCATTCTAGGGTCGTAATATAATTACTAATGATTTACATGATCTAATAATATTCCCCCTTTCTGGTGATGGGTTGGATACGTCATTTCGTCTCCCTTCTGGTGTCTCTCCTCCATGTTGTCTTGTGGTTGCTTCCCCTGCTGAATCAGTTGAAGAACTGTCTCTGCTTTGCTTGCAGAGCTCTTCCCACTCCACAAAATCCAGCCACGCCGACCCTGAGTCGTTTTGGAGTGCTTTACCATTGAACCTTGACTTTTCTTGACCACGCAGCGGCCATTGTTTGGTTGTTACCATGTGCCCTGCGTGTACTTTCTTCCTCTTGAACTTCCATCTAAACCTGTGCTTCCATTGGCGAACATGCACCTTATACCCATATACCTTGTACTTTTGCTCTGTTCGTGAGCCCTCCATTTTTACTGGATGGCCCTTGTATACTTTCTGGCCTCTGCCCATTTTTGCTTGTCCCTGCATCTGACCTCGATACTCCACCCCAGTGTGTGTAAATCCCTGGGTGGTTGTACTTCTTATCGTTCTTACTTTACCCATTAACTGTTTCGTGGTTTCTTTCTTGGAAGCATTGGTCAAACCATTAACTTTTACCTTTGATGTGGTCGTTGTTTCTTCCCCCCTTGGTTGACTCATCCAAAATTTGGGAATTTTCAGCTTGGCAACCATCTAAGATTTGTTGCTGGACCATTTTCTTAACTTGAACCCACCCCATTTGAACATTTTGTTGGGTTCTGTTTGTGCTACTTTTCTTTGTTGCTTTGGTTCCGTTCCAGATTGAACCTTCTCCATATAACATTATTTATTTCCTATCTTCGTTTCTATTGAGACTTTTTCTGTTTGTACTACTGCTTTTTTTTTTTTTTAATGTCAACAACACACCACGAGGGCTTACAGCCTAAATACTATCGTACCGTGGGTGTTGACAGGGAGGAAAGAGGCAGCTTGTTAATTCTGGACTTAAAGGTTTGGAGGTTCGGAGGAGAAGGAAAAACATGTGCCGGCAAGGAATTCCACAACTTGGATGTCCTCGGGACAAAAGAGCGGGCATAACAAGATGTTCTATGTCTGGTGACCTGGACGTTAAAAGGGTGCATTCGCTCTGTTCCCCTGGTAGATCTGCTGGGGGCAGCAGGTGGGGGAATTATGGAGGAAAGCTCCTCTGAGCAGTGCCCGTGCAGATATCTATAAAAGAGAGAGAGGTCACCAACGGCACGTCGGTGGGCAAGGGATGGAAGCCTTTGGGTGAGGGTAGGGTCACCGATGAGACGTATAGCTCTCTTTTGAATGGAGTCCAGGATAGCGAGTGTAGATGCGGCAGCTGCACCCCAGATGTGGGAGCAGTATTCGAGGTTTGGCCTTATTTGTGAAGTGTATAAGGTATAGAGATTAGTTGGTGAAAAGAATTTGCGAGCCCGGAAGAGGAAACCCAATTTCTTAGCAGCCGCTTCTGCAATTGATGTAACATGTTGGTGCCAATTAAGATTTCGATCCACAGTAATGCCAACAAGAGAAAAGGACTCATTACTTTGAATAACTTGGTTGTTCATTGTGATGGGTCTAGGGCTGCTGTATCTCTTGTGAGAAAGAAAGCAAGACTTAGTTTTGGTGGGGTTGAATTGTACAAGATTTCTACTTCCCCAGTCTAATATTTTTTGGACGTCTACGGAGACAGAACCCTCCATGAGTCTGCGATCCTCATCTAATTGGGCTAAAGAGACAGGCTTAGAATATTGTATGTTTGAGTGGAGGGTGCTGTCGTCCGCGTAACTGTGAACTGGGTTGGATGTGCTAGAGAGGAGGTCATTGATGTGGAGAAGAAACAAAGTAGGGGCTAAAGCTGAACCTTGAGGAACTCCTGCATTAATTGGATACAGTTTAGAGGAATGGCCATCCACAACAACAGATATGCTTCTGTTGGAGAGGAAATTTGCTGTCCAGGTACAAAGTTTTGGTGGTAGGCCATAGGCCGGAAGTTTATTAAGCAGCGCTGCGTGCCAGACCTGGTCGAATGCTTTGGATATGTCTAGAGCAACAATCTGGGATTCACCGTGTTGTTCCATAGACTTGTTCCAAGAATGGGTGACAAAGGAAAGGAGGTCGGCAGTCGATCTGCGCTGACGGAATCCATACTGCCTGTCGTGAATTAGACTGTGTTTTTCAAGGAATTTTAGTAGTTCGGTATTTATATACTTTTCCATCACTTTAGAGATGACTGAAAGAAGAGAAATAGGCCTGTAGTTGCTAGGAAGCGCTTTGGATCCTTTCTTGGGGATGGGTTGTACTCGAGCAGTTTTCCAGTTACTAGGGAATATGCCTTTATTGTAAGATATCTGAAACAGACGAGTCAGGACAGGAGCAAGTTCTGGTGCGCATTTTTTGAGAACAATTGCTGGGATCTCGTCAAGGCCAGAGGCTTTCCTGGTATTAAGAGAAGAGAGCATCTTTCGTACCTTTTTAGTTTGGAAAATGATATCAGTCATTTTATGCGCGACATTGGGGACTGTTGGTGGTTGAACATTTGGAGGTGGGTTGAGAGTAGAATTTCCGGCGAACAACGAAGCAAAAAGTTCAGCCTTGCCCAGGGCGGTAGAAACAATTTCATCACCTGAGACAAGAGGTGGGAACGTGCTCTTGCAGAAATTATTCCCAATAGACTTAGCAAGAGTCCAGAAGGGTTTGCCGCCGTTGGAGCTTGAGAGAACTTTGTTTTTGATGTGGTTATTAAACGAGTTTTTTGCCTCAGAAAGAATGCGGACATAGCGGTTTCTTGCGTCGTTGAATGCTTGACGATTTTCTTGACTGGGATTGTGTAGAAGCGTTTTGTGAGCTTTGACCTTTTCAAGTCTGGCCTTGTCACAGGATTTAGAGAACCAGGGCTTTTGAGTGGCTGAAGAGGTTTTCTGTGTACGTGGAATAAATAATTCCATGCCAGCTTGGATAATTTCGGTGACGTTTTGTGAGATATCAGAGGGGTCAGGATGAGAGAAGCAGACAGACGCCCATGGAAATGAGGAAAAGTAATCCCGCATTTCGTCCCAGTTTGCGGAGTTGTAGTGCCAAACGATACGTGGGTGTGATGACTGTGTGACCTCGGGTTGCATTGCACAGGAAGCAGTGACCATGCCGTGGTCTGAGCGACCAAGGGGGGCGGTGACTGATATCTTATAGCATTCAGGATTTGTAGTAAGAAGGAGATCCAAGGGATTTGAGCTGTGTGTTGGGATACGAGGAAAGTAAGTAGGTTGCTGTACCATATTGGCCAAAGAATTGCTGACTGCAAAGGCCTCCGCTGCTCTCCCTTGTGGATCGGTTTTTGAAGATCCTAGCCATTCCTTATTATGGACATTGAAGTCGCCAAGAATAGTGACCTCGGAGGAAGGATATTCAGAAATCAGATAGTCGGTTTTTTCAGAAAGGTAGTCAAAGAGCTGGACAAAGTTGTTGTCAGAAGGTGACCGGTAAATGCAACAGATGAATTTAGTTGCAGCCCTGAGAGAGAGTTTTATCCATAGTATGTCTTTTCTTCCAGCTTCTAAATTGGGAAGTCTGGTGCAGGGTAGATTGCTACGGACGTATGCGCACACGCCTCCATGCAATCTAAAGGCAGTAAGGAGCTCATACCCCGGGAAATTAAGGTGATTAGTGGCTGTTTTGGCACTGATTTGGGTTTCGGTGAGGAAGAGGAGTTGGGGCCTGTTAGCCTGGAGGAAATGGTGGACGGAGTTCAGGTTAGAATTTAGGCCACATATATTCGAAAAGGATATGTTAAATCTTGATGTTGGCGCCCCCTGTACACCCCTCTCCCGGAGATCCGAATGGAGGGGTATTTTGCCTCCGGAATATTTTATACAAGGAGGAGCCATCATCATTTTTGCTTATAAGGGAAACCGACTCATACACCAGAACCGGAAACGTCCGTTGAGACTTCACCGGCCCCTTGATGTATGGGGTGGTACCTCCTCGGGCGTGAAAAAATCCTTTACTATTACATAAAGGAAAATTCCACTACCACCTGCTATGGATTGGATTGGATCAATGTCTACCCCTTTAAAAATAAGATTAATAAAGGGACTATCAATTGTCCAGTAGTTATGATTTTCGACATAGTAGGAGGATACAGAACATTTTCATCATTTTGCATCCATGCCTATTGTCGCTTGTTTTACTTCTTGTAACTATTTCTTCCCCTTTATCATTGATGCCTCAAAATTTAATAAATCGCTCTCTCTACTTACATTAGTTTTCTTCGCCGCTGATTTGGCTCCAGATATCAGATACTCTGGATAAATTTTTAAATCAACTCTTTCCTGCTCGTCTTTGGCTTCTTCTATCTCTGGTACCTCATTACTTAAATTTAAATTAAATCTTTCTTGCTTGTCTGTAACTTCTTCTACTTCTGGTGTCTCTTTACTTAAGTTTAAATTAAATATTTCTGGCTTGTTTTTGGCTTTTACTACTTCTGGTATTTCTTTACTTAAATTTAAATTAAATTTTTCTTGTTCGTTTTTGGCTTCTTCTACTTCTGGCATTTCTTTACTTAAATTTAAATTAAACATTTCTTGTTTATTTGTGGCTTCTTCTACTTCTGGTACTTTGTTTTCGAATGGAACTTCAACTTGTAACTTATTTTTTTATGATTGTTTCTTGACGCTATTTTTGCGTAGAATTCCTCAACTGTTGAATCTATTGCCCTTTGGACTCGCTCTTGGAATGCTGTCCGTTCCTTGTACTTGCATGTGTATTTTTATGTTTGGTAATTTGAATTCTGGAAACAGTGATGAATAGTGGTGTGCTTCTTTGTTAATTGCTCTTTTCAGCTTAACCATGGCGTTATCGTACCATTGGCTTAGCGTCAAATGAGCTTCATCTAGATTTTCTGATTCTGTTATTCTATTTATATCCATTATGTTATCTTCAATTTTATCCCATTGCCTATCTAAGTTTCCTATTATGATTTCAAATTTGATAGGTATATCGTCATCGTCCATTTTTTCTGCTTCTAATTTTTGGATAAATTTGTTTACCCGTAATTTTAGTTCTCTCGAACGTCTTGTGATTTTTATTTTTAGTTCCTCCATTGCTCCCTTATTTTAATTGATTTAATAAATATTTGTGGTTTTGTTACCTTGTATGATGCTTAGTTCTTCTTTGATTTTGATTATTGGTTGCCTGTGACCTATATCTTGCCTTTAACCCTGTATTGTTGCCTTTGACCCTATATCTGCTTTACTGGAACTGGCCTTCTTTTGGTACTGCCCTGGATGCTTCTGTGTTATTGCTATATTGGAACTGACCTTCTTCTGGTACTGCCCTGGACTTTCTGTCCTGTATATTTGCTTTATTGGAACTGACCTTCTTCTGGTGCTGCCCTGGACGTTTCTGTCCTGTATATTTGCATTATTGGAACTGACCTTCTTCTGGGGCTGCCCTGGACGTTTCTGTCCTGTATATTTGCTTTATTGGAACTGACCTTCTTCTGGTACTGCCCTGGACGTTTCTGTCCTGTATATTTGCTTTATTGGAACTGACCTTCTACTGGTACTGCCCTGGTTATTTTTACTAAAATAAACGGTATTTGGAGACTTGGGTTTAAGGATGTTTGGTAAGGTTTAAGTGAGCACTGTATTTTCACTGGCACTGGTTATCTTTTTCGTCGAAGGACTATCTTCTTCAACTACTCTTGGCTTTGAAGGACCATGTTAACGGGAGCGTTAGGATATTTGGAGGAATAGGGTCGTCGAATTAAGCGTATTTGAAGATCGGTAACGGTTTAATTATAAATTAAATAACTCACAGAGATTTCAACAATAACATTATAAATAACAACTAAATGAACCTAACGTATACTGTTACATCGTGAATCGTAATTGAACAGTATTCTATTATGTTTACATAATTTAATCACAAGTGTCGCGTCGTTACATCTGAAGCAAACTAAAATTAACCGTCTACATCGTTAGAACTTATTCTGACTCACTAAAATTAATCTCATTTATGTTGACCAACAATACTGCTTATATTGTTTCTTAATTAGTTTACGACCTTCCAAACTGCTGACTTCCACATTCCTGCGTACCTTGCGAATTTACTTGTTTACTGTTTACATACTAAATGTGATATTTTCAATGTCAATCGATACAATTCTGACCTCTAATTAATTGCAATATTTACATTCCTTGCTTACAGAATTAAACTAAACTACTTTTAATTATTATTTTAGTGTTTTTAACAATTATGTTTCTACGTCTATTACGGCCCTTCTGAAGACCTTTCCTGTTCTCTGACCAACAATTTAGCCAAACTTGCCATAGTCTAAATCACAAAATTAAAAGACATACAGGTGTTAAAGTGAGGAATTTAATTTCTTGATATATAGCGAAGTATTTGACGTATTGTCTTGAAAATGCGTACAGGTAAGTTTTCGTAATAAAAAACAGTCTGCAAATTGAATCATAACTTCCACATAACTGTGCTAATCTATTCTCAAAAATTACAACTCAAAAGAACATAGACAGACGTGGTTGTGTACCAATTTTCAAGTCGTTTGATCAAAGGAAAATAAAGTTATTCGAAATGAATAATAAAATTAATAATAAAATAATCCTCGACATCACTTCAGATTCTGTAATCTAATATCTACAATCTTGGACAAAGACATATGACGTTATCTCTACTGCTATGGTATTTAAATAAATCGTAGATAAAAATCCAAACAATGAAAGTTATTGCAAAAGCTCAGACATTGTGAGATACGACAGGGACCCAATCTCGGTGCAGGACCAGGTAGTAGGTTCTTACGACGACTCTAGTTTACACAACATTTTATAGATAGAGCTAGTTTGCGTCCAAAAGCGCTAAATATTAGCATGCGAATTTATACTAATAAATAAAAAATTTAATGATAGTGATTCAATTTGTTTAAAAGCAATCTAGAACGACGTTTCATTATGTATAAATATTAAGCTTCCCATTCTTCACGTCCACGGTATTTAAAATTAAAAGCCATCTCTCTCTCTCTCTCCTAGTTTAATCTGACCACACGTAGCTATTCGTCACAGAGGAGCGTGTACGCTCGTGCTCTGCGCATCGCATAACCTGGAAATTGACCCCGCTGGTGGTAATTGTCAGTACTACCGTTGTAAATATTCGGATGATACGGATTCATATAAAATAATGTTCGGAATGATCATCCAATTACGTTTTCACTTTAAGAAGGGTATATTATATTTACATCCAGCGTGGTATGGGATGGAATCGTAGATGACGTGTATAAGTAATAATAATAACGTACACGTGGTAAATATTACTTTGTCCCTTGTCCCTATATTAGGGTAGAAATGGGCCAGGGCTGACAATTTATTAAACTGTTAGTTGGTTGTATACAGTCTCTGTTTTTAAAACTTTGTGTTATTTGGAGCTGGCGTGACAACATACTACTTGGTTCCGCAACTAGGTGGCTGCACGTTGCTTCGTGTCTACCACTCACTTAGTGTTGGATGGCTGGCTACCATAGCCGTTTTATTTTATAGGTGTATTTTCGCTACAATTAGTAAGCTGTACTGAAGTGCTCTAATGAGAGCGAAAGCGGTCTACGGTTCTAATTGTGGCGAGAATACCTCTAGCCTTACATAGAATCTTCAGTTATTTATTTATTTATTTATTTATTTACTACAAATACTCAACGGGAATTATCCCAAATTAAGAGTATGAATACAATACATATCATACACTATAAAAATTAACAAAGTAAAGTTCTACTAATTACCAAGCAGCGATGCAACGTGTCTCATCTCAGACTCACCACAACACAATATGCCTATTGACTGATGCACGCTGTTATAGATGGAGCACGATCTGTAAATCGGTGAGTTAAGCCTAACATTGGTCCTAGGTGGCGGTAGATAAAAGAAGTCGTGTCTTCTATAAACCAAAAACTAACTATTAAATAATAATAATACAGCTAATCGAGAGAAAGACTTGTGCGCAATCAAAATTTTATGAAATACTAAAAAAATATATCTTTCAACACATATATAGAGTCACACGAAGTATATTGTAGATATTGACTTTAAATTTGGCAAAATGCATGTTCTCAGCCTGACACAATACAAATTTTGACCTTTCATGCTTTCTACCAAGGACTCAAGACATATATATGTATATATATATATATATATATATATATATATATATATATATATATATATATATATATATATATATATATATATATATATATATATATATAGTTATGATACATAGTAAAACATATATAAAGGCAGCGTGGATACTAAATTAAAAAAATAACACAACGGGCTTCACAGATAATTACAAACTTGTTTTAAACAACCTTTTTTGTTATTTTGTTTGCAGAAACTGGTTCGATTGACTTGATTAAAACCGATCATTTAAGCGATTAATATGGAAAAATACTTACCTGCCACCTATAATTTCATAGATGCATGTCGTTTGTAAATAAAAATTAAATTTTCAGTAAATTTGCAGATTAGCCCATGGTGGGTGTTTAGAAAAATCTTTCCAGAAATATGCTTAGAACGCCTTCTAGATGCCCTAACCACAAGAAGAATTTCTTGCAAACAGCCCACGAGAAAGTTACGGGACCAAGAGTGAATAGGGGTGTTGTGCATAGAAGAATATAAAAAGGAAATGTGAGCGGAAAGTGCGAAAGAAACAGCTTAGTTGGACCTCTTTAAGCTGCCTTTATCCCATTTTGCATCCTTAAAATCGTGTTTACCGCACGCAGAAACTCTGTATTCACCGCAGGTCCTTTCACTTTCTTAGGGGTTGCTCCAAAGGAATTTTTCTTGTTTACATTGTTCTCGTTTATGCATTGAGGGTGATTGTAGGCATGCAGAAGGGGAAGGAGAACCCCCGCGACGAAGCAGCGAACCAAGGTTTTTAATTTATGTTTAAATTGTTATCTCACTTCATTTCTTTAAATATTTTTCCAAAAATGATTTTGAGGTTGCATTGTTTTTCATTCTTACATAGTAAGCTGCAATATTTTATCATTTTCAAAAAGTATGGATACAGTAACCGTAAATAAGTGTTGGAAAGGGTCTGGGTGCAGCAAGTATGTTATGGTAGAAAATTCTCGTAAAAATATTTCAAATCCGATAGCTCAATAAATTTCCCATTAAGCTAGAATCTTCAATCTTGAACCATAGTAACACATATGTAAACACACCGAGGGTACTAAACTAAAGAAAAATAATATGAGCTTCGCGGATTACTACAAATTTGTTTTAAAAAACCTTTTTTGTTTATTGTTTGCAAAAACTGGATGGGTTGACTAAAACAAACCATCCAAACAATTAACAAGGAAAATAATTTGACAGGTACATTCCCTTTGTAAATAATTTTTTTTTCTGAAAAATGTTTGTAACTTTAATGAAATTTGTAATACAATTTTTTTTAAGACACTTGCAGTACTTACATATTATATCTAAGACCAAATTTTAATTTTTTAGCTCCATATAAAATATAATTTTTTGCAATAAATCGTTAACTGGGACTCTAGAACCGATCTCCAAAGTCCATTTAAATTTAAAGAATTAGTTTTTAGTGAATTTTCTTAAAAAAAATTCACTAATGAGGAGATCCCGACTTTTGAATTTTGAAAAAATTTCTTCAAATGAGCGCTAATTAGGCCCCCCAGAACACATATCCGGGGTCGGTTAAAATTTTTATATGTTTATATATATATATATATATATATTTATATATATATATATATATATATATATATATATATATATATATATATATATATATATATATATATATATATATATATATATATATATATATGTATCACACCGATAACTCAAAAAATAATGGGCCGATTTTGATTAAATTTGGTGAATAAATTCCTTTTGCAAATGGCTTGGATAAGTTCGTTAGCCAGGAAAATCGGTCCAGGTTTTCCCGGAAAATTTTGTGTTTTCTTTCGAAAAAAAAATTATATCTCCGGAATTAACAAAGTAAGGGCAACCAAATTTGGTACGCTGGTTTATATCCTTATAAGTAAGCTACCTACCAAAATTTAGCTATGTAAGTCAAAAGACAAAAAAGTTACAGGCATTCAAAGAAAAATAAATTTGGATTTTCCTCAAAACGTCAAAATTGCGATTTTAAACGTCAAAATTGGTGAGTACATTCCTTTCGCAAGTCGCTTGGATAATTTTGTTAGCCAGGAAAATCCGCCGAGGTTTTCCCGGAAAAATTTGTGTTTTCTTTCGCAAAATATTTATATCTCCAAAATTAACAAAGTAAGGGCAACCAAATTTGGTAAGCTGGTTTATATCGTTATAGGTGTGCCACCTACCAAAATTTAACTCTGTAGGTCAAAAGACAAAAAAGTTATGGGCATTTAAAGAAAAATAAATTGGGGGTTTCCTCAAAACGTCAAAGTGACAATTGAAAACGTCAAAATTCGCAACATTTAGGCAAATAACTTGAATCTAATACGGGCTATGGAAAGAAAATGTCTCAAGAAGAATGTTTTACATACACCGAACTCTTAGTTTCAACCGTCATTGTCCTTCATTTTACTAAAATATTTCCAGAAAATTCATTTCTAATAGACCCTTTCTCTGATGCTTGGCAGTAGCCTTAGCTATAGAGTTTATTGTTTAATGGTATATAATTTTTGTCGAATTTTCGTAAAAAATCAATAAAGCTCAATATATTCGTTATTATACAAGATATGAAAAAATATTGTATACATTAATTATACGGTGTTTTGAGCTACATCTTAAAAAATTATTGCGACAATCACAGGGTGGCCCATAAGTCGTTGGTGATACAAATAATTTTTTTTTGTCGAAAACGCCTTATTTTTTTGCATTTTCCATCGAAATATAATGCATGTTTGTAAGTTAAGAAATTCTGGAGGCAGCAAGTGCGTTGTGGTTGCGAATTTTGATTAAATGCTTCATATTTGAAAAGCTCAATTTGCTATTAACCTATAAGGTTGACCAAGAAACGGATTTTTTCAGTAACACTTTTGGTTTACTTTTGGAAATTTCTGTACGTTTTCAAACAATCAAGTTATTTTGATGAAACATGGCACGTTGTTTTTACTATATATGTTATACTGGTAATCAAATTTGATGCCTGCTTTTTCTATATAGGTTATACTGGTAGCCAAAATTGATGTCTGCTTTCTTAAAAAGAAAACACACATATTTGCAATAAAAACATTTTTATGAAAATTCACTACCATAACGCACTTGCTGCGTCCCGAGATTTTTTTTTTTAATATTATTGGCTGCGGCATCTCAGGCCATTAGCACATTCATTTCCCATCATTCAATATTTTTACAAATTTTCCAGACAAAGTCAACTTGGCTCGCCCAGGAATCGAACCCGGGACCACTCGCTTAGCAGGCTGGCACCTAGCAAACTGCGCCACGAGGGCGTCAGAATTAGTTTTAATAATATATCTTACTAATAGTGTACAATTCTTATGAAAATTCACTACTATAACGCACTTGCTGCATCCCGAACTATTTTCTCACTTTGCGTTTGATTAGATAAACACTCCTAAATCTGTCAGGCAGAAAAATAAAGTAGGTTCAATAGCCTCCGGTCTATATTGACACAAAGCACAACGATGGGCTTTCGACTTAAAATCCCCCTTCGGTTTGGTTTCGTTTACCTAAGAAATCAGTATCAATACTTGTTGCGTGGTAGAGTATAATTAGAATATTCATCCTCTGATGAAGCTAATGTTGTTGGCGAAACGATCGTTAGGTTTTTAAAAAGATGTGTTGTGGTGATTTGGGTTCTCCAAGTGTGCTTATCAGTGCTCACCACAGGTTCCAGTCTTCACATAGTGAAATGAGGGATGATTTGGCGAACATTTACATTTTTTTTCGTTAAAACTCTAGTAGTATAGCGTTTCAGAAGTTTGTGGGTACAGGAATACGTGTGTGTGTTTTGTTTCTTTAACGTCGGCCTGTTTCCGCGACTATGGTCAATCACCGACGCCAGGGAGCAGGGTAGGGATCTTTAACGTGCCTAACATCGCATGGACACGGGACCGACGGCTTTACGCCCCCTCCGAAGGGCGGAACGTGCAGACATTCAACTTGCTCAAATACAATGCCAGAACCTCGATTGATGTTAATGTTACAGTTTGTACTCAAACAGTGAAAGGAGAACCCTGTGATCGAACTCAGTACGCTTCGGTTCAGAGGCACACGTTCTTACCTCTGAACCACCGAGGTTCTATACAGGAATACGAATATTTTCTTTGTGGCCAAGTCATGGACCCTAAATTCATTCCATGTGTATTATGTGGAAGTTATGATTCAATTTGCAACATTATTTTTCGAAATATGGATTAAACTCAATACAAAATTCGCTATAACTCTTCTGTTTATAATTTTTGTCTAATTTCAAAGTTAATTGGGGAAAATATTGTGTGGATCTGCCTGTATATTTTTTAAGATTTCTTTATATAGGGGTAGATATTATTATTTATTTTTCCAAGTTACATGGCTACGGCAGTATGCCATTCACGCATTATTTCCCACACATTACAATAGCACTATTAATTTTGATTTTAATTTATTTAGTTTTTACTTTTTAATTAATTTATTTATTTAAAAAAAATGACCTGGCCAGATAAGTATGTTTCACATCTGTAGATATTATTTGGTGTCTTTTTTGTTGATTGTACGGATCTATTTACCATTACAAATTACACATCTTTTGTTGCTAATAATTAAGTTTCAGTTTTTGTTAAATTGGCACAGTCAGTGGCGACAAGTGTCGGCGGCATTGTTGTTACTATCGTATGCTGTGGTTTCATGGCCTACTGGTCACTAACTCGATCGTTGCTGCAATCACTTCTTTTCATTTTCCAGCTGATTTCTCTATATATCTTTATGTGTGTCTGATGTCTGCTGTCTGTTAGTTACTGCAGCTTTAATAATTACTGTACACATTGACCAGAGACCAGCTGCTCCATTCTGCCCATCCATCTTTATGCATTCACGGGTTTTTCCTGCTAGTTTGGAACTTTGTCTCTAAAACGCACACACCATAACAATTCCTGCAACCAACGAATTGCATTCAGCATTTGCGGTTAAACAGTATCAATTAACTTATTAAAATAAACTAAAAATATATTCTCTAACATTATTGGATTTTATGATTCATTTCACTTCCAGTTACTTCATTAGATATGTCAGCAAGAAATCTTAGTGAGAATCTTTCTTGTTGGTCATGTTAACTAAATTACAATTTTATTGACGACAGAATCAGCAGAATCAATACTGTAGGAGATGAGTACGGGTTGTTATGAAAATTTGCTAGTAGTTGTTAGGTTAAAGTACTCTGGAGTCATTTTAGTGAATTTTCTTTAAAAAAAATCACTAATGAGGAGATCGCGACTTTTGAATTTAAAAAAAAATTGTTCAAATGAGAGTTATTTAGGACCCCTGGAACCCAAATCCGAGGTCAGTTTCAGACTTTATATGTTTATATACATATATATATATATATATATATATATATATATATATATATATATATATATATATATATATATATACAGGGTGTTCAAATAAGGACACGGACCGGCTGTATCTCGAAAACCATCACAGCTGCAGCTTTCGGAAAAAAATTAGCATAAGTAAAGCGGCCATGAGAAAATGTTGGAAATTATTTTCAGCTTTCTAAATCTGCCGCTAGGTGGCGAAAATGCCATGGCTTACCTAAAATCTTTAATTTCTCGAGAATCTTGACGCATAACATAAGCTGGTTTTAGGTAATTTGTAATCAACGTTCACTTATCTACAACTTCTGTTTAAAAAAAATTTCCTTATGGACCAGTGGCGGAGGTAGGGGGCGAGAATTTTTTTTTACAAACAAATGCCTATAACTTGATAACCAGTAGACATAATTTTAAGAATTTTGGCTTGTTAGAAAGAGCTTTCATAAGAAATTCCAGGTATTAGTATGTTAAATCTACAGTGACACATGCACAAAATACAGAGGGCGCTAGAGTAGAGGAGTCTAGTTTTATTAAATTTTACGAAAATTTTCAAATGGCAGCATAGTATTATAATATAACTATCAAAAAGTGAATGAAGTTAGAAAGAACTCAGTGAAAACCCAAAACGAATATGTTTTTCCGTTTCAGAGAAAACTCGAATTTTATGTATTTTGGTGCTTATATTATGCCATTTCTCAAAATTGGATATGAATATTGCAAAATCTCTATAGAATATTTGTTTTCAGGCATCGTTATACAAATTAACATAGTTACCAATAACAATTAATCACTTTAATATGAAATAAATTTATTACCTTTTCATAAAACTAAGATACAAGAGCCAAGAATCGATTTTAAGGTTTTATTCGTAAATTAAGTGATTATATTATGAAACCGAAACTATATGAATGTAAAAACCTAAAATTTAATTAACATTTTATTATTTACAAATGTTCAAACTGCTGTCCGTTTTTATGTATACATTTAACTAATCTCTGACGAGTAGAGGCCACCGCTGTTTGAACTTCAGCCGTAGATATGCTACTAACAGCAACTTATATCCTTTCCATCATATTTTCTCTAGTTGTTGGTCGAGTTTGATATACCAAATCTTTCACTCTCCCCCATAAATAAAAATCTAAACAAGTCAAATCAGGTAATCTAGGTGGCCATGGAAATAAGCTTCCTCTTCCTATCCACCGATTTGGAAATTGAACATTAAGATATTCGCGTACACTTTGCGCGAGGTGTGCTGGACACCCGTCGTCTTGCAACAACAATATTAATCTTGTTTCTAGAGAGATGTCTTCCAATAACATTTTTATGCTTTGAGTTAAAAAAATTAAATACAGATCTCCGTTAAGTGGTCCGTCAAAGAAATATGTCCAACAATTTTTCCTTTAGCTATACTACGCCATACGTTTAAAGTCCATCGATTTTGCCGATCTAATTCTCTCATTCAATGGGGATTACTGTCCGACCAATAGTGCATATTATGGAGATTTACTTTCCCACAATTTGAAAATGTTGCTTCATCTGTCCATACCATTTGTGATAGAAATCGTGGTGTTTCTTCTAGCATACTCAGCATACAATGGCAGTAATTTAGTCTGTGGTCACAATCAGTTTCATTTAGCGCCTGATGCAATACTATGTGATATGGGTGCATATTATGGTCTTTTAAACATTGTACCTATACAGACCTACGGTCACACCTCAGTTTCTAGAAATTTGTCGTACACTAATATGTGGATTAGCAGTAACAAGAGCAATCACATTAGTTATGTTTTCTTCATTTTTAATCCTACGAGCTCTGACTTGTCTTCTGGTGCGTCTTACAGATCCAGTTTCCTGCATATATCTTGCAATGCGAATAAACACCTCTCTTGAGTAATCTTTGCGGGCACCTTCTCGTGATGCGATAACAGGATTCCAAAAAAATATAAAATAAATTTCAAGCATATCAAATGCTTCCTCGTTAGAATAAGACATCCTGAAAACGTAAAACACCAACTATTGATAAAAAACACACAGAAACAATACAAATGATTAATAAGATCAGTAATAAATTGAACATAAGATTTTGACGTTTATAAAACAAATTGTTTCAATTTCCTTACCTTCGTTGACAACACATGGACTACATTGATTGAAGTACAAAACTGCATATGAATTTCACATGGGCATTAACAGGTGTTTAAATGATTTTAGACATTGGTTGTATTTATTACTATATTATGATAAAGATATTATGTATGGAATGAATTTTCAAAATAAATACTGAGAATTTTCTCTAAACGTCTAATGAAAAGTGTTTTATTTTCATAATATACATTAATTTTTTCATGACCTCTACATTACTTCTGTATCGTAATTTTATAATAAAGTAATAAATTTATTTCATTTTAAAGTGATTACATAAATGCTATTGGTAAGTACGTTAATTTGTATAATGATTGTAATGAAGTTTAAGTTCATTCCGTGTCCGTGTGCACTTGGCAGACATGATATTCTAATTTAAAGTAGACACCTTCTAGGATATAATCAAATAATAGGTATATATCGTATTGTTTTAGTGCGTAGGGTGTACAGATGTAAAACATTCAAAATTCTGATGCCGGTACATGGCACATTATGTTCTGAGCATAGATGAACCTGCTCTGTGGTTCTGTGTGCCGGTATGCGCGAGTCGCACTTACGCGATTTAGTCCAATCACAATCACTGACGAGATAACTGTCACGTTCGACAGTGTCAAAATTTCCTATTCATGCAAGGGAGTGTTCTGTGTTCACGCATTAACCATACACAGTTTATTTTCAAATTGCCTCTACTCGTCAGAGATTAGTTAAATGTATACATAAAAACGGACAGCAGTTTGAACATTTGTAAATAATAAAATGTTAATTAAATTTTAGGTTTTTACATTCATATAGTTTCAGTTTCATAATATAATCACTTAATTTACGAATAAAACCTTAAAATCGATTCTTGGCTCTTGTATCTTAGTTTTATGAAAAGGTAATAAATTTATTTCATATTAAAGTGATTAATTGTTATTGGTAACTATGTTAATTTGTATAACGATGCCTGAAAACAAATATTCTATAGAGATTTTGCTATATTCATATCCAATTTTGAGAAATGGCATAATATAAGCACCAAAATACATAAAATTCGAGTTTTCTCTGAAACGGAAAAACATATTCGTTTTGGGTTTTCACTGAGTTCTTTCTAACTTCATTCACTTTTTGATAGTTATATTATAATACTATGCTGCCATTTGAAAATTTCCGTAAAATTTAATAAAACTAGACTCCTCTACTCTAGCGCCCTCTGTATTTTGTGCATGTGTGACTGTAGATTTAACATACTAATACCTGGAATTTCTTATGAAAGCTCTTTCTAACAAGCCAAAATTCTTAAAATTATGTCTACTGGTTATCAAGTTATAGGCATTTGTTTGTAAAAAAAAATTCTCGCCCCCTACCTCCGCCACTGGTCCATAAGGAAATTTTTTTTAAACAGAAGTTGTAGATAAGTGAACGTTGATTACAAATTACCTAAAACCAGCTTATGTTATGCGTCAAGATTCTCGAGAAATTAAAGATTTTAGGTAAGCCATGGCATTTTCGCCACCTAGCGGCAGATTTAGAAAGCTGAAAATAATTTCCAACATTTTTTCATGGCCGCTTTACTTATGCTAATTTTTTTCCGAAAGCTGCAGCTGTGATGGTTTTCGAGATACAGCCGGTCCGTGTCCTTATTTGAACACCCTGTATATATATATATATATATATATATATATATATATATATATATATATATATATATATATATATATATATATATATATATATATATATATATATATATATATATATATTGATGTGTCACACCAATAACTCAAAAAATAATAGAGCGATTGTGATAAAATTTGGTGATTACCTTCCTTTCGCGAGTTGCTTGGATAAGTTCGTTAGCCAGGGAAATCGGACTAGTTTTTCACGGAAAATTGTGTGTTTTCTTTCGAATTTTTTTTATATATCCGGAAATAACAAAGCTATGGTAACTAAATTTGGCACGCTGGTTTATGCTATAAAAATAAAGCCACGTACCTAAATTTGGATCCCTACGTTAAAAGCGAAAGAAGTTATAAGCATTATAGTTTTTCTTCTTAAAACGTCAAAAAGTCGCAATTCAAAACGTCAAAATTGACATGTTCTAAATAAAGAACTTGAAACTAACATTACGGGCGATGTAGCAGAAATTTTGTAAGAAGTGTGTTCTATAAAGCCTTAAGTTGTAGCTTCAGCCACCATTAATCTTCATTTTACTTAAATATTTGCAGAAAATGAATTTCAAATAGACCCTTTTTCTGATGCTTTAGCTGTGGTTTCAACTATAGGGTTATAATACATGAAGTAAAACTTTGCACCTACCCCTTGTTAAGCACATTGCGTGCACGAAGCAGTGTGAGATTTCGCATAGTTAAAGTGCATATAAACAAGGAGAACAGAAAGATAAAATGTATGTATAATATGTGATTAATAGATAAAACATTGCTTTTTAGTGAATTTTCTTTAAAAAAATTCACTAATGAGGAGATCTCGACTTTTGAATTTTCAAAAAATTTCTTCAAATGAGCGCTATTTAGGACCCCTGGAACCCAAATCCGAGGTCGGTTTCAGACTTTATATGTATATATATATATATATATATATATATATATATATATATATATATATATATATATATATATATATATATATATATATATATATATATATATATATGTTTATATATTTATGTGTCACACCTATAACTAAAAAAATAATGGACTGATTTTGATAAAATTAGGTGAGTACCTTCCTTTCGCGAGTGGCTTGGATAAGTTCGTTATCCAGGAAAATCCGCCGAGGTTTTCCCGGAAAATTTTGTGTTTTTCTTCGAAAAAAATCGAAAAAAATTTATATCTCCGGAATTAACAAAGTAAGGGCAACGAAATTTGGTACACGGGTTTATATCATTATAGGTAAGGTTCCTACCAAAATTTAGTGCTGTAGGTTAAAGGACAAAAAAGTTACAGGCATTTAAAGAAAAATAAATTTGGGTTTTCCTCAAAACGTCAAAGTCGCGATTTTAAACGTCAAAATTGTTAATATTTAGGCAATGAACCTGAAATTAATATGATCTATGGAAGGAAAATGTCTCAAGACTAATGTTTTACAAAGCCTGAGCTCTTAGTTTCAATCGTCATTGTCCTTCATTTTACTAAAATATTCCCAGAAAATTCATTTCAAATAGACCCTTTCTCTGATGCTTTAGCAGTAGTGTTGGCTATAGAGTTTATCGTTTAATGGTATATCATATTTGTCGAATTTTCGTAAAAAATCATTAAAGCGCAATATATCCGTTATTATGCAAATTACGAAAAAAAGTTGTATACATTAATTGTAAGGTGTCTTAAGCTACATCTTAAAAAATATTTCCACAATTACAGGGTGGCCCATAAGTCGTTGGTGATTCAAATTTTCTTTTTTTAGTGAATTTTTTTAATCGAACACGCCCTATGTTATTGCATTTTTGTATTTTCCATCGAAATATAATACATCTTTGTAAGAAAAGAAATTCGGGACGCAGCAAGTGCGTTATGGTAGCGAATTTTCATTAAATGTTTCAAATTTTGAATCAGTTTGCTATTAACCTATAAGGTTGACCAGAAAACCAGTTTTTTAGGGAACAATGTAAGTTTAATTTCGGAAATTTTTGTACATTTTCAAACAATAAATTTATTTTGATGAAACATGGCACATTGTTTCTAATATATAGATTATACTGGTAACCAAATTTGGTGCCTGCCTTCTTAAAAAAACATATTTGCTATTAAAAACATTTTTATGAAAATTCACTACCATAACGCATTTGCTGCGTCCAGAGTTTTTCTAATTACACGAGCGTCTCGCGACAGTAAAAACTTTGATGATTTTTTTGTCGTTTTAACTAAATAAAAGATCTCCCTTGGCAGGGTTGATTTTCCTGCTCCTTTTAGCTTTTAATTAGGCAAACTGGTGTCGGAGCGGGTCAGAAAAGTCAGTTGGTAGGATTTTTTGTAACATCACGTTAGGGAGGTCTTTTATTTCGTTAAAACAACAAAAAACTCATCCAAGTTTTTATTGTCGCGAGACGCTCGTCTCATTAGACAGTATGATTGATTCCCAGTGTGACGGGTAATATATTCATGTCAATGTAAAACACATATCACTCTATGGTCGAACATATGTATGTATACGGATGGGTTCATACGTTCATACTGAATATTAAACTTCTGTTTTAGTTAATTTTCTTAACAAAGGAGATCCCGACTTTTGAATTAATTTTTTTTTCTTCAAATGAGCAAATATTTGTGTGTGTGTGTGTGTGTGTGCGCGCGCGTGTGTGCGTGCGTGTGTGTGCGTGCGTGTGTGTGTGTGCGTGCGGGTGCGTGCGCGTGCGTGTGGGCGCGTGCGTGTGTGTGCGTGCGGGTGTGTGCGCGTGTGTGTGCGCGTGTGTGTGCGTATGTGTGTGCGTGCGTGAGTGTGAGTGCGTGAGTGTGAGTGCGTGGGTGAGTGAGTGCGTGCGTGCGCGCGTGCGTGCGTGCGTGCGTGCGTGAGTATGAGTGCGCGTGCGTGCGTGTGTGTGTGTGCGTGTGTGTGTGTGCGCGCGCGCGCGTGTGTGTGTATCACACCGATAATTCAAAAAATAATGGGCCGATATTGATCAAGTTTGGTGAGTACCTTCCTTTTGCAAGTGGCTTGGATAAGTTCGTTAGCCAGGAAAATCGGCCTAGGTTTTCCAAAATTTAGGTCTCTAAGTTTAAAGACAAAAAAGTTATGGGCTGTTTAAGGAAAAAAATTGGAGTTTTCCTCAAAACGTCAAGTCGCAATTTGAAACGTCAAAATTGGCAATGTTTAGCCAAAGAACGTGAAACAAATACGGATTGTGAAAAGAAAATGTTACAAGAACAGTGTTCTGCGAACCTTTAAGTTTCAGCTTCAACCGTCATTTCACTTCATTTTACTAAAATATTTACAGAAAATTCATTTCAAATAGACCCATCCTCTGATGCTTTGGCCGTCGGTTTAGTTAAGTTGATGCTTTCGCTGTAGGTTTAGTGAAGCTTATGGTATAACGGTCTATAATTTTTAGCACATTTTCGTAGAACAAATTCGTTAATGCATTTTTTATCGAAATATGATGCAGGTTTGTAAGAAAAAAATCTGTACGCAGTAAGTGCGTTTTGGTAGCGAATTTTCATTAAATCCTTCAAATTTCATAACTCAGTTTGCTATTAACGTAAGATTTGTTGGCTAGGAAACCAATATTTAAGTTTAGTTTCCGAAAATTTTTGTACATTTTCAAACAAAAGTAATTTTGATAAAATATAGCACATTGTTTCTACTACATAGGTTATACCGGTAATAAGATTGATGCCTTCTCGCATTTGCTATTAAAAACACATTTATGAAAATTCACTTTCATAACGCACTTGCGGCGTCCAGACGTTTTAAAGTAAAGGTTATAAAAGCCAAGGTGTGCCTAAATTGTGCAGAGACAAATTGCATATGCCAGTCAGTAAAGCTTTATCCATTTTCAGGATTGGCAGGAGAAAACCGATCAGTTAATTTCTCAGTTCTTAGTAAAATATTCATTTTTGTTCAGTATACGAGGGTATCCATATGCTTCGCCCGTGACCTATACAGGGTGAGGATTTTAAAGTGTTACAATCGTATATCTTAAAGTAAAGCATATAAAAGCCAACGTGTGCCTAATTTCTGCAGATACAAAATGCATGTGACAGTCCGTAAAGGTTTATCCTTTGTCAGGATTAACAGGAGAAAACCGATCAGTTAATTTCTCAGTTCTTAGTAAAATATTAATTTTTGTTCAGTATAGGAGAGGATCCATATGCTTCGCCCTATACAGGGTGTGGATGTTAAAGTGTTAGAATCGGATATTTGAAAAAACGCACGAAATAGTTTGCTAAAAATTTGGTGAGGTGGTACGTAGGCTGTCCCTCAGCCTACTTATCACCCTACAAAATTTTAGCAAAATACACCGAGCGGTTTTTCGGATCCCCGATTGTAGCACTTTAAAATCCTCACCCTGTATAGTGAAAAACTCCGAACAATTAATTATTTTTATTTTTTAACATAATTGTCCCTAACTCTTCAACACAATTTTCCTACCGATGCTCTAACGTTTTTTCAGGTTCTAAATAAAATATTTCACCGACTTCTTCAGTTATGGCCACTTCCACTTCATTATCTGTCGAAAATCTCTTCCCTCAGGGATTCTTTGAGTTTTTGAAGTAGCTTGGTGCCAGAACTGGCGAATAGTTTAAACCCAGCGCTGTTGATGGTGGACATTGCACTAATTGACTTGTAACTTGGAGCATTGTCTTGATGAAATAACACCCGTTTTCTCAACTTTCCGCGTTTTTCTTTTATGAATTCACGCGAGTTAATTATTAATTGGCTTAGTGCTAACCATTTATGTGAGCCATTTTTAAAAGAATGACACCTTGAGCATTAGATTTTCTTCAGAAAACAGAACCCTGAACTTTCAGGGAGGACAAGGGGGCGCCGTATCTCCATTCCGCACTCTGACATTTGGCCCTAGGATCATAGTGATGAACCCAAGATTCACCAACAGTTACCAAACGCAAATAAAGTTACTCTTATCTGCTTTGTATCTGTCTAATATAACCGTCGACACATCAACACACGGTTCCCTTTGTGATCGTTTGTTAAGATTCGTGGAACCCATCTGGCAGACATTTTTTCCTATTAAGTTGTTTTGATAGGATTTTGTATACTGTATGGTAATACAAGCATGTTTCTTCTGATAGCAGTTGGATCCTAATGCGTTGATCATGCAGCACAAGATCATGGACTTCTTCAACATTATCTTGAGTGTGGTGAATGTTATGGGAAGGCCACTGGCATGTTAATCCTCGCAGGAAGTACTACCGCATCTGAATTCCTGATGCCAACGTTTGACTACATCATAAGATACGGTAATTTCCGCAAACGTTTCCACCAATTTTTTCTGAATTTAAGCTGGACTTATAGACTTTTTTGCAGTTATTTAATCACCGCTTTTAGCCCAACTGTATAAATTTCCAACATTACCATACTTAAGCTCGTGGAGATTGAATGCTATCTGACTTAAAAACGCCATGCCTTAACATGAATGCTAATACATATACCCCACTATAAATGTGCACTTTGAGGGCCATGTAAATGTTGATACACCATTGATTGTTGTTGCCCTTACTTGGTGAAACTTGTCCATACTACATACAGACTTGGAGACTACTTCTCTGGCTTCACTGTTGGTTTTTGTAGGTGAAGGACGTAGCCAGCGCGTGAGCTAACTGGAGCAAGTGGCCCTTCGAATTCTGGAAGTTCTAGGATGTTCTTCAATGCTTCAAAAAAGTTGCTAGCTATGCATGACACTTCCCACTTTTAACCCTAACCTTAAAATTATACTAGATTTTCTTGCTCAAAAACTGTTTATTAAATGTGTTATTGTGGATAAATTCCAGGGAAAATACAAATGAATTGTTATAGCATATTTAAAATAAGGATTGTAAGGAGACATTTCTTTAGAAATAGATTCGTTGTGTCCTGACCTATTCTGCCTTATTGAACTTATATTTATTGTTACATCCTTCTCATGAGAATTAAGTTTATCAACTCTATTGAGCATGTTACTTATATGGTCACAAGCAGCTAGGAGGGACGGTATAAATAAACGGGCCGCAGGTGAATTGATTCAGTCAGTAGTGAGTCAATGTTGGGGCAGAATAAGCGATAATTCAAGGCGAATAATAAATTTTGGTATATGGACATTTGTTAATAGAGCAATATTTTAGTTGATGTGTTTATTGTCGGAAAATAGTAGTTTGAAAAGCTGTGTTTTGTTAGCCAACAAATCCAGAACCCATAAGAACGTAACAACTGGTGTCAGAAGTAGGATTTTCAAGATGCTAGTAAAAATATTTACCACAATATTCGTTGAGCAACGTGGGCATTTCTGGAATATCTAGAAGATTGGTGTCAGAAGTAACTTGTAAGTGATTGTATTTTGGAGACAGAATAAACTGTGTACCAGGTTTAGGTACCTCTATGCCTAAGGCACGTAGCGTAACATCCAATATGGACACCCAGCTATTGAAATTGATTAAAGGAATGAAAAGAAGAAGTCTGAAAACAAGGCGAAGACCCAGAAGAAGAAATGATACAAAGAGATGAAGAGGCCATAAAAAGGGATGAAGAGGCAAGAGAATAAAGCAGGTAAAAGATGAGATCTTCCAGCAAGTAGAAAGCCGAGTCAGGGGCATCAGCGACGATGTACACAAGCTGACGAGTCTGCAAGAGGTACAAGCGGAAGTACAGGAGAAAATGCAATCATTAGAAAATAAGTGTAATATCCTACCCAAGGAAACCTTAAACTCGAAGATAGCCCCGTCGTAAGATTTAAGGTTTCCACATTGGATGGCTCAGTCCCTTTGTATATCTATTTACGTCAGTTCAAAGCTGCTGCTACAGCAAATGGTTGGGGCAAGAGAGAGAGAGAGAGAGAGATAGAGAAGGCGATTTCGCTAATTGTAGATCCCAAGAGGAGATGCCCTAGACGTGCTCCAAGGTATACTCAGGGAAGAATAGGACAGTTTCGAGAGCACTACATATTACCTAGAAATGAGATTTGGCGGGTAGCATTTACAACAGCTATACCGAACTCAGTTGAGAAGTCGCTGTCAGAAATCGGGCGAAAGTTTGCAACAATTCGAAGCCGACATTGCCAGACTAACGCGATCGACTCACCCCACAGCTTCGGTGGAATTTTTGAACCAGCTGTCGCTGCAAACATTCATTGACGGCATCAAGTATATATACATCAAACAGGCGACGAGGATTGCGAGACATAAAAACTTGAACGATGCTTTGACGCATTCGCTAAAGGCAACGTGAGAGCTCGGAGTCCCCAGGTCCCAGAAGAATTAAATAAAACAGATTCTTCCGAGGTCATGCAGCTACTAAAGAAGATAGTAGAACAGACGAAGTCCACGCCTCATACGGAGTCAACGCAAGCTCATTGGGCAAGTGCCATACGCTGTTAGCACTGTGGAAAGTTGGGGCACATAAGAGGTGAATGCCTGGCTCGAAGATAATCATTAACCAGCGTACAGGAAAACTAAATGCAACTAGCTTTATGCGGCGATAGATGGCTGCCCACCACAGTGCGCCGAAATCGACAACTATTTCACTGGTCAACGATTCTGGCAACACGCTCGTCGCAGACAGATACATTAGCGACAAGAAGGCACAAAAGTAGACACCGGCGAATCCAGAACGATTATTTGTCGTGATATGGTATCAAGATGGCGGGTAAGAGAGCCAGAAAGAGTCTATAAAGTTACTGCAGCTGGTGACGAACAGATTCGTGTATTTGGTGAGACTGACGTTAAGTTACAAATTGGAGTTTGAAAGACCAAACAGCGAGTTATTGTTGCTGCCATATCCGACCCTATTATACGTGACCTGGCAACACGCTCGTCGCAGACTGATACATTAGCGACAAGAAGGCACAAATGGTTGTAGACACCGGCGCATCCAGAACTATTATCCGTCGTGATATGGTACCAAGATGGCGGTTAAGAGAACCAGAATGTGTCTACAAAGTGACTGCAGCTGGTGGCGAACAGATTCGTGTATTTGGTGAGACTGGCGTCAAGTTACAAATTGAAGTTTGGAAGACCAAACAGCGATTTATTGTTGCTGCCATTTCAGGCCATATTATACTTTGCCTAGATGTTCTACAAGTCGCTGTCAAGTTAGATCTCGAGAACAATCTTTTGAATATCGGTAATGAGAAAGTAGTTGTGTCGACTGTCAATAACCTTGTAGTCCGGAAACTCACGGGTAAGAAGATGTCATTGTGAGAGCCCAGAGTGAGGGTATTGTCCCAGTGAAAGTAGTTGGATATAACAGAGGCAAGAAATCGCTACATGCTTGTAGCCATGGATTATTTTAGCAAGTGGCCAGAAGTATTTGCAGTTCCGAATCAAGAAGCCACCACCGTTGGACAAGTATTGATGAATCAGTTTTTTGCAGATGTGGCTTACCACTAGCGCTCCATTCTGACCAAGGATGCAATTTGAAGTCGGCTGTTTTTCAGAAGGTTTGTTGTGAGCTGATGGGAATCAGTAGGACGAGAGCTACACCCAAGCACGCTTAATCTGACGGAATGATGGAAAGATTAAACGCTACATTGTGGTCCCATTTAAGAATATTTACCAATGAACACCAAATGAATTTGGACAGACACATTCCACGATATCTCTTGGCATACCGCTCGGGTGTACATGAGACTACCGGATATACCCCGGCCATGGGTTTTTTGGGCGAGAGTTGCTACTTCCCCCCTATCTCATATTTGGGAAATCAACAGATGCTCCACGTTCAACTGATGAATACATGAAGGATTTGGAAAGAAGAATGGCAGCCACCCATTCTGCTGTCAGAATGCATATACGGGTAGAAAGCGACCGCATGAAGACCCGTTATGACGTGCGAGCTAATTCAGTTGGTTTTAAAGAAGGATATCGTGTGTGGTTCTACAATCCAGTACGATGCAAGTGTGGGTCACCGAAACTACAGAAATTATGGGAAGGTCCTTATACAAGGTCCTTGTACAAGGCGGTCAAAATGATCAATGACGTTGTCCATCGCATTCAGAGGAGCTCAAAGAGCAAGTTGAAGGTGGTACATATGCACAGGCTTACGCCCTACCAAGAATGATATATACTGTATTGTGATGAATTGGGTTCTCAATTTGTTATTGTTAACTGGCTAAACTGACAGACGTTGTCCTGTCCAAATTTCAATGTCTCAAACAACATTTGCGCACGTAGCGAAATAAATCTGAGACAAAAGCACTTTCAGTTTTTCCCGAATTTTACAAATTTCTAGGAAACTTTTACCATTTTAGCGAATTTAAAAAAAATTCGCTAATGAGGAGATCTGTGTTATATATATATATATATATATATATATATATATATATATATATATATATATATATATATATATATATATATATATATATAATAATGAAAATTAAATAACTGAAACAAATGCCTGACTTATAAATAATAAGTAAAATTTAAATGGGCTGCTCAGTTAATGCATAAGCTCTAATATAAATTAAAAACATGGCATGGGTCTTAGCACTCACACTTGGTAGGGTATAGGACATACAAATACAATTCAGAAATCTAATAACATTGATTTATTTAAAATTATTAAAGTTGTACAATGCTGCTAACTCTTATTTGACCAAAATTAAATGACATATGTATTATACTAATAGGTGAAATAATTTATGATAAGTGGTCAAAAGATTAACGTAGCACAAATAAATAATGTACTTAGCTTTCTGATCAGGTTGACGTGGTTGGATGGCTTCCCTGGGGATGATAAGTTAGATGTTCCAGGCCAGGATGTGAGGGGGCCTGACTGTTCACTGTGCTTTTTCTTAGAAGTTGCTGGAATTATGTCTCTTATAGGAGAGCTTCGTTGGAGATGGATGGAGGACTGCTGCTGCAGGTTCTTGTGTCCTTCAGGAGCGGCTGTTGGGCCCCAATCGATAGGTCTCAACCAACGGGTTATGAACAGTGGCTTCCATTTGAGAGGTCCCAAGCAAGGGGTCCCAACCAAGGGGTTACTAGTGACATGCTGTTCCTTTTTTCTTAATTTAACTACGCACCTGCATCTTTTCAGTTTGACTTTGCAAAGAGGAAGAGAACAGGTCCGCGACTACATCGTGCTCTTAAAGCCTTCTTATCTCATTTTAATTGTCGAGCGAGCGTGTTGTTAGGCACGTTATCATCGAACTAAGATTGACCACAGACTATGTATGCGGTATCATCGACTCTGACGTCACTAGTGGGAGTCAGACTTTGACGTCACTATTGGGACCGATTCAGAAGCTTTATAATTAAATAAAAGGTGGTGACACGTGTGACATGTTGCATGTTACAATATATATATATATATATATATATATATATATATATATATATATATATATATATATATATATATATATATATATATATATATATATATATATATATATATAATGGACCAATCTTGATCAAATTTGGTGACTACCTCCATTTTGCAAGGGACTTGGATAAGTTTGTTAGCCAGGAAAATCGGACCAGGTTTTTACCGGAAAATTTTGTGTTTTCTTTCTTAAAAAATCATACAAAAATTCATCAAATAACAAAGTAAGGGCAACCAAATTTGATCCGCGTGTTTGTATTATGAAGAGTGAACTCTGTACCAATTTAGGTCTCTAGCTTTAAAGACAAATAAGTTATGGGCAGTTAAAGACACAAATTTTGGAGTTTTCCTCAAAACGTCAAACTCGCAACTTTAAACCTCAAAATTGGCAATGTTTAGGCAAAGAACGTGAAACAAATACGGATTGTGAAAAGAAAATGTTGCAAGAAGAGTGTTCTGCAAACCCTTAAGTTTCAGATTCAACCGTCATTGCCCTTCATTTTACTAAAACATTTACAGAAAATTCATTTCAAATAGACCATTTCTCTGATGCTGTTTAGTGAAGTTTATGGTTTAATGGTCTATAATTTTTTTTTAGCTAATTTTCGTAGAACAAATTCGTTAGTGCATTTTTGCATTTTTTATCGAAATATGATGCGTTTGTAATAAAAAAATCTGGATGCAGTAAGTGCGTTTTGGTAGCGAACTTTTGGTAAATTTGCAGTTTAGCTCCAGAATGCTTTTCAAAAAAACTGTTTTCAGAAACCTGCCTAGCCCCCCCCCCCCCCGGATCCACAAACCCCAAGAAAAATTTCTTGTTCACACCCTTCAAGGGAGTTACGCGACCAGGAGTGAGTAGGGGTGCTGGGCGGGGTAGATAGTAAAAAGGAAATATGAGCAGAAAATTCGAATAAAACGGGCTTGAAAGCTGTCTTTTTCACATCTTGAAGCCATATCCCTCTTAAACCCTGCCTGCCCCGCACAGCCCCCTATCCCCCCCGGGTGCCGTAACTTCCTTGGCGGGTAGGAACAAGACATTTTTCTTGTGGTTTATGCAGCGAGAGTGGTTGTATGCACGCGAGGGGGAAGGAAAATCCCCACGACGAAGCAGCCACCCCCAAACCCGCCACCCCTGCCGCAAGTCGAACCGGGGCGGTCTGCTTCGTCGTAGGCATTTTCCTTCCCCCTGGTGTGCATACAACCACCCTCGTTGCATAAACCACAATAAAAAACTTGTTGTTAGGAAGTTACGACACCTGTGGCAAATAGAGGTGCTGTGCGGGGTAGGCAGGGTTTAATGGGGATATAGCTTCAAATAGACAGCTTTCAAGCAGTTTTCTTCGCATTTTCTGCTCATATTTCCTTTTTACTACCTACCCCGGCCAGCATTCACTCCCAGTCCCGTAACTTCCTTGGTGGGTGTGAACAAGAAATTTTTCTTGTGGTTTGTGCATCCAGGTGGGGTCCTAGTAATGTTTCTGAAAACAATTTTTTGAAAAACGTTCGAGAGCCAATTTGCAAATTTACTGAATTTTCATTAAATCCTTCAAATTTCAATAACTCAATTTGCTATTAACGCTTTGTTGGTTAGGAAATCAACATTTAAGTTTATTTTCGGAAAATTTGTGTATATTTTGAAACCATAAGTAATTTTGATAAAATATAGTACATTGTTTCTACTACATAGGCTATACCGGTCATCAGATTGACGCCTGCTCCCATTTGCTATTAAAAACATTTTTATGGAAATTCACTTCCATAACACACTTGCTGCATACAGACTTTTGAAAAATGTTTATATATTTTCAAACAATAAAGTTATTTCGATGAAATATGGTACATTGTTTCTACTATATAGGCAACCAAGTTTGATGCATGCTTTCATCAAAGAAAGACATTTGCTATTAAAAATATTAAAAAAAAAATTCGCTACCATAACGCACTTGCTGCGTCCAGACTTTTTTATATTGCGCCCTACTTTATACGTACCAATTACATAATATGTATAAGTTAATTTATAATTTGTACATATTATATTATTAAAGTATAGTTGTATGAATTTATGAACTATCTAGTCTAAGCAAAAAGGTAAACATTAAAAAAGTCTGGGCGCAGAAAGTGCGTTATGGTAGTGAATTTTCATAGAAATGATCAAGCACCAAAATTTTTTTTATAACTTTTTTTCTTGTAACATAGAAATCTAAATGTTGGTATACAGTTTGCTTTTTATATCGTAAACCTACCTACCAAATTTGGTTACCACAGGTTTTCCCGGAAAATATTGTGTTTTCTTTTGAAAAAAATGTATATCTCCGGAAATACAGTAAGGGCAACCAAATTTGGTTCGCAGGTTTATATTATTATGGGTAAATTACATACCAAAATTTAGCTCTGTAGGTTGAAAGACAGAAAAGTTATAGGCATTTAAAGAACAATAAATTAGGGGTTTCCTCAAAACGTCAAAATTTGCAACATTTAGGCAAATAACCTGAAACTAGTACGAGCTATGGAAAGAAAATGTCTCAAGAATAATGTTTTACAAAGCCTAAAGTCTTAGCTTCAGCCGTCATTGTCCTTCATTTTACTAAAATATATCCAGAAAATTCAGTTCAAATAGACCCTTTCTCTGATGCTTTGGCAGTAGTCTTAGCTATAGAGTTTATCGTTTAATGATACATAATTTTTGTCGAATTTTCGTAAAAAATCAATAAAGCTCAATATGTCGCTTAATATACAAGATACGAAAAAAATTTGTATACATTAAGTATAGGGTGTCTTGAGCTACACCTTAAAAAATATTTCTACAATCACAGAGTGGCTCGTTGGTGATACAAATTTTCTTTTTTTTTCGAACACGCCTTATGTTATTGCATTTTGCATTTTCCATAGAAATATAATGCATGTTTGTAAGAAGAAATTCGGGACGCAGCAAGTGCGTTATGGTAACGAATTTTTTTAAATGCTTCAAATTTGAATAGCTAAATTTGCTATTAACCTATAAGGTTGACCAAGAAACCAGTTTTTTCGGGAACACTTTCAGTATACTTTCGGAAATTTTTGTACATTTTCAACCAATATAGTTATTTTGATGGCACATGGTTTCTACTATATAGGTTATACTGGTGATTCACGATAAAAAATATTGTGATTTAATTTACAATACTTAACTAGGTAATAATGCTATGTAATATTATGTGAAACGGTTTAATAACGAAACCCGGTAATAACAAATAGAAACTTAAACTCCACAAAACAACACATTTAGAAACGGAACTCAACAAATAATAAAATAGAAACTTAAAAATACACTAAATAGAAAGTTGTTCAATATGGCCACCGTTTTGTTCAATGCATTTAATACACCTTTTTAAAATATGCCTGCAAACTCTGGTGAGGCAGGGGAAAATAAATTATTAATTTTTATTTATTGTATTACTTGTGAACCTAGAGAAGAAGTCTTCACATTTGTATTTACTATAAAACCGTTTCACTAAGTAAGGGCAACAACAATTAATGAATTTTAGGAAGATTATTTTGGATTTAATACATTATTTATAAATTGTATCTAACAAGCCTACGCTGGAAACTTGTTTGTTAAAGTTACACTATGTTATTATTACTTTCAATGGATTACTAAAAACTGAAACATAAATTTTTAAGAATGAAGAAGTTGTCCTTTTCTACAAAAGTCGCACAATAAAGGTATCCAACTAAAAGTATAAATTTAAGTTCTGTAGGGTGTGCAATCAAAATTTGACGCTGAATTTTTATGTTTAGTGAAAATCGTGGTTGCTAGTTTTTGTTCCCTTTTAAGAAACTTTGCGAATAGTACGGTTTGACCTAGATTCTGATTACTGTCTTAGTAGAATCCTTTTCAACAGTCTGGCGCTAAAAACTGGATTGTCCTGCGAATTCTTTTTCGTTAAAGTAAAATGTCGTTCTGACATACCTCATATTTGTGATATAATGATAGTCCAGCATTTGTACCAAGAGTGCTGGTGATAAGATAAATCGCAAAGAATTGGTGTCCGTCGGTGTCCCACGTTCATTTCTAAAATACGGTATCATTAGTGCGAAGTGTTTCAACGAATTAAGGCATGCGTTTGCAGTAACTGCCAAATTGTGGTTAGTGATGTGGTACTCTTAACTCCACTCATTGTCGGTAATTGGTAGAAACCTTCCGCTCGCTAATGAGACCTGAACACAATCCAGACGTTCCAATCTTCAGCTCGCTCATAGCATCGCAATTTTCCATAACCAAGTCAACGACTTCTAACTGTTATTACTGGGTCCCTTCTGCCAGTTATTATATGTATTGGTTGTTCACTTTCGTTTTAATTATTTAATTATCAGGTTCTGTGTGTAACTATAAGTTTTCGTGTCTTGTTTTAAGGAATTTCCTACTAGTCTTTGGATGTGTTAGCACTATCCCTTTAAAAAATGCAATAAAGAAATTGAATCTTTAGATACGTCTAATTAATATATCAAGCATGTTGTTCTGTTAAGTGTCCCCGTGTTTTAGTGAATTTTCTTTAAAAAAAAATCACTAATGAGAAGAAATTTTCAAAAAATTTCTTCAAATGAGCGCAAACTAGGATCCTAGATCCCATATCCGGGTTGAATTTGAATTTTTATATGTTTATATATATATATATATATATATATATATATATATATATATATATATATATATATATATATATATATATATATATATATATATATGCTGAACATGTGATTATTATTTTATTGCTGAGCATAAAAAATTTAGCAAAAACAAATTTAAGTCATCGACAAAGAGAAAAACATGGATAAAAAAGTACTTAATTATACATCTTTTTTGAATTTAAATGTCTCAATAAATATGTACTTCTTACCAGTATAAAGCATCTTTACAATTATGGGGATTTATTTTTAAGTAGTCGCTTTTGCTTTTTCACGATAGTTTTTTTTTAAACCTAATTTGTTTGTCTGGCTTATAGAGATTCAGGATAGAGCCAATTGATACTGTCTCGAGGAATAGTTAGCGGTATCAAAAATATTTTAAATCATAAGAATTTGTTTTTATAAAATGCATGTTTTTCTGCTTTTTCGTTTTTCTTCTACGTTTTTTTTGGTCAGTCCAGGGTCAGGTATAGGTTATATCAGGATCCGGGTCAGGTCAGGTCGGGTTAGGTCAGGTCAGATCGTTCAGGCCTGCTTCGTAGACTGTTTAGTGCATAAACAACATGAAAAATGTTGTCCCTTCAACCCCCAAAAAGCTGCGGGGGACTTGGAGCAAATAGACGTGGTGCTGGGGAAAGCATGTTTAGGAGGAAGTGTTGGCACAAAAAGTGAAAAAGGCTGCTTATAGATGTCGAACTAAGTTGTTTTTACTAATTTTTCCTTTATATTTCCTTCCTCGCCGAGCATCCCTATTCATTCCGGGTCCTGTAACTTTTGGAGGGGTTGATTCCACAACATCTCTCTTGTTGCTTATATACACATTGAGTATTTTAAGCATATTTCTTGAAAGATTTTTCAGAAATCACGCATGCCGATCATCTGCACAATTACCGTTAAATGTCTTTTACTTGCACAAAAAAAAAAGAAATTAGTTTTTGTGAATTATATTCATTACTGCATCCATACGCAGCAGCAAGATTAATCATTTTTAAATCTAAAAAAGCAAGGATACAACCGCTTGAGTCGCGGAAGCAAAATAAGTTTGGACGCAGCAAGTGCGTTATGGTACTGAATTTTCATAGAAATAATCTGGCACCAAATATTTTTTTATTAAATGCTTATGACTTTTTGTCTTGTGACATAGATATCTGAATGTTGGCATATAGTTTACTTTTTATAACATAAACCCATATACCAAATTTGAGCGCCACAGCTTTGTTACTTTCTGAGATAGAAAAAATGCCCAAAAGAAAACTCAAAATTTTCGCAGAAAACCCGTGCCGATTTTGCTGGCTAACGAACTTATCCAAGCCACTTGCAAAAGGAAGGTACTTACCAAATTTCATCAAATGTGGTCCATTATTTTTTGAGTCATGGCTGTGATATATATATATATATATATATATATATATATATATATATATATATATATATATATATATATATATATATATATATATATATATATAAATTGAAATTTACCTCGTATATGAGTTCTAAGGATCCTAGTTCGCGCTCATTTGAAGACATTTTTTCCTTGTTATATTTCAATGCTTGATCACAATTACAATTTGACACAACTCACAACAAATAAAATTATTTTAAAACTTTTGTTAGCGTTAGCAAACGTTTTAGTCTACAGATAAAACAAAACCAGGTAGAAAAATTTGATAATTGTACAAATATTACAAATAAGCCTTATCTCTGTGTGTGTTCGATAGAGATAATCACATCTATTATTGTCGATCTCACTTGTACCTCAGAAAATCGATGCGCACGCAACAGCACGGCTGGGTCCCTTCCAGCGTAAGTTCATTTCAATGCATTTCAATGATTAAAGCATACTTATTATTTTCAATTTTAAACATAGAAAAGATACGAGGTGGCCGGATAGCTTTTGTAGGTCAGTCCAAATTGGCTTTCTAAATAGAAGAGGAAACAGCAAATAAACTGATGTTTACAGAAGCTGTGGGCGGAGTTCGCTTACATTTTTATTTCATTCATGGTAACTTCTCACATTCTCAAATGAAACGCTAATACTATTATGTTTGTATTTACAAACTAAGATTTTTATTACGCCATCTCTTGGGAAATAGCTGGTCTACGGATGGTGCCGAAACGCGCTAGTTTGACAATACATATTGACTAAATAGTTAAGGTAAGTCATATTTTACATTTCACTTTGCATCACGTTTTAATTTGGAATCCAATAGACCTGAAATTTAAGAAACTTATTCTGGGATATCTATCCTAGACAAAGAGTGATTTTGAACAAATTCTGTGACAAAAAATTGTCAAATCAAGGTTTGGCAAAAACGTTGTATTTTCTTTATAAATTTTCCTCCAAAAAATCTTTATTGCCTTCCTTAAACATTGATCTATCTACTACATACTATACTTTCAGTCTAAGGCTTTAATTGCGACAGTTCAACAAGCTACAAATATAGTGTATTTTAAACATTTTATTGAACCGCCCTCTTAATAATAAATGTTATGTAAGATTACAAGTATATACAGATACAGTCCTGTATATCCTTTACCTACTAATACTAATAAGAGGATAAGCTGTTTACCGATAAGCACCTTACTAGTGTAAAAATTTCATTCTGGTACGATGTAAAGCTGGTGTTTCTGCATTTATGTATCCGGCTTTAGGTATTGTAATTTATTCGTCACCCGCTTGCTATTTTTTTATAATATTCTTATGGACATTACCAGGGACTGCCTTGTCCATAGGTATATGTTCCCGCTGCGTCCTCAAAGGGCATTTCTGATACATATTCATAATATATGTATTTCTGTAATGACTATAAAAAGATTTTATACCTAATTTGCGTGTCTGTACATGATAACGAAATAGTACATGCATTTATTGCTCGTTAATTTGTTAGAAAAAAACTTTAATTCCGTTCTTGTTCTGTTTTATCAACTAGTTTCCAGTGAGTGCTTGACCATTCCGATAACCCCTATGAACATAGTCAATTCTCACGCACATGTTCCGCTACAAGGATTACTTAGTCAGGACCAAAATTGGAAAAAGACAATTTACTATTATGAATATGTGAAGAAAAAAAAGTGATGAAAAACTAGTTATCTGAATATTCAGTTTAAATATGTAGTTCCTTTTGTATACAGGTGATCGCATATTAAGTGCTTTACTATACAGGGTTACAACAATTTCAATGCCCACCATTATAATCTCGTAAACTAAAGGAGCTAAAACCTTGGTTAAATCAGAAAAGAAGTTGCGCGCTCATTAAAAATCTGAAAAGAATTTGCGATAGCGTTTGCCGTTCTTGAAATATCCTGAAAAAACTGAAAGAATCGATTTCTTCTTTTTATTATATTTCGTTTAATATTGAAAGCAAGGAAATGGCATTTTACACTTTGGCATAACTAGATACGAGCTATCTATTGCCGTTTTCAAAATTTTTCTAGACCGTCTGGATTTTTAGTCGCAATAGGCAACTTTAATTTTCTTATGGGCGCCATATTGGATTTTACGTCATCAAAATGAGCATTAAATTCTGATTAAAATCACTTGGAAGTGACTTAAAATACAGAAACGAACAATTTCTGCACCTAATAACTCAGTAGGCCAGGTTCTCTGGCAGCAACAATTGGTTTTGACATAGTTTAGGTGCTAATACTTCTAAAGTGTGATACTTATTCACAAAATTTATCATGGAATACCAGTAGGAGTGGAATATACTGCTGGTGCTCTGAAATTTCTTAGGACTCCCTGATTTCATTCACGTTAACTTTGCTTCATGTAACCAAATTAGGTAAATTATATTCGCAGAGAGAAATTCGGGAAACAATTTTTTAGGATATTTCGTGGTTTCCAGATTATATCTAATAAAACTGAATCAAGAAACTTAATTATAACCTACCTTTTTTTTGTAATGTGAGAATGACAATATCAGCAATAAATCCATTCAAGATGTTGGTACTTGCTTCGTTGTTATTTATTTATAAAAAAATGAATATCATGTAACTGAAACAGAGCTTTCATGCCAAGAAAAAAAAACAGAGAACCAATAAACAACTAATAAATAACTAACCTGCGCAAAAATAACAATTAATTTAAGTGTTCGAAATGCATTCGGCCATTTCTGATATTTTAGTGAATTTTCTTTAAAAAAAAAACACTCCCGATTTTTTTTATATAAAAAAATTCTTCAAATGAGCGCTAATTCGCAAAGATTTTTGAAAAGTCGCAAAAAAGAGTGATTGGCTTTCTTGACAAATATAGTATTCTCTCCCAGAACCCGTATGGGTTTAGGACAGGTTTATCCACAGAAAATGCTCTTCATAAACTGAAGACAACTATTGTGGGCAATTTTGAAAACAATAGGAAAGTCATCGGAGTCTTTCTTGATCTTCAGAAAGCTTTTGATACGGTCTCTTATGAAACCCTTTTGAGTAAGTTAGAAAACATTGGTTTTAGAGGAGTTGCGTTGAGTTTATTTGAAAACTATTTGAAAAACCGGCAACAAGTAGTGAGATTGGATAGCAGCACAAGCGACCATTGACAATAAAAAGAGGAGTCCCACAAGGAACAATTTTGGGTCCAGTTTTGTTCTTGATATACATCAATGATGCTCTGACAGCTTTTGACGACGATAATGTATTCTTGATTTCATACGCAGACGATACAGTTCTACTCTGTGATGGGATTAACTGGCCCGAGACAATCCGAAGTGCGGCGTTATTGATTGGGGAGCTCAACCGTAAGCTGAGCCATGACAGTTTGTATCTTAACGCCAAGAAAACAGAGTATATTGCGTTCTCGCTAACATCCGCTGAACTTGAAACAGTGCCAGATATAGTTATCCCTGGACATACTGAACCCATCAAGAGGGTAGATAGTCTAAAGTACCTCGGTATTATGGTAGATAAGAATTTAAAATGGCAAACGCACATATAATATCTGAATAATAGGCTACGTAAACTTATCTATGTTTTTTATTTTCTGCGAGAGATAATGTCTCTAAATACCATATACTGTTGGGGATCAGCTTATAAATCGGCATTAAAAACGCTTTGCATAACACAGAATTTCATATTAATACCTATACTAAACAAAACAGTTGATTATTCCACAAAATTGTTATACAACTCAAATACGGGTGTTATGAGTATTAAGGGGTTGTATATTCTTGCGCTGGTACAGTATACCCACGAGGAGGCCTTATTACAAGAGCAAACACAGCATCAATATCTAACAAGGCAGGTAACAAATAGAAATGTACTAACATCAAGATGTAAAAAAATATTTCGCGAAAAACTATTGACTTTCTTGGACCAAGATTATATAATCTTGTACCAGCCAAACTCAAGATTATAGAAAAGAATTATAAATTTCGTAAAAAAATAAAGGAATACATATTACAAAATTACGGAAGATTAGAAATCTTAATACAGAATTTTTGAAAAAACTATGGTACATAAAGACAGCTTATAATTGTTGTTACGAATGAATAGCAATGGAGAAGTGCTGTATACGTGGGTCTGCGAGTGTGGGCGTAGCGTTAGCGTGTGAGTATGTCGGGTATGTGTGAGTGGATGCTTGTGACTTATGGGGTGGTGTGCGAAGGCAGGAGCTAGTGAGTGTCTGTGGGTAAGTATAAATGTGTGTATAAGCGACTTATGGGATGGTGTGCGAAGGCACGAGCTAGTGAGTGTCTGTGAGTAAGTATAAATGTGTGTATAAGCGAGAGTGGTTGCTTTTGACTGTGTATTGATTGGAGACAGGGTTGTCCTCTGCTTGTGCCTGGAGTAGATTGGGTGGAAGACAGGACGGGTTCGAACAGAGAGAGGTTAGAGGGATAGAATGCTTTGAGCGATTGTTGTTGACGGATATGCCTCATTTTTAGTGAATTTTCGTATAAAAAATTCACTAATGGGGAGATCCCGACTTTTGAATTTTGAAAAACATTTTGCAAATATGCGCGAACTAGGACCCCTAGAACCCATATCCGGGGTCAGTTTCAATTTTTATATGTTTATATATATATATATATATATATATATATATATATATATATATATATATATATATATATATATATACATATATATATATATATATATATATATATATATATATATATATATATATATATATATATATATATATATATATATATATATATATATATATATGTGTGTGTGTCACACCGATAACTCAAAAAATAATGGGCCGATTTTGATAAAATTTCGCACGTACCTTCCTTGTGTAAATGGCTTGGATAAATTCGTTAGTCAGGAAAATCGGACGAGGTTTTCCGAGAAAATTTTGAGTTTTCATTCGAATTTTTTTTTATCACAAAACAAAAAAAAGCTATGATAACCAAATTTGGTATGTAGGTTTACGATATAAAAAGTAAGCTATACACCAAAATTTAGATTTCTATGTTACAAGAAAAACAAGTTATAATAAAATATTTTGTTCCAGATCACATATATATATATATATATATATATATATATATATATATATATATATATATATATATATATATATATATATTGTTATTATTAAAAGTCAATAGTTTCTTCCTAAAATTTGCTCTTGCCGAACACACGAGGCTTCCATTGACTTCTGCTTGTGCCGCTGTTACAGTCTTTAATCTTAACATGACGCTTTGCTTTCTCTTACTGCTATACTATTTTACATACGTATCACCCTACAAAAACCTACTTGTATTCCACCGTATAGGACGTTCCTGTAGCTTCATTTTCGGTTTATTTCCCTCTCTTTCTTTATGATTCATTTGCGAAGCTCACTAGTCTGTTCTATCGAGAATGAAAATTGTAGAAGCATCCTCTTACTAGGCATCGTGTGTCCATTTGCTCTGATTGTACCTTTAATTTACACTGTTAGTCAATGCTCGCTCTCCATGTAACTTTTATTGATGTGACCTAACAAATTTCCATGCAACATTTCTTTTTACGTGCCTTACGTGGTCTCCTGCTACATTCATCACCTTTATAACGTGAGGCCATTTACAATTACATTTCCTGTTCCCCTAGTTTAATTATCATAACGAGCAGATTTCGTTTTTGTAAATAGCTATTAGTCAATGATATCTTCTGCAGATAACGTACCATTTTGGCCTAACATACACGGTTTCGACCGCCCTATCTGTTTTGTCGTTTCTATTGTTAGTCACTGCTCGCTATTCAATTTCTTTTTTAGTGAATTTTCGTAGAAAAAATTCACTATGGGGGAGATCCCAACTTTTGGATGTTGAAAATTTTTTTGCAAAAGGGCGCGAACTAGGACCCCTAGAACCCATATCCTGGGTCAGTTTCAATTTTTATATGTTTATATATATATATATATATATATATATATATATATATATATATATATATATATATATATATATATATATATATATATATATATATATATGTATGTAAGTGTGTGTGTGTGTGTGTGTATCACACCGATAACTCAAAAAATAATGGTCCGATTTATATAAAATTTGGCTTGTACTTTCCTTTTGTAAATGGCTTGGATAAATTCGTTAGTCAGGAAAATCTGACGAGGTTTTCCGGGAAAATTTTGAGTTTTTATTCGAAAAAACATTTTATCTCAAAAAATAAAAAAGCTGTGATAACCAAATTTGGTAGGTAAGTTTACGATACAAAAATTAAACTATACACCAAAATTTAGATTTCTATGTTACAAGAAAAAAAGTTATAATAAAATATTTTGTGCCAGATCATTTCTATGAAAATTCACTACCATAACGCACTTGCTGCGTCCAGGCTTTTTTACATTAGAATAGAGGTGAGAGTGTGTGTGCAGTGGATGGCGGGATGCTTGAGAATTTAAATAGTGAGCGACGGTCAGATGTCTAATGTAAAATTGTTGTAGTGAATGCTTTAATAGGATAACTAATTATAAGGCGAAGCACGTGCAAGTATGAGTATACTTATGTGCTTTAACATTTTGTTGATGGCAAAAAAATTATATATATATATATATATATATATATATATATATATATATATATATATATATATATATATATATATATATATAAATTATTTAAAACAGTTCCTTTCTTTTCGTTTTCGTATCAGGTCGTAGTCAAGAAATTGTAGCATCACTGATAACCTATTTTGAATGTGAATGTGACATTTTCTTTAAAAAAAGTCACTGATGGGGAGATCTGTGTTTATATATATATATATATATATATATATATATATATATATATATATATATATATATATATATATATATATATATCGTACCGATAACTCAAAAAATAATGGGCCGATTTTGATAAATTTTGGTAGGTACCTTCCTTTTTAAGTGACTTGGATAAGTTCGTTAGCCAGGAAATCGGTTTTCCCTGGAAAATTTTGGGGTTTCTTTCGGAAAAGTTTTTGTATCTCCGAAAATAAAAAATCAATGGCAACCATATTTGGTACGTAGATTTACACTATTAAACTTGCCCTACATACCAAAATTCAGATCTCTAAATTGAAAGGCAAAAAATTATAGACGTTTAAAAAACATTGGATGCCACTGATGACCAGAGAAATGCACAAAACCAAAATATTTTGTGTGGATAACAAAATCTATTGTATATTACAGACAAAGATTAAGTTTGATGCAAAGATTCAGTTTGACGCAAAAAAGGTCAAGAAATAACAGAAAAATGACTTTGAAAATTTTACAGTTTTTCTTCTTAAAATGTCAAAGTCGCGATTTGGAACGTCAGAATTTTAGACCCATTCTCTGGTGACTTGGCAGTAGCTTCAGTTATAGAGTTTGTGGTTTAATAGTCTATACTTTTTCGCAAATTTTCGTAGAAAAAATTTGTTATTGAGAAGATCGCGACTTTAGAATATTTAAAATATTTCTTCAAAGGAGTGCGAACTAGGTGGTCAACTTCAGTTTTTACATGTTTACATATATACAGAGTGGTGCATTTTTACTGTAAAGCTATATATATATATATATATATATATATATATATATATATATATATATATATATATATATATATATATATATATATAAATGCGGGAAAATGTTATAAAAGCTATTTATAGGGTGTTTTGAGCTGCATCTTATAAAATTATGTTTAGAATCACAGAGTGGTCCATAAGTCGTTGCTGATACAAGTTTCCGTTTTTTTACCCCTTTTCTTGTAGCATTATTGCATTTTCCATCCAATTTTAGTGTATGCTTCTAAGGTGAAAAAATTGATATCGCCCATCGTTTTTGAGTTATTGCAATTGTTTTTCAACTTTTTACATTATCAAAAATTGCCATACATCGTTTTTACCAACGAAAATCGGAGTCCCTAGAAATGACGCCTTTGGGGAGGTTTTCAATTATATTATTCGTCAAAAAAATCGAGATGCCATATACAGGACGCTCCTACATTACTTGTAAAAAAATGACAAATTTTCATGTTTCATTGTTTACAAATATTCATGTAAACAATTTTCAAGAATTTCAATTTTCAGAAAGCTTTCTGTAAATAATTGTATTTTGGGTGCTGTAGTTTTTGTGTAAATTACGTGGATAGGTTCGTTGGCGGGGAAAGTTGAGACTAGGGTTTTGGGAAATTTTTAAATTTTCTTCGGAAAGTTATTGTACTTTTTCAAACAAAATGTTAGTTTGATGAAACATTGTTTCTACTATAAAGGTTACACTATCTACTAAATTTCATGTCTCTTTAAAAAACATATTTAACATTAAAAACAGGTCTATAAAAATTCGCTACCATAACGCACCTTCTGCGTCCAGAGTTTAGATTTTAGGTTATAGTGGTAACCAAATTTGATACCTGCTTTCATTAAAAAAAGACATATTTGCTTTTAAAAACATTTAAATAAAAATTCACTTCCATAACGCACTTGCTGTGTCCAGACTTTTATTATTTACAGAGTTGCAGCTGTAGTCCAGCAGCAAGTCTTACAACAGTTAACAAAAGTCAGCTTACTAGATAGAGATAGTTAAGACATATAGCGAGAGCGTCCATGTTTAGACTAAAATGCAGTTCTAGGCCAAACTCGGCGACAAAATAGATGACTTGAACTCGTGATATCATCGTTATTAATTGACCGATTTCAAAAATTCTTTTTTTCTAGATGAGTACCAATTAATTGTTTTTGATATTGTTTTACTAAACAACTCTTAGTTTCTATATAAGGCCAGGTGCATTCCGACTATAATTGGAAACGCATACCGATTTAGCTCTCATTAGAGCTCGTCAGTGCGATATATCAAATTACAGCCAGAAGACACCCAACAGCAAGTTCAGCTAAAGGTAGCCAGTCCCGTACATCTCATTATGGCCTAACACCTAGTTGTTTAGGAAAACCTGTGAAACATAAATAACACAAACTAAGTCTTCTGCTGCTTTACTTTTTTCGAGCAGCGGGAATTTTTTATCTTTCAAAATATGTGGCAACATATGCGACGTAAAATAAAGTCAACATATCAAATAATACTTTGAAAAAATAATTATCTAAACTGGTGCATTCATTTCGATTTTAGATCAAATGTAATACCGCAAACGTAAAACACTGTTGTTGAAATGTCGTATTGACCATAATCGTATCTGTGAAGTGAGTTATTCTGCCAAACAACTTGGGAAGCGTCCATAAACTATGTGGTTCCGTTTTAACCTATTTTGAGGATATGCCACCTAAAATACAACATAATTAATGATCCGAATAACTATTTACAGTGTTATATGTTTACCTATCATACAGACGAAAGCATGTGTGGCAACTGTGTGCTCAAGAAGTTAACATCTCCACAAGACCTGCATGTTGAGGTGTCGTACACTTTGGCAGAAGTTATCGCCAATCAATGATTAAAACACAGTCTTTCTCCTGGTCCGTTTTGAAATGCATAAATTTGAGCTTTAAGAACCCTACAACTTCGTGTAAAATTCCAGGACCAAATTTAAAACCTTCTAACCTTCTGCCAACTGTTCTTAAATATGGCAGTGGGTATTCTTGCTTCCTTAATAAATCCTAGCCGGAGGATCCACATGTAAAATTCGATTGAATAGCTTCTTTGGCTGTTTACATTTCATCCATTTGGAATTTTTTCTTTGCATGGAAGAAATCTGACCATCGTGAAATATATTTTTAGCAGTTCTGCGAATTTTTTATATTTTTGAAGGGAATTTTTGAATTCTCTAATTTTACCTACCTTTTGTTAATGGTTTGCGCCCTTCTCATGATTTGCCTCTTTAGTTTGGCTATTATTGACAACTTATTGTGTTTCTTTTACTTTCTCATTTGTACTACTTGAAGATAGATATGAACATTCGCACGACAAGAAAATCAAAAACAGTGGTATCTACTAAAAAATTTAAACATATTAAGATTTTTCAACCACTGAAAATAAACAACAAAATAATAAAAGAAAATCATAGCGTACAATACTTGGGTGTTAAATTAGATACTGGGCTTACTTTTAAGAAATACATAGAAGAATCAATTAGAAAAGCACATGACGTGCTACAATCTTTGTACCGGCTACTGCACAGAAATAGTAATGTTAGCATCGAAGACAAACTAACCCTGTATAAAAGCATACTAAGGCCGATCTTAACTTATGCTGCTCCGGTTTGGTGTGGCGCATCAAATACGCACATTATGAAATTACAAGGATTTAATAATAAATGCCCTAGAATGATATTAAACCAAAGTATATACACTAGCATTAGGCACCTACATAATTCTGCAAATATTCCATTTATCAAAAAATACATATATGCCATATCAGATAAATTCTACCTCACCCAGTTAAACAATAGATTAATGAGTAGCATTAAAAATGATAAACGTCACAATCCATAGACATCATTATATAAAGAAACAAAAATAATTAAAATAACCACTGTATTAGTTATAGTAATCTGAGAAAACACAGATCAGTACGAAACTACTGATCTAACCATATGTTGTTTTTCAGAACCGGAACTCTATAATGTACTAACTTGTAAGTTAAAAAATAAGCTATCATCTGGGTATGACGATCTTGCCAAGTTTCTTCTTAAGAAGTCCCTGTATATCATAATTAAACCATTATTGCACTTATTTAATACTTCTTTTATAAGTGGGTTATTCCCAGAAGTGTTAAAGATCGACAATAAAGTTCCGGCACATAAAAAACAAGATTTCTCTTTGTTGGAAAACTGCATGCCAGTGGCGATTCCTCCTAGCTTTTCATGTATATTTGAGTATGCATTTCTGAACCGGCTTGTGACGTACTGCTCCCAGCAGCAAATATTTACAAAAAATCAACATTGATTTTTGGACAATAGATCAACATCGACGATGTTGTTGTTGGGCAGAGCGCTTCTCAAATTATCAGCAGTGACCTGGACGTTCCGCAGGGATCGGTCCTAGGTCCAGTGCTGTTTTTATTATATATTAATGACTTGGGTAGCTTGGAGTTGCCAGCGTCGATCTCCATGTATGCGAATGATACCTCCGTTATTGTTTCTGACATTTCGGATGTGGGTCTCGCAACTAAGAGTAGCTATGTTTTTACGGAGTTAAATGCATGGTTTTCTGCTAACAGACTGTTTTTGAATTCTGGTAAGACTGCTGCTATTAGGTTTCACAACTACCAAAAGCACTGTAGCGCAATAAACTTTTTAGACAATAACAGCTTAGTGTCCGGAACAGCCACAGATGGAAATTAT